>PTEX01000009.1:2091271-2460221 GCA_003342815.1 Eudromia elegans
GGCCGCGCACGCAGCGAGCACCATGTGGCGGCCCGCGCTCGCCCGGCTGCTCCTCGTGCAGCTGCTGCTGCTCAAGCTGCACCTCGGCAAAGGTGGGTCCTCCCGCCCTCCCCCTCCTCCATCCTCCGCGGCCAGCCGCGGCGCTGGGTGTACGCGGCGGGAGGCTGCGGTGACAGGCGCCGCCGCCGCTAATCCCCGCCGAGGGGATTTGTGSGCGCGCGCTGCGCCGCGGCCACCTGGGGGGATTTGCGCTGCCCTCCCGCCGCCGCGCAACTTGGCGCGCCTCGGCCCCCCGCGCGGGGCTCGGCCGCTTCCCCGCGTGCCGCCGCCTTGTGCGGGGGGTCCCGGCAGCGGGGCGCGCCGCGTTTCCCTTTGTCCTTTCGCGTTCCTGGCGTAAGCGCCCTACTTTCCCCCGGCCCTTCTCCTGCCGCCTGCGGGTCGCGGCAGTGGCTGCCGAGTCTCGGGGGCTTGGGAGGAGGGACAGGCATCCCGGACCCACCTCCCCTCACCCGCCTGTGTCCCACAGGCGCCGTGAAGGAGTGCGAGGAGGACCAGTTCCAGTGCGGGAACAAGCGCTGCATCCCTGCGATCTGGAAGTGCGACGAGGACGACGACTGCTCGGACAACAGCGACGAGGCGGATTGCCGTGAGTGCCGGGGGCCGGGCCCCGCCGCGCTGCCTCTGCTGTGAATGAATGAATGAATGAAGCGAGCGGCGCCTCTCGCGGCCGCGCCGCCCATTGGCTGCCGCCGAGCAGCCCAGCGGTGACGCGCGCGCCGGGGCCGCCGCCGCGGGCAGCTCCGGCCGCAGGTGCCGCCGGCCCCGCCACGCCGGTACCGCCGCGCTGGCCCCGCGCGGAGCAGCCCGTGCCCTCAGTAGCGGCCGCGCGGCAGTTAGGGAGGAGTGTCCCCAATTCCAGGTCGCGCCGGCAGCAGCGTGCACCTCTCGCCGGCTCGCTAGGGCACCAGGCACTGAAGGAGCCCAAGGACATGACTCACTGCACGAAGCATCCACAGGCCTGGGGAACAGCATATTGAGGAGGAGAGTCACTGGTTACCCATTTTTCAGTGCATGACAATGCTGTGAGCACCCTTCAGGAGTGATGTTAGCATGGTGTTAGCACGGTGCACTTCAGTGCCATGCAGAGCAGGGGTTCCCCAGCTCCTGTTGGTGAGAGGCATCTTGATGCTGTAATATCAGGCATAAGACTCACTTTTGGTGTTTTTGTCATCAGGAGACTTGATATATTTACACATGTGTACAGTTACATGCAGTATTGCTTTTTTTGTGTACAGCTACAAATTGTGCAGGAATTACTACCAGTAGTTAGAGGCAACTTGCATTTACAATTTGTCAGATCACTAAAGCTGCAGTGAGTCCGGGGCAGGCTGAGAACTCGCTTGGGCTGGCACGTAGCCACAATGGGGAGAGCATTCTTGGAAGTGCTTGAATCTCCAGAGAGTCACCGCTCTGTGCAGGCTGACTGCAAGCAGCCTCATCTGAGGTTTGTGAAGCTTCTTGTTAAAAGTCTGTTCCTGTACCTTGCACAGGCGCTGCATGAGCTGTAGGTGACTTTGGAAAAGCCTCCTCCACAGGGTTTGGGATCGCAGTTTGAAAAGTGGTTTGAGGAGTAGATTCAGCATCCTGTGCTCTTCATTGAGCTCTAGGTGTCTAGTCTGGGCTCCCGGCCTAGCGGGAAGTACCAAGTGGATCAATGTTTGTCAGAGATGCAAGAAAAAATGCAGGTCACCTGCGGAGTGAGCACTGCCACTGTATTGCTTGTGGACGGGCCTGTCCAGAGTTTATAATGTATTTGTAGTAACTCGATGCTTCTTACATATAGCCCTGCCTATAGTGACAGGATGGGCTTGCTGCGTGCTAAGTATCCGTTTACAAAACAAGCTGAGCCTTGTGGCAGGCAGTCTATAAACACTGAAAGTTTCTGTAGTGCAGAGTATCTTAAACAGTTCTGGGAGGAGATAACAATTTTTATTTTGTTGGTGGAAGAAGGGAGTTGAGAAACTGGCAGCACTTTGTGTGCTTCCTCCAAGAAGCTTCCTTGCACAAAGGCTGCCCTTGTTGGCTCTCCTGCACCTCCAGAGGCTTGCGAGTACAATGTTGGCTCCTTTAAAGGCCTGCTAGATTTGAGGGAGCATGTCTCAAAAATCACCCTTTATTGTCTCCTGGAAATTGACTTCCTAMACAGTAAATCCCTCCCTTCTCAATGATTCTCCTCGCTGGTCTGCCTTAAGATTGATGCAAGAGTGAATATGGCAAACCTAACTAATGATCTCTGCAGCTGTTAATGGAGCTGGTTACTCAAGTCTATCCTATTTGGTCTTCTAAATCCGGAGGCTGAAATCTTTCTTGGTATGTGGTAGTTGATTTTTTTAAGTTTTACATGTGCAACTGTAAATCCAATTTGGTGTAATTGTTAGGAGGGAACAAAAGAGAGATTAAAAAACTGTTAGAATAATTTTTGAAGCTTACTTGGGATATCTAGTGAAGAAGATACAATATCTCTGACTCCGCAGCTCACATGTGAGAACAGGTAACAGATATTCGTTGTATGCGAATTAGAGATCTGGGTCTCAGATTTCTCATATTATTGTATATTGCTTGGTTCTGTAACATACCTACTACAAGTGCAGACTATGCTGTGTATATATGCACTGAGTTCAGTTTAAAATATCTTTACAATTTTAGCATGATCCAGGCAGTATATTTAAAGATGAAATGTTGTAAGGAGCTTTTTCTGGTCTTACTTGCTGGAGCAAGATCATTTCTGCATTTGGTGGTACTTAAGTGTTATCACAGTCAAAGTAAGTCCTTTTAGTGGTGTTGATGGTTTAAAACAGTCAAAAACAAACAAACAAAAGAAGCAAAAACTTAGAGATGGCTGTCACCTCATAGCACATAGTGCTGAGGTTTTAGAGAGGAGCAAGAAAATAAGGTAAGTAAAAAGTGCCTTGCCTGTTGGGGAAGGGCAGAAACAAAACAAGTGGATACAGGTAGTAAGTAAGTGATAACATAGATACTGCTTTAGCAGAAGGAGACAGAAACAAATCCTGGTAGAAAAGAGCTATAATAAAGGTGTCTACCAGAAAAGTAAGCCAGAGTGCACAGATATCCACAGACAAGGGGCTTGCAAAGTGCTAGCAAGAAAAAAGGGGATCCTAATTTGTGCATATAATGGAAATATATAAAGCCAGACACTGATTTCTTAAATGTGAAGATGCCTTTTTTCATGTAGCTTTTCAGGAAGCAGTTTTTTCTTATGGTGGAGAAAAAAAAAAAGGAAAAAAAAAGAGAACAGAGAAATTCCTTGAAATCTTCCTATGTCTCCTAGAAGAGAACTTCCCCCCCAAGAGAAAAGCAGTGAGTTGTGGTTTGTGACTGCTGGGAAAATGAAGTCTTCAGCTGTGGAATTGGGAACCTTGGAAACCTGGTTCAGAGCTTAAATATATACAAGTTTGTTGACTCTGGTTTATGTGAAATTAGTTTTTTGAGCTCAACCCAGTCTGCCTAGGCCTGACAGACAGAAACTCAGCAGCAATCCACAGCTTGCACTGTCATGATCTGTGCTATACCTGAACCACAGAATGAGGATAAGTAGCTCCAGGACAGTTTTGAACATGATTTTTAAATCCATTTTAGTGTTTCTCTATACAAGCAAGGCACGCTTTTTCTTCTATGAGAACAGGAAAGTCAAGACTAAATTTTTTTTAGACCATTCCAGAGAATATTTGCAGATTACATTTGCACTTACTTTTCAATTAAAAGTAGGGTTCGTGCTATCTTTACTCACAGCCAAGTGTGGGTAGAAGAAACTGTTTAAAGGCTTCGTAGTTAATAAATCCCCATATGGCAAATAGTCTAATTGCAAAAAGTCAGCCATGACTTAAACCAGTTACCTAAAATACATCCATGCAAGCTGTGAAGCAACTTCAACTGTATAATACCACTTGCAGGAGACACAGCCAAAGGTAAAAGTACTGTTTGTCCTTTAGAGCTGCATTTTCCTTCATGGTTTTGAGATGCTTTCCGTGTTCTTGCTTTCTAGTAAGTATTGTTCATAGGGCAGGGGTATTTAGGGGAAGTGCTCCCTGGCCTATCAGTGAGCTCAGCAGTTGCCCTGCCTTGGGGCCGTGGAGAGTAATGAGGCTACTGGCTGAGTCAGGTCCTCTTGCTCCCCAAGAGAGGGAGATTCCTGCTCTCCTGCTGCATTTGTGCAGGAAGAGTTTGCAGAGCTGATTTGCGCCTGCTGCCTGCATGAAAGCCCAAGGCGGCAGTGTGATATTCTCCTTAGTTTTCAGTAAAAATTTCACTGGAGTTGGAATTCGGGAATAAAAATAGCACAAAAGCCTACTATGAGAATAGATCCCGTGAAATGTGAAATATGGCCTGAGTGGCTGTGAGGTGGAGGAGTGTGGCGGTGCTCATGACTGCCCTGTCGGGGTTTGGAGCGTGGCAGGACGACGGCTGCCAAACGTGCACAGCTTTTCTGCCCTCTGTGCTCTCTTGCTCTGGTTTCCCTTTACATTCAGCAGTGAATCAGTGTTTGCTGTGCTTGGTGAAGGCTGCCTGTCACTCCAGAGATGCCTCGTGGCTTTGATGCACGTTCTTGGGCGTGCAAAGAGCCCTAGGTTTCCTTGATGTATGCATGGCCGTATGCTCTTGCTTATGTAGGTGCTAGATAACTGGCTTAACTGCTCTAGCTTATACTATGTGCCCTGCCAAGGTAGGGACAAAACCACTTTATTGATCTCTGTGCTTGGCAGCRGTGTTCTTGATCGCTTATCTTGGTTTCTTCACATGTTCTTGATGTCTGTTCTGGGAAATTGCACCTGTGTGGCCGCCTAGTTCTGGGTTGCCTTCCCTCTGCTGCATGCAAATATTCTTTATGGAGAAAGCCAGGCGTTGTGTGTGCTTGTGAAATGAGCTCTTCCCCCTTCCTGCATTTCCGACACACCCCCTCAAGGAATCTTACTGACTCTAGGTGCAAACTGCTTTCCAGGAAGTGTTGTTTTTCCATTGCTTTCTCTCCTGGTGTGGGAAAGACGTAGGGATTGGGCTGGAATAGGAGCACTGAAAACAGAGAAGCAGGAGACGTCTTGCATGGGGTGACAGCAAGGAGGTTTGTGGCTACCAAGGGAAGAGAAGTTGATTTTTCTGTGCTTCTGTGCTGTAGCAAGAAGCTACATGAGTAGCTGTAGAAACAGCTGTAAGAAGAGGCTGTAATGTGAAATAATTGTCCTGAGGTCAAGGAAAATGTGAAAATTGGAAATCACAATTGAGTTCAAGATAGAAATGATGAAAGTGCAGTCAGAACAGACAGTGACTTGGTTTGTTCAGCAAAGAGCTTTGAGTTCTCATTTCAGGAGACTTAAAAAATATTCTACGCTTTGAGGCAAGATAGGCAAGCTTTGTCCTGAGCATTTGAATGTATAAAATTTTAAAACAAAAGTCAATGTTGACCGGTTCTGTTCTGTGTAGAGTAGCAGAGCAAGGATTAGTTCATGTTTGAGATTTCTTATTGATTGTGGAAGATACTTTGGGTAGTTTTGCCTTCATCAGAAAATATTTAGCAAGAGATTAAAATTAACAAACCCCACTTTTGAGACTGGAGGAACCAAATGTCATGTGTTTGGGAGTGGGATTTACCTGTTCTGGGGACACCTACACTAAGGGATTGCCAGTGCAAAAATAATGAATTTTCTGGAACCCATTGTCCACCTAGAGGAACATTAAACACTCCGTAAAGGCTTGAAAATAGATTATTTTATCTGTTTCTAGTAGAACAGGCAGCCAGTTTTTGTTTCTGCCAGCTCTTTTAATGGCACAGGCTTTTCTAATTCACATATGTGCTGAATTCACCACATCTCTGGTGTGTCTTGGAGGCTATGGTGATGTGTTTGAGGTACATTTATGGTGGCCCTGACTTGATGTGAGATTCCCTTGGTCCTTGTTCTGTCGGTTCATGTTCCAGCCTCTGCTCCCCACAACTTTCCCATTTACCTGCAGCTCTGCCCTAGGAATTGCCGAGATGTTCCCAGAATATGTTAATGCTGAGCTCAGCCCTTCTGCATCATTGCACACCTTGTAAAATGCATAAAGATCTCAATTTTCCTCCACTTCACCCAGGAAAACAAGTTGGCGAGCTTGGTCTGAGTGATGGGAATGCAGGTTTATGTTGCCACCTGTTTCGTCATGCAGTGGCCCATCCTCAGTCAGAATGTGGAGTGCTCATCCTGGCATGCCTGGCTTCCAGCACAAACAGCTGGGTCTAGCCCAGGGGTACATATTTCAGGAAGCSTTAGAAATGCTTCTAAGGAGAGAGAAAACTCTCTCTTCGCTGTTAAAATTACTAACACTTAAATAGCTGAAAGGGAGTAAAAGACCCTGTGATTTAATTAATGCAGATTTTCGGCTCTGTGGAGAGGCTCATCTGAAATACAAGAGATAACACACTGATTAGACTTTAAAAGTTGCAGTAATGCTGCGAGCTGCTTAAAAAACATAACTAAGCCTGTGCAGACTGAAATGCTGTCAGGAGGCAGATTTTAAGCCGAAGTTAGAAACTCTTTAAAGAGCTCCTTTAAAGGGGATGTGAGCTCCACCACTGATGGTACCTGCTCTGCTCCTCTGGCAGGGACCTTTTTGTTTCCCCATTGCCGGGGCTGAGCCCTGCCTGGCTCTTTGCAAAGTGGAGAGTAAGAAGTGCTGCAGCTCCTCCTCACGCAGGAGCTGCCCCTCGTGGCCTCATGGGCCTACAAGGAGTTGGTGGCAGAGTCGAGAACAGGAATAAGGTGTCCAATGTACCCACGTGGCGCTCAATATGCTCAGCCATGTTGCTTGCTGTTGAGGTACTTCTTGGACTAGTGGAAACGTTTCAGTTTTCCCTCCAGGTTTCCTGGCTTTCATCAGTTGAAGTTAAGACCTGGCAATGAGTTCAACCTTGCAGTCAATGCCAAGAGCGAGCAATACGAGCTAGAAGACAACAGGAGTTACAGTTGGCTTCGAGGGAAGTTGGTAGACTTTGGGATGATGCCATGTAAAGTCATCTTTTCTGCCCCCTCCCTTTTTTTTTCATGGAAAAGGTGTTTTGTTTCTGATGCATCAGTATTATTTGTGTGATGTTAATACTTATTAGTGGCTCGGGAGTGTATGTGACTGTGTCCCAGGAGTGATGTGGACGCAGATTTCCATGGCAGCAGGAGCACAGTCCTGCACTGGCACAACTGGAAGGCCTCTTTTGGCAAGTGCTCTCTGCACTGTGGTTACCTTTTCTTTTTAAAGGTAGCTGTGTAATCGAAAGTCTTGTTTATAAGAGCCCTGCAGAGCCCTGTTCATGCTGGGTCAGGATTCTGCCCACCATAAGAGTGTTTGTTTTGTCTGCACTTMTAGCTTGATTTCTGTAATTTCTGCTGTTGGGTTCTCTGACCTTCGCAATAGTGGAGGGGAAGAAGGGTGTGATATTTTAGCCAACCTTGTTTTGTATTTTTTGTACACTACCTTCCTGGATATGTATGTAGTATGATGTACACTCGAATAAAGTCTTACTTCAGTTAGGAGGGTGAAAGAAAATCTTGGGATGGCTCTGCCCAGCTGTGAATTAGCTACCATATACCTCTAAAGCTTGCTGCGTTCCCTGCATTTGCTCCTTCAATCCAGAAAGCAGTTAAAGGCAGAAAAACTGGAAAGAATAGTGAATATGTTTGCAGAAGAAATGGATGATGGACAATGGCCATTTCAGATGTAAAATTGCAGCTGTCCTGTAATATTCTCATCCCGAATCAAATTTGCATCTATGATACTGCTAATAAGCAAGAGGAGTGTTTCTTTGATGACAAATGTGTGTCCCAGACAGTGAGCAATTTGCCTCCTTCCTCTGTAACTGTTCTATTCATGGGAGTTATTTGTGTTACTCTGATTACTTATTTGTCATCTAATGGCTACTTAGCCGCTGAGTTTTSTGTTAGTCCACTTGTATGGTGAAGACTAAATATTAGCTTGTGGATGTGAAAACAAAGGTTTAGAGAAGTTACTGCTTGCCCAAGGCTGTGGAGTGATTCAGCAACTCATTGTGAACGTCAGTGACTCATCACGAATGTTCCACATTTTGTATTTTCTGGTCCATTATCCCATTGTTTTACAGAGATAATCGTGTTCCTTGGATTAAGTAGCTGTTCAAGGGCTTAGCCTTGGCCTTTGTCACGTGTAGTTTGTAAAACAGGCAGAAAACTTGTAGAGTTCAGACTGCTTCGAAATTCTACTTTAGTGCTGGGTCAGATGCAAGAAGTGTGTTAAAGAGATCACTCCTTCTCTCAGCTCAGAGGCCACAGATGAGAACAGTTATGCATGAATACAGACTAATGGGGCTTAAACTGATCTCCATAACGGGCTTTATTTTTATACATTCTACCCTACCCTAAACAGTAGCCGAATACAGCCTGTATAAAGACAGGCCTTGGCGCAGCCACCTTGAGGATATGGTACAGCAGCACCTGCTTAATTTTGCATAGAAATACAAAACTTGAGGTTAAGAGTTTTTTCCTCTTTTCTGATGGTTATTTCTTGCTAACCTCAAAGACAACAAGAACACATCCGACTACCAAAAGATTGCCGAGCAGCCTGAATTCTCACTCAAGGCTTTCTCATGATTAACATTAAACTAATTTTGTTCAGAACAAAATCTGTAGGCCTTATGACTAGAGAAACCTGGAGTTGCCTCCACAACTACCAGCTAAGCTTCCTATTAAGCTGTTTGGAAGTTGTGTTTCCAAGGCTGTGCACAAGAGACTCTGTTCTCCAAAGACTCTTCCCAATTCCCTGGATATTGCTGGCTCATCCAGGTTCTTCCCACTTCAGCAGTGACCCAGGTGAGCTCAAGACGGGGCTTGAGGCACTACCGCAGCACTGTGGGAAATGCTGAGTGACTGTAGCTCATGTCAGGTTTGGGCTTAATGGGCACCTCCGTGTTCAGCACCATGCAGGAAGCTGGAAACTGCTCTGTCCTTCCAGGGGACTCTTCTCCTCATGTCTCTGGGTGAGCTGGACRGCTGGGGAAGAGCTTCCTGCAATCGTACATGTGGTTCAGCACTCCATTGCTGAGCGGTTGCTTTGCTGAGACATGTTGTGCAGGCATTTATTATAACCCAGCTTAATTTTAGAGTGCAAAGAAGATACATCTCTGGYGGTGAAAGTCACGGTGAGGGAAGAACAGACACGCACAGGACCTAATTTGCGTCCTTAACTTCCCACCAGATTTTTTCCCTTCCTGCGGAGGAGTGTGAGCTTGAACAGGGCATTAGAAGTGCCTGTGGCGACTGGTGCAGAGCAGGTTCTGCCACGTCATTTCTGAATAGCGTTTTCCCCAGGCTGCTTTCGTATGCTGAAGTTTTCAGGGGTTTGGGCCTCTCGAGGGGAAAGAGCAGCCTGCCGAGACCTAGGGCAAGAAGCTAATGCTCCCCAAAGCTGCTCTTCAAAATTACGGCTGTTACTGTGACTRTATTACACCTGAAGCACGTGTCATCTCTGCTCAAGCGGTCAGGGGCACATTTCTTGCAGATGAGGCTGTTCAGTGCATCAGCTTGACCTTTAATATAGAGAAGTGGCAGGCATAAATGTTATTTTTATATGGTTATCTGTTGGGGCTATCCATTACTCTGCTTTTTGTATATTTTTTTCTCCTGCTTTTATAGTAACAGAGATTTTTGCAACAATTTAACTTAGAACAATCTTCCAGCTTTTGCTGTCTGACATTGGATAAATTAGCCTCAATAAGCAGGAAGGAGAGAAGATCTGTGGCTGGTTGCTCTGTGCATATACATGTGTGCCTGAGCAAGAATTATACTTGTGCTGAGTATGAACTGGAAGATGTGAGGTCTCCTTTCAGTCTGAAGTGCCAGAAAGCAAACTAGGAATGAGGATGAGCGTCCTGGGATGCAGGGAAGGAACTTGTGCTGTATTCTGCCCTAACTGTGCACTTCTGTGCATTTTCCTGCTGCTTCCGTCTGTGGACACGACCATTCCCTGCAGGTAGTTTGACGCGAGGAGATTCTGTCCCTGTGGCGACTGAGCCGCATTGTGCCGTGACCTGGYGCGATGTCTCTGTGGAAGCGCTCGTCTGCTGTGGCGGATTGCTCACCAGCCCCGTCCCTGCCRCGTGGCTGCACATCACAGGCAATTGTCACACCTTTCTCTGCAGTTCCAAGGGGTCTGCTGGCCTCTGCAGCCTTAAATAGGCACAAGTGGCGATGAGAAAGTCTCAGAACTTCAAAGTCCATGGKTTCAGCCCCAGTTTCTTTAAAACTCGTGCTTTCTGCAGCAGTTTTCATGAGAGTGTTGCCTTCTTTCCTGACAGCCTCCAGATGGCTATGGCTRGAGCTCTGTCCTGGGCCTAGAAAAGGCCACGGTCTCATCCTGGTCCCGCCTGAGCTTACTAGAATGGCACAGKTTGAAGCAGACAAATGATGTGCAGGAACAAAACCAGGTCACCGGGGAGATGCTATGTTTGATAAATAGTCCTTGACCATAGTCARAAAGTCTTTATTAGTTCCCACCTACTTACATCTGATGTTGGCTTGATAGGAGGGATGTGATTCCCACACTGTCCATGGATTTGATCCAAGTGATGACTAGCTCTTCCACCACCCTGGCTCGCGGATGGGAGCGCGTTGCTGGCTCGTCTGCCCCCAGAGTGGCATTGCAGTGGGCGAGCTGCAGAGGGGCAAGGTGTGTCCCTGCAGCAGGATGGCAAGAGCACTCTGGAGGGTCCTCCCATGCTGCCCTAGCACAGGAAGGGTTATTGGGTGCTTCTCCAGTCATGGAAGTAGAAACCATCCTGGTTTTCCTGACTGGTCACTGGAACTGTATCCAGTGCTTTCTTGGCATATGTTCTCCAGTGCCCTGCTGAAGTGAGGATCACAGGCATGCTTTAACTTGCCATATCTGTATTTGGAAAATGATCCTGCTTTTAATTTGAAGATTGTAAGGTTGACCTCTGTCACCTGCTGCTRCTGGATAGTTTTTATTTTAAGCTCTAGGCAAGGGGTTGCACTCCCTCAGACAGATTGTGTGTTATTCATGCAGTAAGAGTATGTGCTTAACCTTCCCRTCTGCTGGATTTTGGAGCAGAAAGGCCCAAAGTTATCCGTAGTATAGGTGCTGTGGGTAGGGATGCTGAAAGAGCAGGAAATCTCAACAGCTGACAACATATTGGAGTTGTATTGGGGGCCCGCGGCTGGCAGCAAGATCCCGCCTGCTGCTTTGGCGTGCTGCAGCCTGTGGAGCTCATCCTGCCCTAGCCCACGATGCCATTGGCAGCTCCAGGCCTGCGGTTCCCAGCTTTATCTCCCAGCACAGATATAGCCCCGAGGGAAGCGAGTAGCGTTTCTGGGTGCGTGGTGCTCCTAGCACAGCTTGCTCTGGGCCCCTTCTGCCAAAGGCCCTTGTCCCTCCAGAAAGCATTACCCCCTGCCCTCACCACACATTGCAAAGCCCTTGTGCTAGCACTCAAGTCCACATCTTTGTGGACTTGGAGTTTGTATTTTGGATATCGTGAAATATATTGACGCCTCTACTCAAAAGAAAAAAAAAAAAAAGAGTGGCTGTTTCTCCTGCTAAGCTGCAGGCTGTTACACAGTACAGCAGAACCTCAGCGAGTTCAAAGTGGGTTTGTTGCTGCTGAGCATGTATTTGGTGAGTCACTGTCATCACTTTAATTCGGTTCCATCACAGCTCTGTCTTGCATCCTGCTTTTTCAGTTCSCATTCCTCAGGTAGGTATATCGCTAATAGCATTTTCCTGAAATACTTCCAGATTAGCGGGTTCTCTGTCCGACTACAGCAGGATTGCCAGAGGCAGGCAGGTGCTCCGCGTGTCTGTCCTTGATCTGCCCCGCAGGAGAGCCAGCCACCTCTGTGCCCGGTTATTGTGGCTGCTTCCTGCTCACCCAGCTTCGCACCGAGCGACTGCTGCTTCATGGAGCTGGAGGGATGTGACCGGATGCCACTAAGGTGTTTTCTGCTGCAATAAATAGCAATAAAAATAGCAACACCTGACTTACCATTTGACTGTTTGTGGGGCGACAGGCCCCAAAAGTAATATTTAGGTTATTCAGTAAATGGCCTATATTTTTAAATTAAAACTGGAGATCTCGTTATAGCCATAAAGAGATGCTGGGTGTATAGCTCTTTTGAAAATCATGCTATTTACTCAGACAGGGGCAAGGACTTTATATAAAACACCTTTTACTTTATAGTGGTGCYTTTCAGGGTTTGCCTTGATGAGACCCTTTAGCGCTCTTGCCTCCAGTTTACCAGTTTGTGAGCCTGGAAAATGCTTTTTCTGTAGCTTTGTAAARGAATGCTGTCCAAAAGAGCAGAACAGGAGCTGGGTATTGCCGTTCAGCTTCAAGTATGTGCTTGCAAACAAAATCAGCAAGTTGGCATTTGGTCCTGCGTAGCAGCTTTCAAGTGTAGAGGGGCGGACTCCTGAATGCAGCGAGCGCGCTGAATGCAACCCAGCTGGCGTCCTGGGGGGAAGTTTTGTGGCCTCAATTAGCTTGTAGGTGACCATGCTTGGAGCCAACTGTGAGGGACTTGGCAGCTCGCCACTTGACTGTTAGTGRAAATTCAAGAGCGAAGAGATGAAATAGAGATGCTGAGAGACAAAGAGAAATACATCTTCACTGGAGATTTGTGCATACTATTTCCTGAATGACTTAAGCTGTCTGCTCTGCTACTGCCACACAACTCAGCCTCATTTATATACATTTCTCTGCCATGTTTGTATAAATAAGCTCCTTTAGAACTTCTACTTTGTTCTTTCAAATTTTAGTTGCTATCATTTGTTCCCAGGAAGGAACTGGCAAAATAAAAGGGCCACTGTCAATTGGGCCAGTGTTATACCTYCAAGGTGTGCTTAATTTAACACTTCTCAAGGGAGATGATGGTTTTAACTAAATCTTATGACTTGAGTATTTCCACTGGTTAAGACCAACTGAAATTTTTAGGCTCTAACCTCCAAAGGAGGCTAAGAAATCCCAGAAATATTGGCTGCAATGTAGCAGACTGTAGCTTCATATCATCCTGCTGAGAAATGAGTCAGAAGAGCTGTGAGAATAAACACCCATGATGGGGGAGCTGCGAGAATGTGACTCCTAATTTAGGAGCGAGCTGGAAYTGGGTTTTGGTGACTGGTGCCGAATCTATATCAGTTCACAGAAATGTTTGTRTGTGGCTTTTTTAAAAGCTTAATCCATTTGAAAGGGGCTTAAGTAACATCTGTATCTCAGGTGYTAACATTTCAGATGGCTTCTACAACTGTGCAGTCAGGGATAATTAGGTTTGTAGAGCAGATGTTGGGTAAAACTGCACTGCAGTAGGACTGGCAGCTTCTGGATGCAGTGACTTGGTACATTTGTTTCCTTTTCTGTAGGAGGATTACAAATTCCCTGGTAGGCTCCTGAACCCCACAGGGACTTTAAGATCTCATGCTAGTTTTAGCCAGTAAATGCTTTGCTAAGATCTGTCGAAGCAACCCTTTGCCCCCAAGAATTTACATTAGGTGTTTGTGAGTTCTTGCTCTAAGTTGTGCTGCTTCAAAATAAGCAGTAGAAATGTTGGTGAAGAAGTAATGATGCTGAATATTTTTACTCTGTTCTCTTGAGACCTAACAAGAAAAAACAACCCCCTAAGGAAAGGAGACTTAGGCCATTATTAGAATTTCATTCTGGTGTGTGCTAAGGGATGCCAGACTGGCTGGTGGAGGAAGAAATGGGATTTTGTAATAAGCAGATAGAAACAAAGATACTAGTACTCATTTTGGACATACGAGGGAGTGACTTAGGACTTGCCTTTATAAATACAGGATATTCTCCATGGCACTTTTTGATCTGGAGATACTATTTATGGCTCAGTTTATATTATACAAAATAATGTGTTGCTTCTAGTGTAGCTTTTTGCTTCACTAAGCAAAAGTGCAGGCTTTGAAAAGTGTTAAATGGAATAAGCTGTGAAATTAAGGGTTTTTTTTAACCAAAACGTTAAATTTGACTCTTCTTAATGAACGAGTGATGTTATGGGAAGATGTTCTTTCTGTAAKGATAGAAAGCATCACACTTTTCTGAGAGAAGGGATTAGGCAGCTGGCCTTCTGGCTTTCAACACCACTGGTTTGCTTCTGTTCCAGAGGTGATGGGGCTTATTCTGAAGTAACTTTGCATTGTCACTGCTTCTGGCCTGAGTCCAGTACAACATACTACTATTATGGTTTCAGAAGGATTTGCTATGACAAAGCATAACTTCAAGGAAGAAACTAGAGTTGCAGCACTACAAGAATAGCTTTCAAAACTCTGTCAGAATGTACCTATGGAGGGGGAAAAGGCTGCACATTTGAAGTTACACAGTGGGAAATTTGAGGGAGGTACTTCAACCTGGAAATCAGGAATGAACACTAGCTTCTTGCTTCCATCCTAGCATTAATGAATGAATGACCTTGTAAYATGGAGCAACCTGATCTCCAGCTTAAGTCCATGGAAATTGGCAAGGATTCAGCATTTTCCTACTTCTAGTTTGTGTAKTTTGTGCTTGCTCATTGTGACTTTGGAAGAAAAACCTGGAAGCATGCTCAAGCATTTTTCAAGTAAAACCAAAGCATGATCTTATTTTTAGATCTGCTTTTTTTATTTAATGCTGGCTGAAAGAGCTTTATCTCTCTGCTTTGCATAAGAATGAAGCTGGCAATCAGATCCCAATGTAAATAAAGTTTGCAGCGCAGCCAATCAATATTTTATTTGCAGGGGTAGAATAAAATCACAGAGGAGCTGGTTAATTGTCACTGTTAATGCTGATCTTACAGCAGGAGACATATTTTTAAGAATCATTTAAGTCTATGCAAAATCTTGTCCTTTTTTTTCCTTTCTCCAGAGGTCATGTTGTCCTGTCTCTGGGGTACTGGGTGAGCTCCAGTGTTTCCCTGGCTGCTGACAGGAGAAGGAGCTTGCAAAGGTCTCGCAGAGGGCACTGGATTTCTCTAGTTACCTGCTGTGACAGTTTATTTTCTTTTTATCCTTGAGGCAGAAAAACCTCATAAACCTGTAAGGCACTTATGATTTGGGGATTCAGCTGCTGATCATCAGCACCAGTAGCTSAACTTTCATACCTTGTGTAGTCAAAGGTTTCTAAGGGTAATACAGTGATTTCAAAAGCCCGAGGATTTTTGCAGATACAAGATCGTTAATCTTCAGAGTAGATGAGACCTTAATTTAACCTCTGAGCCTTTTACAGTGCCAGTTGTCATATTGATGTATTATTGGCTGGTGTAAGAAGTCTCATTTAATCCTTGACAGAGTTTGAACTTCTCAAAATAACAAATTTATGAAGGAAATGGTCTGTGGGTGAGTTTCTGCTCCCCGTCTAGCTCTGAGGTTCAGTACTGCCTTGTCTCTGCTCGGCTCATGAGTCTGTCCCCACCTCTGCTCACTTGGATTGGCTCACGGTTGCCATGATTATTGAAAGYAGAGATTTTTCTTAATCAGAAGGCATTTACTAAAGCAAATTAGTTACRGATCGGACAGAAGACATTCCACAAGTTCTTAGCTTAACAAAATCCAAGCTATGGTTTTGTCCCGTGCGTCTTATGAATTCAGAGCTCACTCAACCAGGCTGTCATGTTTGAGATCTTAGTAAAGTTAATCATAAGGATGATCATCTTTGCAACCTAGTCTTTTTTCACCCTTTCTACTCATGGATTATTAGTAAGAGAGGAGGGAACAGACAGAGAAGCAGTGGGGTCACATCATCCTTGTTTCTTTAAGACTGCAAGCAGAACTTCTTCTAGACTCCTGCTTGGCTGCAGTGTTGCCCTGGGTGGTCTCCAGAAGGCCCTTGCAAMCCCAGCGATGCTCTGATCCTGCGCACTTGGCTGCACTCCGTCGGGTGGGAATGCATCCAGAAATACTCAGGAAGCTGATACACCAACAAAGGGAACAGTGTTTTATTGCTTGGTAGCCACTTGTTAWAGAGAAATAGATGGGTAAATTCAAGGCTTAAGGTTGCTGTAAGAAATTAAGTATAGAATTGGAGGCAGGCAATAAGGATGGGATGTTGCCCAATTTACATGATACTACTGCCCTTTATTGTTCATCTGTCATCCACAGATGTTTTTTTTCCTCTGATTTGATTTCTTCTCATACTTTATCTTCTCATTATTTTTTTTAAATGTATACACATACAAATGAAAACATATTTTTCCTTGAGATGCAGGTGCCACAAAGTTGCCTCAAGGGGAACTTTTCAAACTACTGTGAGATGATGTTGGGATTGAGCTGCTCCGGGCCTGGTTCCTGGCCTCAATCCTGGAGCGTTTGCCTTGAGGCCTGGCTTAGTGTGTGTGATAGCTCTCTGGYAGCAAAGGCCTGGCCCAGGCAGTGAGCATAATACTGTGTCTACCAAGTTTCTTGCTCGGCCTGAGATTGTTTCCTTTGGGATCAAGAATGGTTGRGGCTGTAAGGAAGCTCTGGAGATAATCTAATTTAACCTACTTGCTTAAGCAGGTGATCTAGAGCAGGTGGCCTGGGACTAGCTGAGCTCAAATATCTCCAGGAATGGAGACTCTATAACCTCACTGGGTGACCTGTTCCCTTTACCTGCTAGCAATGCTCTTTCCAGTGCAGCCCAGGATACCACCATCCACCTCAGCTGCAGGACCACGTTGCTGGCCGATACTCAACTTGGTGTTCAGCAGAACCTCCAGGTCCTGCCTGCACTGCTGCATGGGGTTATTTTTTGAGCAAAGTAATGGAGTGTGTCCGTCCATGTTCCAAAAACTGTCATTTTGTATGACTTGTGGGTTTTCTTTATATTCATTCTGACTGTGCCAACTGCTGAACACTTCCTCCCTTCACATTGAGCTGAGCATCTCAAATGGCTGGGCTCAGTAGAAGCCTTTGCATTTCAAGTGTTTGTCCTATTTTTATTTGGACTGGAAAACATGACTGGAGCATGGTTCCTTGCAGCAGAAATTAAAGCTCTAAATGGSAGTTCCACAGGTGAGACGGAGAGCAGAATGAAGCGCATGTTTTCTTCATGCACAGAAGACTGTGCCTGCACATCATTAACTATTAGAACTTGGCATTAGAAGCAAGAAGTGCCTAGTGAATATGTGTGTGGRTTTTATTTCAGGATTTAAGGGGAGAAGGTAGTTGGCAGTTACTGCAGAAAATGATAGAAGCTGGTAGCATGATCACACTATMACACTGATGAAATATATACCTCTGTGTATGAGCACTAGTGCCATACAAAAGGCGTGCAGGAGAAACCTTCCTCTGTGCAGCTTCTTTGGGAGGAAGTACTTTGAGGCAACTACTAAGAATTCAGATTTTTGGTAAGGGAGATTCAGATTATGTATTAGGAAAACTTCTGAAGCATCTCAGTGCCACCAGCCATCGCTGCAACTTCTAAGAACAGATGAGCTTGTCAGGAGTGGTCCGTGTGGCTTTGGGTCCTGCCTTGGGCAGGTGCCRGAAGTGGGGCAACCTTGCAAGCTCCCTCCTGCCCAACTTCAGCTGTTCCCCTTGGCCGAAGGAAGGTGCCACTGACTAATCCTCCTGCTTCTTACACCTTGGAGCCCAGATCAAGAGTCGGGAATGTCTGGTGCTGGGTAAGCAACTGTCTGCGTGAAACGAGAAGTCCCAGAACTGGTCATGTTGAAGTGGAAAGGAAGCGTTCTCCTGTAGCAATGAGAATTACTATTCTTTGGAGATTCTTCTRTGACTACTGCCTAGGGAGCTTTATAGTCAGTGCAGCTCTTCTTTAGATGCTGCAATTGCTCCATTTGTTTTAATGAATTCTGGAATTTATCGAAGCCACACCAAATCCTAGACAGCAATAAAACACATTCTGTTTTCAACTGACATTTATTGTTGCTGCCTTTTTTCTTTCCAAACTTCAAAGATCCTATTTGTGAGAACATAAGACAAGCTGCAGGATGAGTCTGTCTCCTTCACCAACAGAGATTCAGAGGTAGGAGTTACTCTGACACACATGGGTTCTGTGGTACTGGCTTTCGAAAGAAGTGAGACTTGCAGGGAGGGCTGTGAGGTGATGGCCAAGCTTCCAGGGAGCTGGGCTGGGGTTTTGGTGGTGTTTTTTTTTTTTTTCTCCCCGTCTTTTTAGGAATTGGTTCTGTATACAGCTTTAGCTGCATTTTATGTGGCTTTGGACAAATCACTTGAGCCATCTGGGCATTATCATCTGAAATGTAAATGTCAGTGCTCTTGCCAACCTTTGTGAGCCATCCCCGGAGTAATAGCTGAAAATTGCTATTTAAAGTGCTGGCGTTATTTATGATGTGTTCCATCTTTTTTGCTTGCAAAGCTGCCGTGCTACCTTGAAGTGTCACAACTGCCCAGACTGTGAGAGGAAGGTACCACAGGATGACRCTGAAACTGTGATGACCTGTAAATTCTTGGGATTGTGCTTTCTGGTTTTGCTGATTTTTTTTTTTTTCTTTTAATGGGGGCGGGGKGAGGGTGTGCAAAAAGAGGGGATTATTTAACATTTGAAGATTGATGGAGCTTAGGACCTCAATCTCTCTGATAGACTCTTTGGGCTTTTTGCTTTCAAATACCATTTAGGAAAACAAAAAGTGTGGGCACTGATAGCCATAACCATTGTGGACAAAGTTGATGGGTAGGCAGAGGAAGACAAAATACATCCTTTTGCTTCCAAATAACCCTTTTTCTGTGTATTTGTGGAATTCCTGTGGAGCTTTGTCTTTAGCCCCCTCTTTTTAAGCAAACTCTTCCAGTACCTTTTCATTCTAATTACAGTGTCTTAGAATAAGTAATTACTTTTTAGTTGTCCATACTGAGAAAGAGACTTAATATGAAAGATAAAGCAAAAGTTATTGAAGGGAAGGTAATTTAGATAGCTGCAGGTGAATAAGAGTGTGCACATCCTGGAGGTCAGTTATGTGCCAGTGTTTCAGTGTGGTGAGATGTTTCTTCCCCACCTTGATGTRAATCTAACACAATGTTTAGATTTAGATCTTCAGGGATGGGTCAGAGGAAATAAGTCACTTTGGATTCTCTTCAAGATGGCATTTTTCTTTAGGTACATGTGTTCTTAAACTTAGCAGTTGAGACTGAGCTCGGTCCATCATATTTACTTGTTTGTGTGTGTACATCTTAATTTAAGACCATTTAAGACCTTGCCCTAAGATTTTTAATTCTCTCACAGATGCGTGAAGAAGCCCAGAGATGCCGTGTCTTTTTTCATAGGTGCAGTGATGGCAGAGGAAGGTCCCTGAGTCTCAGTCCATGTGAGCCTCTGCTCTTTCATTTCAAGCCTCTTGGATGCACTGATAGAACCAGTGCGTCYTCCATCTCTTCTTGTTACTGAAAAGCCTTGCTTAGCAAATGTGGTACAACACTACCAGTGACTGGACATAACTGTCCTAGACTCTTCCTTAAAGGCTTGTTGAGGTTTACACACCACTCAATGTAGCAGAGCAGCAGAACAACAGGGAAGGGATTGGGCACGCCAACAGGAAAGAAGCAGTAGCCCATGGTGTCATTTTAGAATAAGCATTGCCACCACAAAACCTGTGCACAAAGCTGGGAGGAAGATATTGAGGCATTCARTTAGATTCCTTGAGCCACAACGGCTGTCTGCTTTTGTTAGCAGGCTCCCTGTTATCCCATAATCCCTTCAGACACTTGAATTTGTCCTGCTATTTTTGCCTAGATGGTGGGGGGTGTTGGAAGGCTTTTTGTTTCAGAGACAGTTGTGGTCTTTGAATGCAACTTTTTACCCTAATGTGACAAAAAGGAGGCACAAAGCCAGAAGTAGCATGCTGTGCTGTTTATTGCTTGATTTATTTGTGACCATGTCTGTCACACWGATGCCAACATGTTTTATCTTCATTTACAATAGCCCCAAATGTTTCACCTGGACTGATACACAGTTGTAGGGGGAGATTCCATGGGGAGATTTTTCTTAACATGTGGTTYGTTGCTGTGATTTTAACCCCTGCTTCACTCCCAGACCTTCCGACCGCTTGTGGAGCTGGGCATGTTTGCAGGGAACAGCTCAGATAATTAAAAGGAGCTGCTTGTGGTGCTTGGCTTCTGTGCAGTGTTTTATCAATGGTGCCTCTGAGAATACCTTGTGTTTGGATGAATGGCTTTAAATAGAGTGGTGAGAATTGCATGGCAGACAAATCAAACAGGCCTCTTTCACAGCAATTTTTTTTTCTTTAACTTTTGAAGGCTTAAAAAATTATTCCTGAAGGTGAAAACTAAACATATTTATSACTAAGTGTATCCTTATGAGTCTTTATTTATTTATGTCTGTAGAAATTAGTCGCCAGTGGTTCCTTCTAGAGCTGGTACAGGACATGGAATTGCCATAGCGAGTCTCTCCCAGTGGCTCTGTGATTTTGTTGTCCTGTCTTGTGAAGAACCCAGGGTGAGGGGCTTAAAGAGATGGTACCAGAAGCCAATTAGAAAACCATCAGCAACAGTGGCTCCTTAGTCTCAGGCCATGAAGCAGAAGACATTATCTTCCAGTAAAACCAGAGTCCTGTCAAAAACACTCTGAATGTACATGCAGTCAATATAATTTTAATAATATTTTTACTCACATCAACTCTATCCTTCCTCCCTATGTGCCAAGCTCAGTGATGTGCTACTCTAATTTCTGCTAGATGTCTGGGCCTTGTTTAAAATCTTTCACTGATTTTCAGTTTAATTGTCTGCCATGATCCTTTCATTGTGAGTGTGTGCTGAATTCCYGATTTTTTTCTCTATGCCATTGACATTATTTAAACACTTTCTTGTACATCCCTGTGTTAATCTCTACTCTACATGAAATAGTTAGGGACACTGAGGGAAATGGGAAGATGTATGAATTGCTGTTGTCTATGGCATATGTAGCCTGTGAAGTTCAATCTTGCAAGTCTTTATTCTGACGTTTTCTATGAGCAGTTCATTCTCATAAAGTTATGTAAAGGAAGATGATTTTGCCCCTTTGCACACAATTTTTGGAACATATTGCCTCTTGAATGTGCCTCTTGAATGTTATTTTACAGAAAATTCTTATGTCGATCTTAGGACTGTATCTGAGGGGGGAAAAAAAAAAAAGTCCTGCCTTTCCAGGAACCTTCTGTTCTGAAGAAGTCAGAGGTGGTATGTTTCCTTTCAGCACAAATGCAGAAATAAGAAGTCATAGGTGTGTGTGTGTCCTTGTAAGACAGGGGATTAAGTTAAGGGTTATTGCAGTATTCAGTTTTCACCACTGATAGGCTCTTTTGTGATGTCTGAGCCAGGGATATTTGAGTCCTGGAGTAATGGGTGAGTCACACAGTAGGTCTGATACTGTTGTAAGTTATCTCGTTTTATACCTAACCTGCAATAAATGAATTTCTGATGCAGACTTTGTTAGCACAGTCTGGGATGAGACCAGCGAGTAACACATGTGGATGGAAGTATGTGTGTACGGTAGCTGTGAAAGCGTTAGGAAAAGGGGAAAGAAACAAGGAAGCCCTGATGGTTTGCTGGCATTCTCCTTTTTTTCTTTTTTTTTTTTTTTTTTCCCCTCTCCCTCTGTTTTGCAGCCATATTGCAAAGAAATGAAATGAGAATTTGGTTATGGGTGAGCAATTGAAGAAACAAGTATTTCTGATGCAGACTTTGTTAGCACAGTCTGGGATGAGACCAGCGAGTAACACATGTGGATGGAAGTATGTGTGTACGGTAGCTGTGAAAGCGTNTTTTTTTTTTTTTTTTTCCCCTCTCCTCTGTTTTGCAGCCATATTGCAAAGAAATGAAATGAGAATTTGGTTATGGGTGAGCAATTGAAGAAACAAGTCTTTCTGTGGATGTTTGCGTACATGAGATGCTGCAATCGGACTCTCTCCAAAGGGCTTTTCCTAGAAAAAAGCTCCGTTCACGCCTCCGTGTACTCCCCGATGGTACCACTTGCTGCGGAACAGCAGTTTTCCGTTATGCTCTCATTGAGAAACAGGCAGTAGTGTTTCAGGATGCATTTGCCTTTGTGCACAGCCTCTGTATTAATTAAGTGATAGGCGACAGTCTAGTGAATATGTGGTTTTTAGTGTCTGTCTTTCTGCTTCCCTGGCTGTCTTGAATTTAAATGGGAATTCTATATACATCCGAGCCCTGGGAGCTGCCAAGCACTGACTTAGCAGCACTGCCCAGCTCCTCTCCTGACCTGACCAGCAGTATATAAGAAGCTAAATGAATATTAATACATTCCTGTCTACCAGCAGCTTGGTTTACTTGTGCCTCTTTCATCTTCTGCAGTGAAGTATGAGCTTTCTGTCCGGATCATTAATAAAACAGCCAGTGGATGATTTATGTCATCCAAAGTACTCGTTGGCCATTGTGTCTCCAGTGTCAGTAGTGAATGGCCTTTCTGTTGTTGTCATGGTCTCCTCTCTAGTAATCGCAAGGATCCAGGGGAATGCAAAGGACTAGTATCGTTTGGAAGTTGCTTATCCTGGGGCTTGCTCCTATTTGTTCTCATTGTGCTGTTTTCAACAGAACGCGAATCTTCTTTTCCTGGGAGACACCAAGACCTCCTAGGTCCCTCTGTAAGAATGTGGAGACCTTGTCACATCCCYCATAGTGCAGGGAGATTAGACTTTGCTGGAGCCAATGCAAAAGACTCCTTTTTTTCTTTCCTTTTGCCCTTTAGACTGCTGAAGATGGATAGTGTCCGTCCTTCTTCCTGGCCTGCAGGCTGTCTTGCTAACCAGGTCTGATGTCATGGTGGGCTCCAAGTCTTGGCTTTGTTTGGGCTTCCATGAAAAGAAATGCTGATAACCTGCCAGACTTGGGAAAATATTATTTAGAGTAACTAAGTTGCTCTATAGTCTCATTTAAATATAAACCAAACAATTCATTTGCAGTGAGCAGCAGGGCATAACCATGACTCTGAAAGGAGGGTTTAGTAAGGAGAGCAGTCTTGCTCTAGAGGCCCTCGGAACCAGGTCCCGGTTAATCGCTCTGGATTTGGACTGCAGAGAGCAGGCCTAGAGTTAAAGGTGTTTCGTATTTCTTAGGAGTTAAATTGAACTCAGTTCCTCTAAATTATGTTTTTGCAATAGGCAAAGGGCAACCTAAAGCATGTAGAAGTATAGTTTTTAGAGTTATTTTGCCCCAAATTTCAGTTTTACTTTTGCATATGTTTAGCCAAAACAAGTGTTTTTTCCAAAGAATAATTTGGAACAAATAATTCCACCATGGACTGGGATATGGCAAAAAGTGTCTTAGTACAATTAGATGCATAAATTCCTAAAGCAGACCTGAAGACAGTAAGATATATATAATAAGCAAACAGATTTGATAAGAAAAAATGGAGAGACTGCATCCCCCTACTCATTTTGGTATAGAATAACCCTCACTTCTTATTTTCAGCCACTAAAAAAAATCCGTTAGCAAGTTCTTGTTGGAGGACGCTGGTTCCCTCTCCTGCGATATTTTGGAAACTATGCATGCTGCTTCCACCCAAACTCATCAAAACAGGTATGAAAACTGTTGCTTGTGGATGCAGCCCTGCAAACAGAGACTGCAGGTCAGAAGAGGCAGGTACCTGCACTCAAAGACTTCCATGTGATGCGCACTGGCCTGCATGCAGATTAATTTTCCTGTTTTCTGCTTGTGCTTTCTCCTCTCCTTCCTTTCAGGCACATTTTTAGCCGTTGCTGTCAGAAAATTTGCCCCTTCATTAAGATACTCAATTTAAAAGACACTGAAAAGCCGAAATAGCCATTTCAGCTGGTATAACCAATTACAGATATTTCTTGACAGCAAAATGACAACCTCGGCAAAGCTGGGACAATTGCTATGTAGACATTAATCAAGAGGGACATGAGCAGGTTCCTGAATTATTAAACAGGCAATAATGTTTCTGAAGCCTTGCTATGCCCTGATGAACCCTGTTTAGGGAGCAGATTTTGCCTGTCCAAGCCTGGCAACGTTCTTTATCTGGTGGAGCGGAGCGGGCGCAGAGGGGTCTCATCTCCTTGCCTTTCATCTGCTGGAATCGCTCTCCAGCTTTGAAGTTCCGAGGCCGTTTCACTGCTCGCACTCCCGTTCCCTTCTGCTTTGTTTGCTTGACAAGAAGCAAAGGCAGAAAGTGAGGCGTGCAGCTACTTTTTCATCATTTTCATAGGCACAGACAAACTCTTTTTTGCTTGCTTCCTACCCCAGACAGACTGCTTATAATTAGCCTTTCCTGCTGTGGTTGAAGCGGTGTTTTCAGAGGAAAGCTTTTGTGGCTTCTTACTAGCGAGAGTGAAAAAACAAATGCGATCCATCATTATTGGGGGGAATATTTGCTAGCCTAATAACTCRGGGAAATAATTTCTGAGAGGCGTGTTTATCAGAAATATTGGAGCAGCACAGAGACCCTCCCCCTGCTGTGCAGAGATCTGCATTTGGTGCCTTGCAGCTCAACCCGGAATTAAAAGTGCTGARGGAAGTGGCCTGTTGTGGAGGCACCAAGGGAACTCACTTTGCTGCTGCGGTGTCAGGTGGCATGAGCTGAGCTGCTGCATCTCTGCTTTCAATCGGAGAAGGAGCCAAAGCTGCAGAACGTGGGCCTGGGTGGGGAGAGGGTGTTTTAAGTATTCCTGAAACAGGCAGTTTCTGGGTTTTGGTCAGTAATCAGTTCTAGTCTTGCGACAGAGAAGTAGTAGTGAAATAAAGGAGGTTTCCCTCCTCACTGACGAAGTCTAGAGCGCAAAGGGTATTGCAGAGTCTTCCTGGTAAGAATTTTGAAGCAGCTGCTTGGTGGCAAGAGATGAAGTACCTGATTATTAACCTTTTAGTCTAAGTGATGAAGAGAAGTTATTTCTGTCACTGTTCTTAATTCTTGCTAAGTCATTATCCTGTCTCATAAGGAGCTAAGATGTGATCTGGCCTTCTCTAACCTTGCAAAGCTTATTCTCTTATCCTTTTGCAGAGGAAAAGGAAAGAAAGAATATTGTTAAAACTCCAACATAGACCTTGGCCACTTAAGTCTTGTGTTGGTGCAGCCAAAGGGCTGAGTCCTTGTAACTAAAGCACCACATTTTCCCTTCGCCTATATTCGGGTGCTTGGGTGCAGAGCTGGTTGGATTGAGCCCATGTGCTTGGAATTTGAGACATGTTTGCCCACAGTAGGAATGACTAGCATATTATGACTTAATCTATTTGTGTGGAAACTTCGCCTTCCCTACATATTTTTGCTATGTAAGAGATGCCTACAACTGTTGCCTCATATTTAATAGGTATAGTATGAGTGCCATTAAATCTGACTGACTTTTTTTTAGTATCCAGAAAAGAGTTAGGTATTTCCTATACAATACCCATGAAACTTCCATTTTAAGGTCCATATCTTAAAGCAAGTCAGCTCTGTCTGGAGAACTTGCACCATTGCTGAACTGAGAAAAGCTGCAGCTTTGCTTGTTTGTTTTGGAGGGAGGGACAAGGATATAAAAAAGAATTTGACTTATTTAAACTGTAGAGATTCAAAATTTGGAAAGATGACCAGTGCTGTGCCCTGTGTTGCTTGTTTTTATTGCACTAATGGAAATTCTGTTTTAGAGTCAGTTGACTACACAACAGATTTGCCACATAACTGAGTTTTAATTGATCTTTTTATTATTACAATGATGGAAATAATGCTCTGGTAATTTTTTCTCCAGTTGCTGATTTTGGCAATAAAAATCAAAGCAGCCTTAGTTTACAAAGATGGAGAGAGACRCTTGCTTTTCATGGAAATCAGCTGCCCTTCCATTTTGAGATAACAGGGTCCTTTCTCAACCTTGGGTGGACTTGTTTCCTGACTTTTCGTCATTATGTTGGCTCTCAGCCTTGGAGAGGAGGTCCCTTTTTAATATAGCCATGAAAATCCACCACCACAGAATCTTTMAATCCAATTAGCATGGTAGATTAGTTCTTGACTCACACTTTCCAGCTACAGSACTTGTGATTCAGGTGTTTATTTTTCACTGCAAGTTTTTGCTCGACTCCAAAGGTTTTCTTTTTCTTTGGCCTTAGCTGTAACTTGCTCTCACTGTTGCTGTGGCTCAAATGTACACGATAACATAACACACCAGCCAGGCGCCTGCTGATGAGCTGTGTAAAATGAAGCCTGTTGTAAATTTTTTTGTGGAGATGGAGTTTCACATCCCTGAGCTGCCACCATGCTGGAAAAACAGGAATCCTGCCTGTTGCTGCAGCGCTGCCTAAAGGGACATCCGTTCTTTTCCTTGCCCAGGAATAAGTATCAGGAGCAAAACATAAGATCCTGTAACTTATTYGCCTATTTGAGGGCAAAATATAGTAACAAATATAATAGTTGTTAACCTAGATTACAGTCTAGGTAATGTGCTGAAAAATCCTGAGGAAAATAATCCCTTTGTCAGGAAAGGATAATAATCCTTTAATTCTAAGAATGCCAGTTTTATAACAATTGGCCTCAGACTGATGTAGCTGGTTGATGTAGTTGAGATGGCTGATGAGAGAAATCTCCTAGACAGAAATTCTCCTGGGATTGGGGTAGGAATTCCAGACTCAGCATTCCTTGGTGTCCAAGGAGGTGTGTGCATGTAGCTCATGACTTGGGTCTCTATGTGATTGCAACGCTTGGCCAGCATCTGACCCGTTTTCCCCTGAAGTCTGTTTAAAGGTTTCCTTGGCTTGAATGGAGGAGAAAATATGAAAAAAACCAAAAACAAAAACAAAAAACTCTCATCCTGACCGAAAGGCCTGGAAAGGCCATGCAAGAAGGACCAGCAGATGTTGTCCCCCGCTGTCCTGCTTGTGCCCTGGCTCAAGCAGGAGCTGAGTTCAGCTATGCTGTGCTTTTGCACCGGGTTTGCAAGGCAGGATTTAGCATTTACCCTGCAGCGATGCCAAAGCTGCTCTGTGCCGTTTCCACGTGTACATCAGGAGCCCCTGAATTACTGAACTTGTGTTGTCCGTAACCCATCTTGTGGTGAGCACTTAATTCCTGTGGCTCATTCTAGCCTAGGCTGTGATGCCTGGCAGAGAAAACTTACCTTGTGCACAAACTGGTGTGGTTTAGCTGGAGGGAGTTTTGTCTCCAAAATATCTTGCTTTTCACAAGCTTCCATGCAGGAAATTGATTTCTTGCTGTAATTTTTACTGAAAAGTCTYGGAAATCGTTGAGGCTGAATGGACTGTGAATACATTAATCCAAATCCCATATTTGTGCTCTGTCCTTTGGTACAGGAGCTAAGCATCTGTTTTGACTGACAGGTATCCCTCAGTTGTATTCACAGTTGTAACATAAAATGGGACAATTTGTGGACGAAAGATGCATGCGGGCAAGGTCTCYCATACCTTCAAAAATGTGCAAATGTTTTTATTACTGGAGGAGCAGGAAATGAACAAAATGTGCCAAAATATGTAGAAAAAATTTCAGTGCCAYGGGCATTTTTATGATGAGCAGTATACCAAATTTATAGCCTGTTGAGGGGAAACTGAATTTTGGAAACTTCTTTCATTGTCTAAGTTTACTGAGAATTAAATACGAAATGAGAAGTGGGTGCTGGAAATGCAGCTGCAGCAGGAGCGGAGCTGTTTCCTGGCAGTGCCACAAGCCGCTCATGTTTTCAGCCAAGGGTTTGGAGGCATTTTAGAGAGGCATTTTAGGTGTGACCTCTAGGGSCCCGTGGAGAAGTTGTCAGATTCTGCTTTTACAACTCTATAATTCCTATGTAGTCTCCCGAGGCTCCTGGTGACATTTACTACCTTTTGCCCTGCTTCTGCAGGGGACCGGCCAGCATTGCCATTTGTGGAGAGGCCGTTTTGAGAGTCACAACACGGTCAGTGCCCTGAGCCATGTGCGGCCGGTAACTGCTCCGTGTCTCGGAGGTCTCACACCAGCCTCAGCGCTTCTAAGAGCTACAAACCCTACCAGAGACTTTAAATCCTTCAAAGGAGAGGACTGCAAATCCCTGCAGTAGATCATGCCATAAAAAAAGTAATAATGGAAAAAAAAGTGAAATAAACGTCCTTCAACCCAGTAACATATATATCACTTATATATATATCACTATATATATATATAGCATAAATATAAAAATTTTTTTCTRTGTCTTTCCTATTCCCATTATTGATGTATACTTACGTAATTTCAGCTTGAAGCAGTCATTAATTGCTTTTAAATCCTCAAAGGCAGTAAGTTCTTTCCCTGCACAGCCCGGAGCAGCGTCTCTGATGGAGCTTCATCAGGGAGCAACAGCTACACTGGACGTTTGGCTCCTTCTGTCTCGGAGTGAGCTAGGAGCTGGCATTGCCATCGGTATCAGCCCTGGCTTGCAGCTTAATTTAAGAAAATACAAAATTTTACCATTCTATTGTTTCTGTCACCCTTTTCTGGAATGCCTGCTTTACAGTTTAGGAAGTGCTTAAACTGAATTATTGTAATGTGTTTTTAAGACAATGTTTTCCTTTCTTTTATGCTATAATTATCTGATCAGCCTGTTTTCACAGGATTGTGAGCCACGTGCTTTTCCTTGTTTTGTGTTCATTTAGTTTGTGTTTTCTGCTGGGTGTTTATCTTTACTCTGATTTCCACTAATTTGGTGTTCCTAAGGGCAGTTGTAAAGAAAACTACAAAATGATGGCTGATTTATTTATTTTATTTCTTTTAAGGAAAAGGAAGACAAATAAATGGACCATTGCTCTGTTAAGTGCATTTTGCACGTTTTCCTGCTTTCTTTCCATTTTTCCTATGTTTTTCCAAACTCTGGAAAGCTTTTTTGTAAGCTCTTCTTGACGGGCCTCAAGCTCAGTAGATTTTAAGTTATTTTATTTATTTTGGTAAATAAATTGGTCTTCTCCAGCCCATGCACATAACTGTATTGCCTGTTACCACAGCAGAGTGATGCACTCATAGCTGCCCTGCAGGATACAGCGGGAGTGGGAGCGATAGGGAATCTCTGGATCCTGAAACACATTGTAGATCCCAAAGTCTTTCCTGCTTTTTGGAAAGCCCATTCTGAATCACAAGAGGGTAAAGGTGCTTTCCTGCTCTTCCCAGCTGTCCCAGTAGCTGTTGACAGAGCTGGTCTAGAGAGTCTAGAATACTTWAAATTTGTGAGTGAGACATTTTGGCATGTGCAGAAGTACAATTTTTCGGTTTCAGGCTTTCTTTTGTTCTATGGGGATAGGGTTTATTGGCTTTTAGGGGCCATTAGTTCTTGGCAGAAGAGTCCTTTGCCTTGGGATCTCATTGCCCGCTATCACTGAATATCTCAAAAGATGCCAGTAACTGCTGAATTTGGCTTCAGAGGAGTGTTTGCTTCCCTGCTGCTCCCAGTTCTCGCTGTCTGTCAGGCCTGGATTCACTTGACTTCTCGCTGTGCACAGTTGGAGAAGCTGGCAGTGATGGGGAAGCTCGTATGGCAGCCACAGTCTCCTCAGTAGGCAGCTTGGTATTTGGGATACCTGGGAATCCCTCTCTGCTGCTGCTATTAATGYGATTGAAAACTCACTGTCAGCAAGATTATGTCTTCTTTAACGGGAGATAATGGGGAGAGAGTTCAGCAGGTGACCTGCTGAAGGGGAAGAGGCAGGAAAATGAAAGGGAGGACGAATTTGCTCCCAGATGATGCGAATAAACTTTTAAGGTCCAGATTGTGAATATACCTCAATTGCACTGTTTAACAGAGAGGCCCCTTGGGAGGGTTCTGAATGAATCCATATTCCATATTCAAATATTTTTTCCTCCTCTAAAGTAAGTTGACTTCAGCTGAATTTTATGACATACTGATATTGCTGTGACTTTAATCAAGCCTGAAGTTTCTGTTCATTTAGAGAAACGGGCTGTAGGGTGGGGAGGATGTTATGGTCTGTATTGTAAGAGAGCTGTCTCCATTTGGTGTTTTCTTTTCCTGGTTGTCTGCTCATCCTTCGGTGAGGGTAAGTGTGTTACATTGGCTGTGGTAGTCTGAGCCTTGACGAGCCCAGGGAGAATTTCATGTCCCTGCTCAGCAGCTTCTCCTTCTGGGGAAGCAGCAGCTTTCTGGGCATCCCTGGGAGACAACCTGGGGTTTGACCATTTCAGCTGGATCTGCCTGACTCGAATGTGATAATGGTGGTTTTAGAAGAGTGGTATGAAAGGCCACAAGGTGCATTTGGGTGCAGAGGACACCTTGGTTTCAGTTCACAGAGCCCATCAGATTGGGTTGCTGACAGATGGAGCAAATGGAAGTTGGCTGCATCCGGAGACGGTTTTTGCAGCCAGAAAGAAATCTGAGGAGAGAGRCACAGCCCGACAGAAGCTGGGGAAAGGGCAGAGGGTATTTTGTGTTGGCGAGCAGGGGATGAGTACAGCACAGTGCTAAATTCTTTGAAAATTAAGAAAATTGCCTTGGTGGTACAGTGCCTTTGGTACAACTTTTGGCAACTGGGAGCCAAATTAAAACATGAAGGAGGGAAAGAGGAGTGAGTACGGAGCTGCCTTTAGCGAGGATGTGGGATACAACCGGTAGTTATTTCAATGTTGACTCTCTTTGAAGTGTCTAGTAGTAAACTCTTGCCCCAAATTTGAAAAAACTCCTGGGAATCTGAAATTAGCTGCTAAAAGGCAAAGGAACCTGCTTGATGTTGTTTTCCTTGGGTCGAGTCCGGTGCATTGTGAAGCGCAGCCCGGGCGTGGGATTTCCTGGGAGGAGTTTGCAGACCTGGTGACAGTGGCTCTGACCCTGTGAAAGCCGCCCTGTGGCTTTGGGTCGCCTGTTGCAGCAGGTCTTGAGCTGCACCCCCAAAAGCTGCCCGAAGAGAAGCTGCTTCTCTGTAAGAGCAGAGAAGACGAAAGCGAAGTGGCTTCTGGAGGAAAAAGAAGTCTACTGTGGGGAAACCCAGCAGTAGTTCCTCTTTTCTCAATGTCTGGTGTGTCTCAGTCCCACTTACAGCACCCTGGTGTTTTGTGGGCTGCGTGCTCAGACCTTTCCCCCTCCTCTAGCAGGCATTTGAGCTTCAGGAAGAAAACCTGCAAGCCRAGAAAGTTCAAGTATAAAATTCCTCTCAAGTTTTGCTGAGGTAAAAACCCGTTTAAGAAATGTACTTTCCTTTTGTCAGGCTGTTTCATAAGACTAGCAGAATGTTTCTGAAATGCTGGGCCCTGGTTACTGCTGCAGGAACAAGCACGTCTGTATCCCTGCAATTGCTCCTTGCTGTTACGTGTTATGTTTTGGTGGTCAAATCCTGATTTGCTGCATAAAATCCCTGTGTTTATTACCAAATATGCTTGGCACAAAGCAGGAGAGAACTAAGATGATGCAGCAGCTTGGGGTGCTTGACACCCCAAGCTAGTTAACTCTTTCTTAAGGTTTAGTTTTCTTTTTTAAAATATATAGTCTGGATAATTCAGTGTGTACTATYTATGGCAGCAGAAACACTGGAGGATTGTGCCTGCAGCAGTGAGAGGAGGAAGCGTAGCTGTAAGAATTAGCAAATTGTCCCATACAAAGGTGGAAGATACAGTTCTTTATAGTTAAGGGAAATGTCACTGCTACCACAGAGCTGAAAATGATGGGGACAAGCAGGGGCTGGCAGCAGCTTTTGGTTGCTGGACGGGCTCCACTGCAGCCCAGAGCAGCCCACTCACCCTGACCTCTCCTGGGTCAGGACCTGGCTCAGGGGCCTTCAGCCCCTCTSTTCACAGCCGCCGTCTCCTGCCCGCTCCATCTCATGGGTGACAGGACCACTGGTGTCTGCAAGACGCTAATTTTGTAGTCTGGCTGGAAGCACTTTATAAGGTGAAGGGTGTAATACTGATATGCCCTATCTCATATCACTTTTTCCCTAAGCCACCTGTGAAAAATGCCTGTGCTACTTCTGATACTTTCATTAAAATAGCAGCATGTGGTGACATCAGTGCCCAGGTTACTCGTAGGAAGCCCCTAGCTTCACAGATAGCAAGTCAGTGATGCCAGGGAGTTCGCAAATACAGCAAATGTGCTGAATCTGTTGCTGACCTGTATCTGGTGAGGCCTGAGGCAGGAAAGACGCCTGTGTTACAGCTGGGCAGCAGGAGAATCGTTTCAGTTTCTGTACTGCTGAGGTCTTGTTATATAGGAAAAGTCTTGAACAAATATATGCTCTTCTAGCTGTCAAAAATCGTAAAGAGGCAAGCTGGGTTTGAGAGGCAGTTGTCTCAAGTTGGAATATATTCTGGAGAAACAGTTTTGATACACAAGAAAGGACATGCAAGCTGCACATTTCACTATTTTTTAAAATTTCACTTTCCTTTCTGAAGCCTCAGTCGCCTTTTGGGTGCACATGCGCAAAGAGCCGGGTGGGCAGAGTGCCTGTTGCCGACTCCATCTCAGCCTCGGTGCCTCAGAAGGCTGAAATGGGGCTGTTTGTGGGGGGCCCAAATCAGAGGACTAGCACAGCTCTGGTGCCAGGTCCCTGCAGTCGCTTGGTTTAGCACTCACGTTCAGTTTGCCTGCTGCTGGAGTGYGCTTCCTTGTGGAACTCTGCCTGAGTGCTCAAGTCTGAAAGAGCAAAAAACAGGGTAAGGGAGAGYGGCTCAGCAGCCACCAGAAGGGCCCTCCTTCAAAAATGGTTTGTGGGGCACTGGGCACCAGCTCTTTTCTCCCAGTGCCCAGTCCACCTGCAGCTGCTGAGTGCCACAGGCAGCAGGGATGCTTGTGTGGAGCCATAGCCAGGCCTTGTCCCACAGCTGATGGGGYACCGGTTCCTCAAGTAGTGTCATGTGGGTCAACCTGGTCATGCTACGGAGCTGGGAAAGCCCCTATCATCTGGTAGGTTTTCTCTTGCAAAGGTGCCACTATTGTTTTGTTGCAAGTTATGGGTTAATTTGATGCATATATTGCTTTATGGCTGAAGAAATCTTGCCAATGTGTGAGGTTCTTCAGACATTTTTCAATTCTCATTTTTCAATTCCTCTTGTGCTGTGCTTTGTTAATTCATTGCTTGTCACCTGGTGAGACACAGCTGTTTTGGTGGCTTTGCTATCCCGGGTTATTGTGGAGGTTGTTGGAAAAGCTCTTCCTCTTACAGAGATGCTGTAGTGGATTTTAGTGTAAGCAACATTGCACGTTTGCATTTTGGCACAGCACTTTCTATACATCACCCCACACGAGTTGCAGTTGGAGTCCTTCTAAGCTTCTCATCTTTCAATCCTGCACCAAACTGCTAGCTCCCAATTTGAACAAATGAGACTAACGACCAAATTCAGGGCAAAAATTCAGGCTAGATGTCTCATGAGTAAATTATTTTTGCCTATTCTAAATCCCCATACAGCCTACCTTAGACGTGGAATTCATTCTTATCTCTAACTCGTACAAAGTCTGTATCCTTTCTCAAGGCTTTTGCATTCCATCCTTGAGCATCTAGTGTTTTAAAGGTTAAAGGGCTTACGGGTGGAAGGGATTTGTGGATGGAAAAGATTTTCCCATCTCTCTGTTAGTGCAGAATTGGTCCTGACAGCATGTGCTCAGTTAAAGAAAACCTACCGAGTGTAATTCTGTCATATAAATTCTCTGTTCTCGTTGTCAAACAAAAGAAAGCCATGAAGCACAAAGCAAAAATATCTAAAAACTGCTACAAATTTTAACAGAAATCTGGAATTAAGCCTATTTTACACAGTTCAGTGCTATATAAATTATCTTGGATGTTTTAGGACAGTTTCTTCCCAGGAAAGCCAAATTGCTTATTCTCCAATGTCAGCCAAATGCATCAGGGTCTGCAGGCCAGCAACCTGAAGAAGCAATCAGGTTGTTCCTGGACTCTTTTGTGTCCAAGATCTGGTTAGTCTCTCCTTGCAGGTCCTGTATRTATGGATTTGGTGTGCCAGCTTGCATCCATTTTGAAATGTGCTCTTCTAGTTTGGCTGCTTTATTTAAAATCCAATGTCTTGTTGTAATGCCAGTTTTCTCTCTATTTTTTTTTTCCCCGGCAAATTATGTTTCAAAAGCTGACAGTTCTTGCTTTTTCACTTGAGCTATGATGTTAGTTTTTGCAGTGGAAGTGACCCTCAAAGTTTTGTGCTCGTGTCTCTGTTTTTTCTGTTGTTGAACTCATTTTATGTGGATGAATTTTCCTCTGACTTATGATCCCCTGTGGGACTCTGACCGCTATTTTGGGAGCTGTTTGCCTGCTCTCTCACAAAAGTGTGTTGCCTTTTGCAGGTTCTGGCCTCAGCTCCTGCAAAGCAGTGTTTTGGTGATACTTGCTTAAGGTGCAAAACTCTGTCCAAAATCACTGCTGGCCTGTCTGCAGCAAAATCAGGGACATGCTTGCTATGCTGCTGCTGATTTAGTGTTCTTTCACACTGTTTGGCTTTAGTTTGAAATGTCAGCCCTAATCAAACACACAGATGTTCCCTGTTGATTGCATCTAAGGGCTCCTACCTGAGGAGTTTGTTTATAAGTGATATTTGTGATTCCTGGTCACGTCCTGCCTGAACTCTGGCAAGGATATCACAGCACCAACTCTCTCTCCCTCCTCTTTCACTAAGATGAGATATTTTCTCTGTTGTGAAACGCTGTCAGTCCTCAGTTAGGGCAGCCTGCCGGACTGCTCAGCATTTACCCAGGTTTCCCTGCCTTGCTAATAAACAGATGGCTAAAATATCAGGGAGCTCCCCAGCCCTCCTACTGTACAGTGGGCCTCGCTCAGTTACGGCTTTATTTGCAGCTCAACAGTGACCTCCTACAAGATGGAGACCCAGTTGGGAAGGGCTGCAGGTGAGTTGGTGAGACCCAATGCTGTTTCCCAGGTGGAAGGTCATTAGCACCGTGGCAGAAGCAAGGCTTCCTGAGGGTTGCTTCTGGAGAGCCCTGCCAGCTTGTGTCCAGCGTCCTCCGGGACCAAGGGGGAGTCTGCCCCTGGAGGCTGGCCAAGCCAAGGACAGAGGGTAGTCCTGCATTGCCATGGGTAAGACGTGCTCGTGGAGGCATGTGGAGACACCGGAGATCTTTTCAGAAGCCTTCTGGGAAGAATAGGAGGAGAGGGAATGTGGAGGACCTCAAAATCTGTCAGTCGCGTTCACTTTTCTTTGTTTCATGTGGAATTTTGTGTCCTTGTGAAGCAAGTTGTCAAAACCGAATTGACATAATCCATAGCTGGCTTTCTGCGGCAAAGTCCTGTCGTTGCTTCTGAGTTTGGCGTGCAGTATCCTGCTTTGATCCRTGACTAGGTCCTGGGTTGTGCTTGCTGCAGAAGTTCCCTTGGTTGCCTCACCTTAGAGGTGTCTGGAACTACAGCCTTGCTTATCTGGCCCTGAACTGGGTCTCTAGGAGGTCTGCTAAGGCACTCTGAGATTTGAGCAGATCTCTTATCTCATGCGTCTTGGATCTCACCTGGATTTAGAAGTCTGCCCTGCTGAGCAGGGACACTAGACAGAAGTCAAAGGACAGAAACGTTAAGGCTGCTTGATTGATTTGCACTTCATCCTGCTTCAAATTTAGACTTCTTTRCAGGAGCAGAAAATGGCTTCATTATCATAATGTGACTCCCTGCGCCTCTACCCACTTCTAATTTTTTTGCCCTTTTTTTTTTTTTCCTGGGCTGCTCTAAAATACAGTATTCAAATGTGTGCTTCTCCAGCAGCGTATTCAAACTCTTAGATCTTTTTCTAGTTTTAATCAGGGAGAAAGCAAGATGCAGAGCTGATTCCTGGGAGTCCTCTGGAAAAAAATTATTGTGCCTTGTAAAAACATGTGATTTTACTTATTGCAATTGAAGAGTCAATTAGCTGGCTAATTAAAGTAATTTCTCATTACATAACTGAATTCTGGTTCATCACTATTTCCACTTTGCAAGGCAGCCCCAGAGAGCAGAGCGATTTTTGAGTGCTCTGTGCAACAAGCAGTGGAAACAGTTGCTCAATTTGTCTTCAGAGCTGGCCCAGAGCTTCTCATGAGCTGAGGGAAGCAAGGCAGGATTGAGTGGACTCCTCTAGACTGTGGAAATAAGCAGTGGGATRTCATCCCGAGGGTTCCAAGAAAGGAAATATTCTCATATGGATGTGTGTCTTGTGCCAAAGATAAACAACAAAGGCAGGTGAGGAAATACTGGAGACCTAGCAGTCAGTACAGAAGATGAGATTTAGGGTGCCCAGAGTAGGGGGATTTGAGGTTACCCTCTGGAATATRCAGAACGTTTCAAGCTCAAACGGTATACTGGGTTTGGATGTAAGTCCAAAGCTTATTTTCAAATATGCTCTTAAATTGTCTGAGAACAAGCTTCTGAATTCTGGAAGGTTCTTCCATTTGCAGAAGGGTAGACTGAAGATGGTTTTTTTTTTTTTTGTAATGAAGGTTGAGTTAGGAAAGTGCCTAGGTGTTGAAATGTTGTATGATAACTRTAAATGTGTGGGGAAAAAACCAAATTGGAAGAACCAAAGTACTTTTATATCTATTATATGAGGTTGTAGCGGATGTAGCTAAAATTGTGCATGGTATCAAGCTGCTGCCTCTGAAGGAGAGGAGAAGAGATGGCTGCGTCAGTGGTGTTCGTTATGGGCCAGGGTTTGACAGTGAGGGAGTGTGGCAGAGATTTTTGAAGCTGGGATACGAGTACTTCAAAGAAATTGCATTTGGCAGCTGATGTGGACCTTGAAGACTGAGTAAGACACGGTTAAAAGTGCTGCACTTAGTATACTCAGCACCCCTTGCTAGTCCGGTGTGTCCTGGTGGTGGTGTGCCCTGGAACTAGGACTCGAGTAGAGCAGAAACCTTCCTGGATTTCAGAGCTGCTCACTGTGGGCAGAAACTCATTAAAATGAGTTAATATTGTGGGTTTAGTTAGAACCCAGCTGTTTTAGCTTATGTCCTATTGATGACCATAAAACTGCTCGAGAGAAAATGGTCCTGTGGTTTCAGACTTGAAGAGCCCAGTTCTGTGTATGTGCCAGGGGCTATGTATGGAAAATACTCAGAGAACTGCAGAACTTAATGCATAGGATATAGTGAGAGAATAAAAATTAAAAGAAATTGACTTTTGGTAATTGTCCACTGCAGACCATGGTATAAGAGTAGAAACAAGAGTGGTAACTATGACTTTTACAACTGAGTATGTATTTCCTGTGCTTGGATTTTTCAAACATTGTTTAAGATGGAAGAAGAGAAGCAACCAGGGCAGATTACAGAAGCTGGGAGGAGGATCAGGAAGATTAGGAGAAATAAGAGGCCTGTAGTTAAAGTGTGTTGTGAGGAAAAAGAGTAGCATACTGCTGTGGAAAACTACTCCATTCATAATGGAGAGGATTAGGTTATTAGTAACAGACTTACATTTTGTAAATATATCCCCAGCAAGAAAGAGAACAGAAGTTGGTACATAAGATATAAGCGCTTACGAGGATGGCAAAGTACTTGGTGGGGTGAGGAGAAGGAAAGGCAGGAGGATAAAAAGCCCTTGGGATGCTGGAGTGCTGGCAGGGTAAGACCTAGTCCTGTTTGTCGTGCTCTCATCACCAGATCTAACAGAACCCAGTTACTGGCTCATAAATAAATGACTGGCATAGGCCAAGGAACTTCAAAGCAGCCGGTGCCGTCCTAACAGGTGCCTTGATAAATAAACCATGCTGGTTCAGTCTGGAAGACTCTTAGTTTTCTTTTTTCCTTCTGTCTTGAATACAAACTTCCTCCTTGAGTGCAGCTGGTCTGCTCTCCCAGCCCCTTTCCTCCTGCTAATCCTTTAGTGCGAGCAGCGGTACGGATGGCACTACTGCCTCTGTGAGGTAGGTACMACAGGCTGCCTCTGCAAGACAGATCCTGGCACGCACTTGGGGGGGGTGGGGTGGTTGTTTGCTTTGTTGTTGTTTTTGTTTGGCTGCCTTTTTGCTCTTCAGTGGGGAAGCAGCTCTTTAGATGCCCAAGATCATGCTGCTTATCTTGGTTGATGTGACAAGCATCATCTCACACYGTTTTGGCCGTACGGAGCACGGTTGTGTTGCAGACTCTTTTGGCTGCCTGTAGTGCAGCTTTGGGTTTCCATCTGGGAGTTTTTTTCCTTGTAAGGTCAGGACATAGGGACATGGCAGGTAGGAAGTTGTCAAGCTTGTGCAGCTTGACAGCCCAAAGTTGACCTTGCTGCTTCAAACTGACAAGGAAGGAGAAGTCACTGATKATGTTGGCTTCCTACTAGCTGCATTTCAGTGAATCCTGCAGTGAAGACAGGTAAAATCTGTAGTGTGGGGTTTATGGAAGGAGTCCAGTCTCTGAGGAGCTGATTTTTTAGGATGCACCAAGAGTTCATGTGCCCTGCCACCAGAGATGTAGAAATTGTGCAGACCCTGTGCCTCAGTGCTTGGCCCAAAGCATCTGATAAATATTGTAGTGTTTTGCAYGTCTCGTTACCAGAAACCCAGAGTCTAAATCTGTCTTCCAAGGAGAAGGATCTTTATGCATGCTCATGTTTGATTCAAGCACCGCGTGTGGCATGAAAAAGGAAACTTTAAAATCAATTCTCTCCTGCTAGCATCCTCAAAGGAAGTCTTCGGTCACATCAGAGGCAATCTGCTCCCTTTGTATCATTTTTTTTTTATTTATTATTGTTATTTGTTGGGTTTAAAACTTCATTGCCTGTGAAATCATCTGTCACCATCTGTGGACACCTGTCAGGGCACTGCCTGTGCGTCTGCCTCTGTCGAGGAATAACAAAAGCGTTCCTGCCATGGCACCCGGACTGTCTGCCTGAGATGAGGGAGAAATGGCTTGGTCAAATTGCACAGCCTGTTCAGTCCTGGTCCTCCTTGCTTGTGCTGCCCCTCAGGTTGCAGATCAACGTTAGTGGTAAGGGTGGGCACTGCTCTGTTAGATAATGGAGCAACACCACGAGCTAAATTTCCATGGGTCACCTCTCTGCTAACAAGCAATAATATTGTTTATGTTTTTACTTTRTATCCTTCATGATGGGTCATTATGGTTTATATAAAACTTTTTTTCTTATAAAAAAATCAAAATGTAAGTGATTGTGAAAACCAGCAAGTGCGACCTGACAGTGAGTGGTGGACCTTTAGCTGCCAGAGTCAAGGAGGTTGCAGGGGAMGGAAAGGGAAGGAAGCTCATTGCAAATAAAGGTGTTTTGTTTTTTTCTGTGTGATAGAAGGATGTGACGTTTAGTAGGAAGTCTTTAATTCCCATGTGTGTTTTTGATCTGACATATTTACCTCTCAATAGGTGCATTTCTGGGGATAATTTTTGTTCATAGAGAACAGAAGGATTTGGTGTCCTATTTATGCTGATCCTCATAGGGTTTATATGTATTTAACCAGTGAGTGGGGCAGTATAGATATGCTGATTCATGGCTCCTGTATCATCACTAAGTTGCTTTAAAGCTGCTTTCCTCATTGACTATTTTTTATAAGGAGCTGGACAAGGTGTAAAGGAGATTACCCAGACTGGTACTGAGACTGTGCTGAGGCCTCAACAYGTGCCCTGGCTTGGCCCGACCACCTTTCCCTGTGCGCAGGGGACGGGCCAGAGCAGCCCAGTGAGCCTCGAAACAAAGAGCTTGCTTGGGCTTTGGATCGTTTGCAACTGAGTAAATCCAGCCTGTCTTCATGGAAGTTAATGGGATCGCTCCTGCTGTGAGAATCCCATGTGCTCGATACAGTCCATCTTTTGCCATTCTAGATCCGTAACTCTTTTCTCCTCAAGAATGTATTTCGCCTCAAGAATGCACTTTAAATTCATCATGTCTCACAACTACATAATGCCATCTGTCAGCATGGCAAAGGCAGCAAACCCGGCGCTGCTCAGGTGACTTAGCAAACTGCAGTTTATCTGGAAATGGGGCACTTAACCATCCTGTCTGTCTTAGGGCTTTTTTGTTTTTATGCAGATTATTCACTATGTACTGTATATAGTAATAATTGCTATATGGTTTACATGGAGTTGCTTTTGTGTTTAGAGAGGAAGCTCAATATCAAATCACCTGTGGTTAAATAATTGTGATATTGTGGTGCAAGGCAGAAAGAGGGAAAGTAGCTGTGCAGGGTATGCACGGGTGGATCCTCCTTAATTATGTTTTCTGGGGCTATAACCTCCCCTGCAATTTGTCTGGTGGATAGAGCTGGGTCTTTCCTAGGGATACAGGGATAACCTGAGGCTGGGTTTGTCCCAGGGTCACTGAGCTTCGCTCATCATTATTGGTTTTCAATGGCTGGTGATTTTGCAGAGCTTGGGCTGGTATCGCTCTACCCTAAATCTTGCAAAAAAATCACAAATTAAAAATGTTTTGATTCTATTTATCCCCTAGCCAGCATCAGCTCTTTAAATAGCAGCTTGTGGCTTTATGCAAGGGCCTGAGGTTTCTCTCAAGCTCCCGTTTGGATCCGCGTGTTTGCCGCGGCTCGGCACAGGGTCTCGCTGCCGTGCGGGGAAGTGCAGGTTTTGGGAGTCAGCTGGAGGAGACGTTTGTCAGCAGAGAGTGGAGGAGTGAGGGGGGGTGCCGGGAACGCTCAATTAACATTTCACTGCAGCACTTATAGCTCAGCTATTAGCATATCTTGGGAATGTGAAAATGAACAGAAGTATAAATAACACAATTTTGTAATACCCACGATGATTCAAAAAGAAGAAAACGGCATAGGAGGTGGCTGGGTAAGTTGGAATTCAAAATCATTTCTCTGACAGAATCCCAAAAGTTGCTGTTAAGATAATAATGATCCTTACTGTTTCCTTAAGCCAAGTGCCCCTTMGAGAACAGTGCTGCCTCTTTCTCCTCATGCCAACTGCTAGTTTCTGCAGTGGTAATTGGGAAAACTCATAGCCAAGCTTCGTACAAACCTCCTGGAAGAACCAGTGRGCAGAGACGCTGGGTGCCATGTCCCTGCAGGCATCTTGCTGCCTCCAGGGCAGTCACAGGCCTCGTGCTCTGAGGATTCCTGTTATCCAGGAATCTGTTTTTCCTGTTATCCAGGTGCTGTTCCCAGCACCGAGCAGCCACTGGKGCCTGCGGTGGCCCTGTGGCTTTGGGGTGGCCAGAGCTCTGCTGGGGCAGTTGCAGCTGCAGGCTAATSCTCAGGAAGAACTGGTGCATGGGAAGAGCAGTTACGTCACCCTGTGGGRTGGTGCATATCCGTGTCCCGCCGTGAGCTGCCAGATCCAGGCACTTACTGCCTGACTGCTGCAGTCACCTGGCACCATCGTTCAAGGGGCTGCTGACTCCTGAAATAAAAACTGCCCACATAATTAGTATATGCAGCAGCAGCAGGCTTTAATTATATGGTTAACTACACAGGGATAYGGAATTTGTCACAGGGGATCAGCCTATTGGCCCTTGGTGCTGATGTCCTGCCTGCGGCAGTGACTGGAGCTGAATATGTTCCTGCACAGCACGCGATTTCTTTTTCCCCTTGGAAACAGCAGCATTTCCCCTCTTGCTTTGTTGCAATCTGTCTGTACCCATATGAAAAATTGCTCCTCCATGAGCCCTTTCACTCAGTGGTGGCTCAGGTTGACACAGTGACTTTATATCGGGTGGTGTTTCCTAGGCAAGGGATGAATCCTCTGAGTAAGGCGAATAAGCTCGGTGTTGTTCCCTTGTCCTAGCTGGAGAGCTGGAGAAGTCTCCTGTGGAATTTCTGGGGTTGATCTGTAGTTTTGCCATGCCTTTAAGGGCTTTCTGCTCTCTGGTAAAAAATTTTTACTAGGTGATGAAATGGAGAGCTTCAGGTCTTTGCATGTTCCTGTCAACATTTCCTTTTCACTTTTCCATGTGAGTAATTCCCATGCAAATCAATCCTGCAGGTTTTTTTAATCATTTAAAGATGTTACTTTTTTATTTTCACTCCCGTTTGATTAGACTGCCTGTTGGTAACTGGTTATACAAGTCTGATGTAGAGAAGCCTAAAACATCAATCTAAAAATAGAATTTGTTCCCGTGAAGCAGATCTCAAGACGCTGGAGGATCTTGGTCCACTGACTTAGGACTTTGTCCAAGTTTGAGCCTCCTGCCACATGGAAAGCTTACTCACTTAACTATGCCATTAGCAGTATGGGAAAACCACCTTCTCTGAGCTGGGAGCTCTCAAATTTTCCTTTGGGGAGGTCATGGAGCACGTGAATACCGTTCTGTGTGACAGGTGGCATCAGTGCCTGTCCGTGAGCCTCGGATGAAGGCAGTGCGGGTTCAGGTGAGTCGCTATCAAACCTCAGCACCTCCCATAGAGATGCAGCTGTTGGCAGAAGAGGAACATCGCTTCTCTGGYAGTTTCTGCCATCTCTCCAAGGGAAATAGTGATACTTTTTTTTCCAAGAGTGTGACACCTGCAGAATTTACACATTCATGCTAATTTTCCTGCATCTGCATGAGAGCTTTTGCCAGAATATAGATGTAACTGTAAAGCTCGCATGACCGGGCAGTTGGTGTTTCTCATGTGGGCAGGAGGGGCACAAAGCAGTGGCTGAAATGCACATTCTGCCATGGTCGCTGGAGGCTGCTGGAAACAGAGCTGCTCTGGCCCCTCCAAGAGGCTGCAGGAGACACTCGGTCCAGTCAGAGAGCAGGAAGATTCCTGGTAAATGACAGGACTCCTAGAGACGAATTCTGGTAATGAGGTGCATGTGCATCAGAGGATGTAATCCAGCCTAAACAAGTGTGGTGCCTTATCTGAGTTTTCATTCTGAATACTGATAAAGGATTCAGAGATCCCACTGGACTGAGATAAGCCTAATAGGAATTTTCTTCATTAGTTATTATTCTTTTTGACCCTAACTAAATTGGAAGGAGTAGGGTGGAAAGTTAGGTGGGAAATTTTCCCTCAAAACCTGTTGTGCTCCCATGATCAAGCCCGTTTCTCAGGTCACAGCCCTCCTGTGGGATGTTGCAGGTACCTTTGGGGCTGTTACACCAGGTCCCTGAGATGCCTGTGATTTAGGATTAGCCAAACCTCAGGAGAAAAGAAATGACATTGGTCTGTACTCTTAGCTGTATCAGTTTATGCTTACAGTGTTCTGCACACCCTCCCTGGAGAGGAGGGCTGCGAATGAAAGTGGAAGGAAGGTGGCTGGATGCTCTGATCCCATCCTTGCAGTTGCAATACACAGGAGGAATAGGAACAGTGTCTCTCCGTTTGGTCTTTGCCTCCTTTCATAGTTTAGCAAAGATGTATGTTCTTTGTTCCTTTTGTAGTGTCGGGCTTGGAGGATCTGTGTTGCTGTATCAGAGAATAAACGGATTCAACAGTATTAGCTGTTATTAACGTTGTCCAGAACCTCCCTCTTTAAGATCCTGCTTTCAATGACTTTTTTTGGAGATATTTTCTAGAATTTATAAATCTAGATTCAAGTATGTTTTGCATCTGCTTCAGGCTGGTTTTGTGGATAAAGCAGAAGATAAACTGTCACAGAGACATAAGGAAAATACTGTCACAGTTATGTATATCTGTTTGGTCTTAAACTTATTAAGAAAAAAAATCTTAAGGGCTTGAACATGCAACTTTGCTTTTGTGTTGGGGATGTGCTTTTAATAGCCAATTAGATTTGGCTGGGTATGGACCATTGTGCCAATCTCTGTAGATGTGTGCTTAGTTCCAGTCCTGGAATTTTTCTATCGCCTTTTTTCCTTTTTCCTCAAAACCTATGAAAAATATTCAGGGATTTCTATTAAAAGAACATTGAATGCATAGTCAAGCACTTACAAATTAGATATTGTCAGAACTGACAACGAGAGCTGTGCTTTGCAACCTCTAATACTATTTTAATCTAGCTCTTTATCTGCATGCAAGATATCTCACATGTGATCTGAACCTGGAGATGCAGTTTGATGAATTCTGCCTCCTTAAAAGGAATTCTGCTTTGCTGACATGCAGAAGGTACAACACACAATGTTAAAAAAAAATCCCTAAAAAGCAAAGCATGATCTTTTTAATTACGTTTACACACACGCACAAAAATATACACTGTAAAGGCAAACAAGCCTTTTGCTTGTGTTTCAGCAGCGTGTTGGGAGCAGTGGTATTGGGAAGCATCGAAACTGTAGCCTGTGCACTGCGGCCCTTGCTGTAGGGTATCGTTTACTATCCACAGAAGTGATTGCTTGCGTACCTCCTGTTGTAACTAAGGGCACTGCCATAAATCTTAAGGCAGAAGAAGAGAAGGCAGCTCAGCAGATGTGCCCATCTATTCCCAGGTAGTACAAACCTGGTTCTGATTTTTCCTTGCATGGTGATTGCTCTGATTCCAGCGTGATGTTTTATATCACTAGTTGAGAACAAAATTAAGCCTCTCTATGTTTACGCGGGAACTAACGATTCCGAAGCATATCTTTTTAGCTGTGCTGGTGTTCCCACAGTTATCCATATCCCAGTTGCTTAGGAATTCCTGTTGCTTTGGCGTGTGTTTCCGCATGCTGGGACAAGGCTGCCCCAAGAGCTGCTCTGCAGACGCAGCTGTTCCCTGAGTGATGAAGGAGGCTCCCACGCCAGGGTCTTCCTTGGGCTCACGTGTGCAGTAATACAGCTGTGCATGATGAGTGCCCAAATGTCCAGTCCTACTGGCAGCTGCAAGTCACTCTGTCTTTAGTTCTAATATCAGTAACAAGATAGTTGGTATATTTTAGCTCCTATTATTATTACTATCAATTTGTTCCACATACTGCTTTATTTTCACATGGGATATCAGAAGACATTGATCTTGTCAAGATAGGCATTTCCRTGGCCGCAGACCCAGATCAGTTGCATGGAGTCTCACTAGGGAAGCATGTCTGTAGCACTCAGAATATCTAAAATTCCTACTGCGTTGTGAAGGAGCAAGGGAGAAAGGACCTGCTGCAAACGGCACCTCGGGGATTTTCTAAGGTGCGTTTTGTCTACGCTCTGCAGGGGCTGGGTCAGATGCTTTGGATTTGGGTTTGGGAAAGCGGCTTAGCTGCTGCTGTGACCCGTGAGTCATGGATCACGTGTTAAAGCCACTGGAAGCCTGTGGGATCCGAGAAACAGGGATGAACTCGGGGAAAGGAGCATCCGCAGTGGGTAGGAGTGGAGGTGGCAGCTGGCTGGTGCAGGAGCAGCCGGCGAGCTCCCGTTTGCAGGAGCAGGAAGCTGGGGAATCTGCTTTGCCCAGTTTAACCTCATCAAAGCGAATGGTCTGGAAGGTGAGGGAGAGGGAAGGAGGTCTTTGTGTGTGATCGTGGAGCGCTATTGTAGCAAGTTAGAGGTTGGGATGGAGGAGGAAGAGAGATGGAAGTGAGGGGTGACAGTAGGTCTGAGGGATTTGCAGAGGCAGAGGAGTATGTTGTGAAGAGCGATGGATTTTGTGCAAGAACAGGAAGAAAAGGGATTGAAAAGGAACTAATCTTCAGAGCTGAATCCAAAGCCAGCCTTTCAGACTTTGTGGTTTACTTGGTATAATTCCTTGGCTTTAGGCTGGATAAAATCAAGCCCATCTACCTCAGAGGAAGGCCCAAAGTTTGTGCTGTGTCATGGGAGGCTCTTCGCTGCTACTCTAACAAGTGCTTCACACATCTCTACCTCAGGGTGAACCACTAATTCAGCAGCGGTGAGAGAAGTAAAAAGCAGAACAACTTAGTGCTTGTGAGACATCCCAGGTGAGGAGGGTGATGACTTCCCAGGAGGCTGATCATATTTATCCTGTGGACTTGCCCTTGCCTCTTGCTGACGGAGCACACAGCCTGCAGCTGCCCTCGCTCTCGCTTTGGCATTGTGTCTGCTGGCTTTGCRTCCTTCTGCACTGGGACACCAGCTGGTGTCCCCTTTGGGAACAGGGATTGGTRCAGAGGGACCTGGGGAGCAGAAGTTCCTCATGTGCCAAGTACTGACCAAGTCATCCAGGCTCCTCTGATGTTACTCCATTTTTCCTTTAGTTTGTGTGCATTAGACATGCAAGTCAGTGAGGGAGGTGCAAATTCAGGGAGCCTTAAATCTGTATGTGTACAGAAAGGGGAGTCTTGGTCCTATAAATGTGGATCATTGCCTTTGTAGTTTTGACATCAGCTTCCACAACATTGTACCTATTTGTAGGGCTTTGACCACAATGTGCGAGTATAGATCCAAGTTTGTGCATGTCTGCACATATATGTGAGTATTCATTTTCAGTATATGGCAATAAACTGTGGAGATGTTGTGACAGCTTTTTTTCAGAATCATTCTGAACAATTGTTCAAAATGAAAATGCATTTTTTTGTATAGATTCAGAAATGAAACCATTGTAATAAAATATCTGCAGAGGTGCTCTCTTTTCTCTTGGAAGAGAGGCAGGCATCAGGACTGAAAGTTTTCTTGGCTTCTCTTACCCCAAGAATGCAACCGCAAATGTTTTTAAACTCCACAATTCTGAGCACATGGTACAGTTATAATATTGCTTATTATAAAACAATATACGCAGATGTCACTGAATTAAGTAAATGTTGGCTTCAGCTGAAACTCTTCGTGACAGCAGATGATTCCCTTGTGTGGATGCAGAAGTCTGCATTTCTTGTATACGCAAGAGGTGAAAAGAGGCTAAAAAATCTACTACAACTGGCTAGAGGAACTTCAGCAACTTGATTTGTCCCATATTCACCACCACACGACTTTTCCATAGGAAAAACAGTTTGCTTCTCTCCTTTTAATACAGGGAAATCCATTGATACATAGAAATTTTTCCAAACGTGACTGTGCTTTAGTCAGTGTTTTTCTTTTCTTCTGTCCTTGTGGACCAGGCAGTCTGTGTACAACTCTGTCCGGACCCTCGGTGCCAGCACTATCTCTGAAGATAAAGTGTTGAGGTTTGAAGAGCAGGGCTCAATGTTAGACTGCAATCAATGACTGGAGCTAGAGAAATGAAATCATCCTGGATYCTGGTTTATCTAATGCAGAGACAGCTACGGTTCCCTGCCATTTCTTGGCTGGTTGTGATGCGCGTGCCTCTGTTTCTTCTTCCTGTCTCAGTAGCTGTTTCCTACCCAGTGGTATTCGTTACCGTATCAGTTCAATCTGCTAATCCTCTTTTCTATTTAAAGTAGTACTGGGCCTTTAAAGAGGTGTTGAGAAATTGGCCTGAATTTTGAATTTCCTTTCCAGAACTTGTCAACCCAGGACTGTGGTGCTGAGGTGTGAGGGGAGGCCTGATGGCCTGGAGAGGCTGTCGGCAGAACAGCAACTCTCCAGAGAGCTGCTCTGGCCTTCCTGCCCAGCACCATGGGACAGAGAGAGCTTCAGCTGTGAGCCCGTGAAATAGCATTTCCCTGCCTCCAGTTCGCATGCTCTGCATCCAACTTTTGCTTTAATGTGCCTTGGAGCTGCGGCTACTTTTTCTGCTATAGATTTTGACTTAATAACACMAAGTATGAATGACAGATCGATCCTTTAGGTAGATGCGTCAGTTTTTCATTGTAACATTTGAGCTGGTGCTTGGCTATGTGGAATTGCGCCTGTAGAGCTGGATGTCCCTGTGGCTGAGGTGTCACAGTTATCTTTCCTGGAGCTTGTGCTTGATTTCCCTTGCAGCAAATGCAGGCAGCCCTTGGCCCGAGAAAGAAGCTAAAATTACAATGAGAGAAAGAAACCCACAGAGAAAACTGCTAATTACGTAYTTTGACCTCGCTGCGTTAGAGATGGCATCATCCACATTAGCCACGATTCACGGCCGTTCCCCGGGGCCTGGCTCGCTTCTAGACAAGGAGCAAAGTGTGAGGCTTTGTCATGGCTGCTTGATTAAGTTGGAGTGAAATATGTGCCATGCGATGCTCTGGGACAAAGTMAGTGTGTCTGAGCCACTCCTGCCTGCCATTAGTCTTGGGTAGTTTAAAGTAACCTGTGTAGCAGACAATAACGACATGGACGCAGGCAAAGGCTGGATGGGGATGGAAGGGAGCCGGCCTGGAGCCCGGCGCTGCCTTTGTGGAGGAGGACGGTGGCGCTCAGTAAATCCTCAAAGAAATTTGTTGGAGTGCTTTGCTTTCAGTGTTGGCAGGTGGCTCTGCTGTCTGTGTGCAGGATCAGGAGCCAGAAMGAGCGCTGCGATGCCGTCCCGTTCAGCGACACTTTGGAAACCTTGTGCAGCCTCGAGACCGGCTCTTGGGTTCCTGGTGCGAGGCAGGATTTATCTGCAGGGGGCCAGCAATAGGTCTGGTGAAGTCCGCTCGTGCTCTGAGGGTGGGAAGGGAGTGGGCAGAGACAAGTGGGAGAGGAGGCGCTCTGTGAAGAAAGAAGGGGAGAACAAGTTATTTTCTGTAAAGCRTCCTGAATTACATCAGCGCAGTGTTTGGGAGGCTCGGGAGAGCCTGGTGCAGACGCGAGCACGTCCTACATCTCTCACCACGGCTTGCCTGCTGGGGGAGATGCCCTGTCAGGTATTCACCTGGTTTGGATGATGGGCCGGGTCCGTGAGATGCGTTTGGCTGCTTAGCTGGGTTTCCCTGTGTAAGCAAGACTGCTTGCAGTCGCTGTCGGCGTGTAGGSGTTTGGCTTTTTCACTTGTGCAGTGGTTTTTGGTGAGGGATGGGAGTCTCAGAGCTGTAAGGAGGTGGATCTCCTGCTTCTTGCGTGCCTTGTTGACCAAGAGGGCTCTGAAATAATTAGACAAGACATCACAGAAGCTGCACAGAAGAGCCCTGTTTCCGTCTTGAGAAAAACTGCTGTCTGCTCTCAATCAAAATCCCTTCCACCAAACCCACTGGAAATGGAAACGCAAGAAGCACTGTCAATGTGCACCTCATAATTCACTTTATGCCTTTATCCTTTAGATGTTTGGCTTCCCTGTGGGAAACTGGTGACATTTTCAGGCCCAGCATCCTCACAGTGTCAYGGTCCAGTTTTGATAAGGGTGGTGACGATGCCTTTCCTGTGCATGGGGCAGGGGTCTCCCAGAGCGTGCTTGCAGCTTGCTCGCTATCAGCTCCTTGTGTTTTCTAATGCTGTATTTTCCAGGGTGCTGTTTTCAAATGTGGACAAAGCACAAGCAATCTAAATTAATGCCTCATTTTTATTTATTTATTTAAAGTCCCATGCTGCCAACTTGACCCATTTTTTCCATTCTACCGACTGTTCAGATCTCACAGATTAATTAGTCGAGGAAGACACAGCTGATCCTGGAGCGAAATCCATACCCACACATTCTGGCTCTCTGATCCCACCGTTTTTTTCCATTCTGGGATGTCGGCTGTTGGTATTTCGCTGCTCTGTAACCGAGCAGGCTAGCCATTATCATTAGCAGTGGGTACCAGCTTCAAAACCCAGTCATCAACGAACGAAAATGCTGGCAGCTAAACTGAGAAATCCAGCCAGGAGGAAAACAACCCAGAGCATCAGGCAGCCGGCTGCTACTCCCCATGCAGTCGAAGGGGATGAAGCAAGACAAGTCAGCTAAATGTTGTCTGACATTTAAAAACAACTGCTCTGTTGTACTCGAGGATGCTGTTAGGCTGAGAAACCCCAGCCCAATGTAAATTGTTGTCAGCAAGCCTCAAAATTACCACAAATGGGCTAAATTCAAATACATATGGGCAGCTRGTTGTGTACATCGCATGGGGGCCACATCTTCCGTTTGTTTGAGCCCTAGGACAACCTGAGAGCGTGCAATGCTCACACCTTGGCAAATCATGTTACACCTGAGAGTCAATGGAATTGCCATTTGTGTTCACGTCCTACTGAATTCATTTTTTTCTTTTTTGCTTTTTTTCCCCCCCTCTTTGAAAATGTTATTAACTGGAGCATTAAATGCTGGCCTCCAGCGAGGCCTCTCCATATGCTAACGACAACTGTCTGCCGCGCGGAGGGAGGGTGCCATGCGCCTCCCCAGGAGGCGAAGCTCGGGCGCTGGGGAGCTCCCCTCCGTCAGGTCGGAGCATGCGGATGGAGGCAGCTCCTTGTGGCTCCYGACACGGCTTTTGGCCGCGGCAACAAGGATACCACGAGCATCAACGCCAGGTTTTTCTCCCTCACCATGCACAAGGATTGGCCTGTGTCTGTGGGGAAACGTGATCCTCACGCATGGCACAATGCACTCCAACCCTGGACTGCCATTGCCATAGTGCTCTCTGGGGTCGGTGCTCTGTAGACTAGTAGCTCAGGTAGCAGTAAAGACAGAGAAAATTGGAGTGTTTTTGAACAGTCTATAGCAAATAATATTCATCATTTTTATCCCCATTTTGTGTTTTAAATAATTCATAAGTTCACCCTCATTTGGTACGAATGTGTGCTGTTCACAGTGATGTATTTTGAAGGACTTATTAAGAACATACGTCCATCATCTGATTCGCCCTCCTAATTCACTATATTGTTATATATTCCTTATACATGACCATAGCTGTCACCTAGCACTCAAGATATTGTTTATGCCTCCTGCTTGGCAGTTGAAACTTAACTGAAGAGAGGCAAATAGACTAACAAATAATATGCTCTGGTACCCATTTTCATGAGGAATAATTGCTGCAACTAAAAGCTTTCAAGACTCTTTAAGCACTGGGTGCTTGTGGAAATGCTATCTGAGCGCCGATGAATAATGCAGCATGAGCGACTAGTGCAGAATGATCTGTGCCCTTTGAGATTATGTAAATATTTGTGACCCTAATCATATATTGTAATGTCTCCAGATTCAGCTTCTCGCTATTGCGTGGAGGGGAATGGAAGCAAGATGTGGTTCTTCCCCTTTGGTGGTTCCTGTATAGATACAGAACCACAGGAAACAGTTCAATGTTAGTTAATTTTTTTTTTCCTCTCATTTGAGGAAACCAGAATTTCCTCTGACTTCATAGATCAGAATAGTGTATGGTTTTGGTGGATTTCAGAAAAGGTATAGCCTATCTCATAGGTGATGTGAGAAATTTAGCTCAAAATATGGGTTTGGCAATGTGAAATGACTAAAAACCCAAGTCGCMAAAACTATGATAAAACCTTGATGTATCATCACATATAGTAACATGCTTTGGGAAAGCTACAGTAGATATTACATTAGGTACATTCTACMTGGGCCATTTCCAACAAGTTTTGCTCAAACAAATCTGTATTATGAGATACAAAGGAGGCAACAAGTGTGTAAGTGGATGGGAGATGTGTATACTAACCTATAGCGATGAGGAGMCTTTCCTGTAAACACAGGCCAGTCCTTTGGAAGCGTCTGCTGTCAATTCAGAAACTGTAGTTAACTGCAACATTTCTTGAATTGCCATCAACTATTAACGAATATTTCCCCTATGCTAACAGCACCTACCACTTGTCTCGAGATGGTCCTCTCCCCATGTGACCTGAGTGTCTCAGAAGGTTTCAGTTAGCTCAGAATGCTGCTCAAGGCTGATTCGCTCAGTTTATTTTACGCTTTGTGRTTGCTCTGTTGGATTGCTGTCTTCTGCCCAGCTTTGCCTCACTCRTGTAGCTCCTGCCTTTTGTGGCTTTGGGGAGTGACCTGATGCTGCTCAGGCTCTGTAGAGTTTGGTRTAAAGTACTGCCCTGAACTCCTTTGTTGCTAGATGCCCTCAAAGTGTTTTCACTTCTTCATTTTCCAGCTCTTAAGTGTTTTCTGGCACTTGAATATGAGGAATGGTGGGTTTTGCTTGAGGAGTGTAGCCAGGGCAGTGCTCAGCGTGCTGGGAGCCTGTGCTGGACGACTGGTTTCTTCTCCAGTCGCTTTCCCAGTGCCTTGATGGCTACCTTGTTACAGCTCTMTATTTAATGGTTTATGAAGCACACAGAATGTTATAATAACTTGAGGGCTCATTTTCATAATATCAATTTGCCATAGCTAGATAACTCTTAATTTTCATTTTATTACTTTAATAATTGTTCTAAAAGGTTAATAACAGTAGCTTGGCAGCACCRTCAATGCCTCAGCATCTGTTTCTCATTGAACTGTGCAGCTGTCTGCGTGGGCTTGTCCTTGGCCTCCATTGTCCATAGTTGTCCAGTGTAACTCACAAAAACAGCAGATCACAAGACTTTGCTTAAAAAATAAAAAAGAATCCTGTTTGCACTAGACTTTATTCCCCTTCTTCAGAAAGAAGATTTCCCTTCAGAAACCCAGAGTCTGCCACAGCTATACTGCAAGGGTCTAGGACTTACTAGCTCCTGAATCCTAGTTCTGGGCTGAACCTTCCTTCAACATGGAGCAAACTGGACCTGCCTGCTAGGCTGCAGGAACCCTCTGCTGSCCCATTTTACCTGTTCCCCATCAGCAACCAAATGCCCTGTACATCTATTTCACTTAGGTATAGAAATCAAACTATGTATTGTTTCTCTAAGTCTCGTAGCACATTAAGGAAAACAAATGGTTAATTTGACAGGATCTCATTTTCATAAACCTGTATTGTCTTAGAAATAAAGGTGATAAATGTAATTTGCTTTCTTATACTGGCTGGGCCTGATACTAGGTTGACAGGTCCATAAGCACTCATTTATTCTATTTAAGTTCTGACACAACATTAGCTCTTGGTGAGTCGTTGGGAATGACACCGGTGCGCTGAGATTAATGAAAACAAACAGTAATTCTTTATCATCTCTCCTCTGCTGGTTCTTTTTAACTCTTTGAGTGCAATTTACTAGCTCTAAAAAGTCTAYGTGCATTAACTGCTCTTTATTATCCTCCTTTGCTGAAATGGAAATACTTTATCTTCTGATGTGGAAAGAAAACCGTTTTGGGGCACTTTCTGCATTACTACTGACACTTGTCGCCTATTTCAAATGTCCTTAATCTTTAATTTTGCTGCCTGGAGAAATTCTTCCTGTATCATCTTGGTTTCAGACCCTGTCTTTGGAGCTGTGAGCTTTCCTTTCCATTTTTYCTCTCTTTTCTCTAGATTGTTTTTTAAAGTCTGTTCTTTTTATTGACTGTGGAATGAACATTTGATAAAATATTCTAGCTCTGAAGTATGAGACGGAGATTTCAGTTCATCTTTGGATCCTTACTTTTTAAGCAAAATGCCCTATAAATTATGAAGAAAGTTAACACCAACTTAGCAAGTTAGCACAGTATTAAGTACCACTTATCTAAAACATGCTGAGGATGGCACAACCGTCTGAGGGATGCTAATAACTGTTCYGTTATTATTAATTTGCCAGTGGAGTGATTTAGTAACAGACCTTTACCACAAAGATAATTTAGCTGCTCAATTATATCTAAATTACTTGTGCCCTTCCACTCTCCATGCAACCTATTAGCACATTTGTTGAAAACAGATAAAATTGAAGGATGTTTTGTAAAGAAAAGATGATTAGGGCATAGAAACTAGTTTAGTTCTCCTTGTGATTGGAGGAGGAAAAGGGAAAAAAACAGCACTTCTGAATATTTTCATTCYCCACGGATTTGTTTTTTCCTGCAGAAAGATGTTCATCGCCTGACTTGGAGGAAAGTTTTCTTTGCGTGATTCACAGTTTTGGATTAAGAGCTTTCAGCCCATAACTGCTGGAGCAGCTTTGCTGAATACTGAGCAACAAGAAGAGCTTTTTCTTCCAAGTGTTTTAATGAAACAGAAGTTTCTTGTTGCCCTCTAATAGGTTTAAATACTATTAAAAAGAAATCCCCTCTCCTTCAGTTAATCAGATTGTTTGCTACCCGTGATAGCATCAGCTTGCTCGTTCTGACACGGTTTGAGGGAGATGAGACCTGAATGTTTAATTTTAAGGAAGATGAACAGCTGAAAAAAAATGGGTTTGTGACAGAAAACATCCTTTGTGGTTTATGAAAAAAGAAAAAAAACCACAGCAGTAAATTTTTCCCCTTACTGCTTGTCCTATAGCAGAATGAATGAAAAATCCTTGCAAATTCATAGCTATTAATAGGCCTATATTTTCACAACAGTATAGCTTTTCCACAAAATTTATTGCAGAAACCTACTTTCTGATTTATTCCAAGATCTACTGCAAGAATATTGTTGTAATTGTTTTKGGGKTTTTTTTTTAATAAAACACTATATTTTTTCCCTCYGCTTCCTGCAGAGCAGCCTGGCGCCCCGCTGAGCCTTTGCGTGCTGCCGGCTTTGGGAAGGATCACGCCTCGCTGGTGGCTCTGCTGCAGTGCCCTCGCASGGCAAGTGCCACCTTCCAGAGGGACCTTTGCTATGGACAGTGTGTTTTTCAGGCTTTTCATTTATTTATTTACTGTGTGTTATTTTGGGTTTAAACAAGCTTGGCAGTGTGTTTTGAACGTGTGACTTTTAGAAACTTTGATGTTCCCTTAGCACAGTAGCTGGGTGTGCTTGACCAGGTAGGTTGTCAGGTAACGAGGAGCGATACCCTGTACATCTTTAGCCAAAAACAACATTGCACCACCAAAACCAGGGCTAGAGCATCTTTCCCTTTTGGAGAGGGACTGGTAACTTGTGCAGGTTTCTGGCTTGCATACTCTGCTGAGGAGCGGCCCGTCGTGACCTGGTTCTTGACCCCAAAGGCGGTGGGTGCAGGTGCATACATGGATGCACACGTGGTTTTTTGCACAAGTAGACGTTTACTTCCCTTTACTTCAGTAGAATTTTTTTTATATAGGAGAAAAGTCATTTGTTTGTGATCCAGCTCCATGTGAAGCAGTCTTTCACATGGTTGATTTCTTTATTATTATTTTCTTTTGCTTTTCTAAACCACCATTGGAAATGAGCTGCCAGTTGATGTTCTGTGTAGGGAACAAAATCATCAGCTTTGTCAATATTTTACCCTGATGTGTTTTGTGCAATGTAAGTTGAAATTAATTGCCTTTTTCTTTTCTCCATAAAACCAATTACAGTTCTGTCATCTGTTTAGGATTAATACTGCTACATCGAGCTATTTCTTTGAGATAAATATTCCACTTAGAGCCCAGGTATTCTGCATAACGTAGGCTTATGCACAAGTTGCATCAATTTAAATTACATTTCTCCAGTCAATTATTATGAAATTTTGTATACATCTCCTTAATTTGAGTTAAATGTGGCTTGTATTGATGGAGTTTAAATAATTTCCTCACTGAATCTAATTAAAGGATTACGAAATTAAGATTAAGAATGTCCAATCAGTGTCTTTTGCCCAAGTTTTATACTAAGGTATTACTACTGACTTGATTTAAATGTCCATGTCCAAGCAGCAAGTAGGTGAGAGCCTTCAGCAATGAAGAGAGCAGAGCAGAGAGGGGTGAGATGGTGCTCTCACACATGCATAGAAATGCATAGCTGGGGTTTGCGTACCAGGTGGTATTTGGATATTGAGGGTATTTTCAGTGGAATTACTTCAGTGGTGATGGGAAGGACACAAACGTGCCTTTTTTTTCCCCTCTCATTCATTATGTGATTAGTTATATTTTAGACTAAAATCATGGGAGGAAGCCGGTGATAGGAAAGTAAAGCTAAGCAGTGGCCACTGGAAGTGGAAAAGSATCTTGAACGCCATCAGCAGTGGAAGACAGTGGAAGAGTGGCTTCTCTTGATAGAACAAATTTTTTGTGGGTGCCTTGGGACTTGCTGCTTCCAAGGGTGTCGCAGCTTGTATGAGCTGCTAGGAGTTCTTGCCTCCTGCGCTGGTGTCTGTTCAGCTGTTTTACCCCAGCACCTCCTCTGGTTCCCCGGAAAGCTGCTGAGAAGGARCTTGTCCTGACAGTGCAGTCGGGATCCATGCAAGCTGGTAAAAAGGAAAAAGCCGAGAGMTCTGAAGGCTTTTACAAAGTTTCCCTTTCTGCCAGACTTGTTTTGTGTTGTTGGGATGAAACAAGATACAGCTGAAATTTGAAAGTAAGTAGCCGTATATAAGTTAGCTATCTGCTTCCGGGGTGATAGAAAGGGGTTTAAATACTGCTGTGAAAAAAGAGGTGCTCTCTAATCCGCAGACTCGCTGGAGGTGACTTGGGCTTGACTCAGGTACATGCTCAGCATGAACTCCAGCCTATCCAGATCACCACGAGTGGGTGCTACACTGAACTGTGCAGATGGGAAATAAAAAGTCCAGTGGACAGATGATATGGTCGCAAGAACTCTTAATAAAACAYGTTGCCTRTAAGATTGATCTTTTTATTCCCATGACATTCATGCTGATAGTTTTGCAACAGCAGGAGTAATTAAAAGAGAAATACAGATTTAAGTATTTTTGTGGTTTAATAGAGCAAAAGAAGTAATTTCTATCTGAATATCCACAGGGTTAAGTGGAAGTCTCCTCTCCATTGGCTTCTCAAAAAGATGTGTGTTTCCTACGTGGTGTTGTACTTGTTATGCTCAGACTGTGATGGAGGTGTGATTATATTAATGTAAAGCTTGAGAGCACTGAAGTAAACAGGAGCAATTTGACTTGTGTGGTCGTGGATATGCATTTATTGAAGTTTAGTCTAGARAAGAGCTTTATTTCTCTTTGATGCAATGACTGTTAAGAAGCGTACTATCCATCTTCCAACTCCAAGTTATTCCATGAGGTAGCTGTACAAAAATAGGCAAATTAGCTTATAAAAGTTCTGCCTAATGTAGTTTCAAACCCGAATGAGTGCTGTACATTTCTTCAGGTTCACCAAGACAGGGAGCAATCAGGAAAGCTTATAAATCCCGGTGTAAGATGGGCATCTAGACCTTAGACACTTGACTAAGGGGGCTCAAGGGGTCTGTCGCGGTGCCTGTTCGTGTTGGGCAGAGTGTGGCATGAGCGCCGGCTCCCGTGCGGGATCCTTGCAGAAGCAGTTCGTGCCGACTAGTTGTGAGCAGATGGCGAGGCAGTATTTTTGGCACAGGAAAGGAAAAGGAGGCCTCGCATTGCATGTGATTAGGCATCTCCGGGGATCCTTCTACCAGGAGGAGGGTGCGGGAGGAGAAGCAGAATGGCTCTTACCCGGGTTTCGTGGTGCCCTTTGCATGATTCACGTCAGTCTGGTATATCCGTAGCTTCTAGGACCTGCGTCAGGTGCCGACGCAATAGGGCTGGCAAGTGTATTTATTTTAGCCAGGCAAAATGTGCTCCTTGTAACTTTTGGTGCAGCATTAGAAACAGCTTTTGACTGCAGAGAGATTGTGGCCCGTGCAGGGAGGAACACGGGATTCTGCTGCACTGAGAGCAGTGTAATAACCACYAGAAAGAGCATTTGAGGAGCTCACCCACATGCAGGTTTTCGCTGGTATTGTAGCAGTTGGCATTTTCAAGGAAGGATCTGAAGGCAGAAATGTGGTGCATTAGTTAGGCTTAGGGGCTGCTCCTCTGGGGAGGTAGTGGCAATATGAGAGAAAAGGCAAAAAAAAACTTCTTGGAAAAGGGACTGGGACCCTTCTGGCCCCTTCTGGCAACGCAAAGGAAGTGTCCGCTCRTCAGAGTGGGGTGAAGCACCGGGGTAATTGTTGATTTTTGGTGCTGTTTGTACCAGTGCTTGGATGGTGGTGGRCAGCCAAAAGGGAAGACTGCAAAGATAGAGAAAAGGATCCTGCAGGGATTTGGGCTGGTGAGAATCTAGATGAGAGCTGCTCCCATGGGAAGAGAGAGCAAGGATGACATGCTAGCTGCCATTGCGATGGGATAAACTAAAATATTGSTCAAAATATGAGGTGYRGATGATAGACAAGTGGTACATGTCMTGTCTAGTAGCAGCTTGGTTCCTGAGAAAAGAGGGATTTGGGGGTGAAGWTGCATGGTGCTTACCACTCCCTAGTAAACCTGCAGCTCGGAGGGCTGCAAGGGAAGGGCTTCCAGTCCTTTAATGAGCCCTCCAAGAGCTGGAGAGAGACAGAGGTAGCTTAGTGTCTTCTGCTCAGTGCAGCACCTTGTCAGAGGTAAATATCTGACAATACTCGGTCATTTAAACCCTACTGAAAYGGCAATTCTATCTTTTCTTTCCAATTGTGAATGTTTTAGGGTAGTAAAGCGGATTTATTTGGAATCACTGCCACTTTGGCTTTGTGTCGTGCCTTATTTCACAGAGCTGGTGCAAAAGCAAATGATTTCAGGTCAGCTCAGACTAATTCAATGCTGAGACTTGATTGTACGTGCGTGTCCGAGAAGGTCAGTTCCAAGGGTTGCCTTTGGCCTTCTCCTGAGAGAGTAATTATAGCATATCTCATTCCTTGGGCAAGAGCGCAGCTCTTACGGAGCCCCAGCCGAGTTGATTGTGCTGTTCTGAGCACACATGTAAACAAGGGTTGCGCTGTGTATAAAGAAGATTTTACTCTCAATGCAAAGACCACTTAAATATAATGATGCTGAGTGTGTGCAGATGTCTGTATTAGCTCATGGCACAAGGATGCTGTTGCCTTTCAGGTTTCTTGGAGTTAGCATATTGGATCATCACAAAGCATTGCTGTTCTAAGATGGCAGAAATCATGCTTATAAAAGCATCATAAAAAAGCTATAAAAGCACTAACCTTTTGTTTTAAGATGGCTTTATAAAAGATAAAACCTATGTGCTCTAAAAAAGCAATCACCATTTTAGCATTGTAGGTTTTTAGGGCTGGTGAGTGCCGAGCTGCTGACTCGTGCTGTAACCCTTTCTGTAACACACCCAGCTTGGTTCAGGTCCGAGTGTGTTAAAAGCTGAAACAGAGATTGGATTTTGTGTCTAGCAGGGATAACTTTCTTTGATTGTGAGTGGAGAGAGGTTGGAAGGAGGCATAAATTCAGGGGTTCAAACAGACCTGCTTGGAAGTAACCCTGGAGGGAGTGACCTCCTCATGTTCCGGGATGCAGACGAGCTTTGTTTGGCCTTAGAGCAGCTTAAGACGATTCACTAGCAGTCAGATTAAAAAGCAGAGAGCATTCTAATCAGTCTTTTTAACACTCAAATAATGCGTCTTTAATCACTTTCTGTTGCTTATGTGCAAACATTACCTTTCCATCTCCTTCCTAGCTGATGTGTAATCAAGAGGGACCATGTGGTGTTAGGTCTTGGTGATTCCAGTGCTCCATCGGAAGTGTGGGGATCACTGGGATGCTCCAGGAATGAGGAATGATCGCTGCCGCCTCCTAGCCCTTGGAAACCTATTTCCCTTTGCAGAGCATAAACTGTGTGAGAAATGGTGGTAATCAGCAGAAATAATCTCTCTCATTAAGTATCATTTTTAACAAATGGGATTTCCACTGAAGTATATACAATGCAATTAGAGAAATCCTGTATTTCGGTATCCTATTTTAACAAAGAAACAGAAAGGTGGTACATTTCCTGTCTTGAAAACAGTAATTAATAGAAAACATACAAGAATTTACTTTCTTCTTGTACATACTCCATAATATTAAGCATTAATTACATTTCTTGGAGTCTATTAGCCTAGTAACTAGTCCATGAGGAAACTAGTGCGGCTGTTTTTAAGCGCAAAGAAAGCACTGGGTGCCGTTCCTTAATGGTTGCTGGAGTCAGGGGCAAACTGGCTGCACCTTTGTGGAGTTACTTTGGAAAGTAGATTTCCATCTCTGTCCTGGCAAACAGGAATAGCCACTGTCATGGCCTCTACAGACCTGAGAAAGTCTTCTGTCAATCTGTCCTGCTGTGCAGACTCACTCTGATCAGGCTGGCCAACAAAATTGACCCAGCATCAGGGGTTCCTGCTTTGGAAGCACTTCACGCTTGTTTGTGCTTGTTCCATGTTTTCCTTCATTTTCCTTACAAAAATGTAGCCATGAGGCTTAGAAAGGCTTCACCAACTCTCTTGGTGCTCTACACATACTGTGTGCYTGTTGGGCTCTGGTCTCGTGCCGGCAAATGGGGCACGATTGCTCATTTGTGTAGCAAAGACATCAAGGTCTCTGCTGTGGAGACCTCGTAGTCCAGGAATGAAAAGCAAATGGAGAAATCAGAGAACAGGAAAACAAAAATGATGCAAGTATAAATTAATGTGGTGAGAACTGACCTTAAAAAGATCAAAATCTCTTTTTATTTATGTGAAAATACCAAGGCCAGTYACGGAGAGCATTTTTCATGTCTGATGCCATACTGATGTCAGAAGGTACGATGACTTGCTGCCTTGAGTGCCTAGAGCAAAACCTTGTTGTTGCCAAATGTGGTTTCATAGTCAGTGGCTTGGTGTTGCTGACACAAGCTACTGTTTGGAAGGACCTCCCTCAGATTTCTTTTAGGKGATTTTGGAGTGATACCAGGAAAGATCTGGGGCTTTCAGAGAGATCTGAATGAAGGTATTTTAAGCAACAACCACTTGGAGAGGGTTTCTGGGAATGGAGAAAGACAGAAAGTAGGACCTGAGATCCTTAGAAATCCTGGCGGTTTGGAGCAGGCAAAAGAGATCAGGAGATGCCAGCAAACATCTCTAAGTGGAGTATTAGAGGAAGGAGAGGAAACTGTTGCTTGGTGCAGGAAAGGCAGGGAAGGGACAGTATRGTCAGCAAGACTGGGAGCACCTTCATGCTCTTATTGGGGCCTCAGCCAAGAAGTTTGGAGAGAACCTCTGCAGTAGCTGCTGCATAGGCTTCCTCCTTGTATTTCAAAGTGACAATGATTCTTTCTGCAAGAGCTGCTATTTCTTGGTGTTCTTGCAGCATCCACYATGTCAAGGCCCTTGGGAAACAACAAGCCTGATATTTGGTGGTCAGTGCTAATTAAACTTCTAAGTATTTCCTCTCGTGTCAGGATATGGAAAATTTTTCTCTTTTGTTTAACTTGCTTTGTGCTGTCCAAGGTCTGATTATATTTTTTTTTCCTTGTTGCTTAATTCATGCCGTCATCACCACACTCATTTCTGTATCTAAAAAGTGTAGCATTTCTAGGGGGGAAATGGAGAACCTTTGGCTAAAGAGCTGCTCCCTTCTTAGGTTTATTTCTCGTTCTGTCTTCTGTTATCTCTGCTGATAATCGTCAAGTAGTCTAAATATTCACTGCTTAAGTAGGAAACTTTCCTCAGTGTCACTGGTTAGAGTTGCTTAAGAGGAACAGAAAAGTAATTCTTTGTAATCYAGGGCTAGCTTTGGAGTCAGTTTGCCCTAATGGGTCTGGCAGYGTTATTTATAGCTTTCTATTGCTTCTTTTTGGCAAAGAACAAGTCCCTGGCACTGCAGAGACCCTGTCCTTCCTGTGCAGGGGCTTGAGCTCCCTGAGAAATAGAGACTTTTCTGTTCTCCTTGACTGCTCCTGTCACCCCAGCTTGCCCCTCAACTCGCAGAGCCTCATTCAAAGGCCCCGTCCAGTGGCTCGGTGCAAGGGCACCAGCGAGTGAAGTTGTCCCGGGCAGACGTGAGAGGTGCCACTGCYGTGTCCCCGGGGGGAGCTGAGTCTCATGCAAGTGTGTGAATGTCTTGTGAGCCCATGCGGGCAGCGATGGCTTCAGCGTTTACGTGGTTTCTCAACATGCTTTGGGCTGCTCCTCCAAGCTCTTTCCTCTCTGACTGGAGACAGAAAATTTCTGGGCGCTTTCTGCAGGCTTCTTAGTCTCCATCTGTTTTTGAAAGTACAGAAATCCATTCCAGATCCACAAGTGTCAAGTGGGTCTACATGATCTTTTCAGGGAAAAGSATGTAATGATACATATGCATCCCTGAACAGCTTCTAGGAAATTTGATACTTCTTATTTTTTACATTGGAAAGAACAATCYGCATTTTCCCAAATTCAGGATCTGCATTTGGTTCTGAGGGCCTGCAAGGCAGCACCACCCTGTGATGCAGACATCTCTGTCCTTATTTCTTTCCATTTCACTRTTTTATATCTGACCCTTTGACACTTGCATATGGCAGGAGTCAGAGTAAAGATGGTGAGGGATTTAGCCTGAAGGAAAATAGTCTRGTATGAAAAGGAGACTTGCAACCTGGGATACATGCATGGAGTCTGGTGTGGGGAGCCTGGCCAGCTCTGGCTGCTGTTCCCTGTAGATATGTGAGGCACCAGAGTGCTGGTCTCTGTCTCAKGGCAGAGGTAGGTGGTCCCTGGAAGACTGGGAGATCCCTGGCATAAAGGAGATTTGCACAGAGCCAAACTCCTGTGTGTGGAAATGAAGCTAATGAGAGAGTAGACAGGGTAATTCCCTTTGCAGGGTTTGCAGCTGCCTTTTCCTAGAGAGCAGGTTTTGTTCTCCGCCCTCCTTCCTGGGAGGACAAGATGCCTCAGACATTAGACTTGCTCAGGCTGAGGCTCAGGTCTCCGTATGTCTGGTTTCCTTCAGGTATTCGAACAGCATCYCTGTTGACATCATGTTGCCAGGGTCTCCTTGGGCCTGCGAATTTCTGGTACCTCTTCTGGGCTCTGAGTCAGTAGCACAGTTCTCTACCTTTTCATCATTMGTATTTCCACATGATATATATGATATATTTTTGTATAAAACATTTTCTGCAAGAACATCTCTARCATTGCTAGGGTTGACTTAAGTGCAAAGTGACACCATATATTAGAAAAAAAAAAGAATTGGGGAAAAGATTAAAAAGAGCTGGCAAGTCAGCATTACTTGGTCTTGTCTTGGAACTGCCCTGCCACACAGAAATGTCTTCAGTGGCTGCATCTCAGCAGAGAACAAACTCAGGAAATGTTTTCCTTGGAGTCTCTCTCTTGGGCACACACGCCTGTCTGCTCACGTACACACTGAATCGAGGGATCTCTCAGATCTGCTTATTAATAATCGTTAATTTTTATGGAGGCAGTCCCCATAGGAACAGTTACGAAGAGAACAAGACCTTTTTGCACAGGGATAGCTGGCGCGGGACAGGACCCAGTGACTTGGCAAGCAGGGCTRGGATGGGTGAGCAAAGATGCGACCTCAGCAAAGAAGGAGGTAGCACTAAAACTGAGCTCAGCCTTGTCCCTGCCCCAGAGCAGGTTCAGCTCTGGAGAACACAGCAGTCATTTGCATCCTTGTGAATCCCCGACTAGATTATTTCGTTTTCTAACTGCACTGATGGGTTTTTGTTTGTTTTTATTAATATCTGCAAGTGAGGCTCTGCCTCTTCGTCTCCATATACAGCGATGTTGCTGCTTTTGAAGCCTTTATCCCCGAGACTGTGTTGTGCTAATGTGAGGCTTTTCCTCCCCCATAATATACTTGTGTTGTAATATCATCCATCAAAGTGGTGGTGAGGGGAAGTAGAATTGTGTTATGTTTCCATGTTTGGTGCAGAAACCTACTTTAGCTTACTTAAATAGATTTAGTCAACATATTTTTTCTTTAAATTGTCTATTACAAGTCAACTTAATGCCTTATACAAATACTCATTAAAGCAAAACCGCGGAATAAACTCTTTGTGTAAGCAAAGAATGGAAAGTATTCCAACCATTTAATGAATTTAACTGTTCAAAGAGTAATTTCCAAAACCTTATAGCATATTAGGAAAGGCTTTGAAGTGAATAATAGAGTGCCACRTATTTGAGAAAATATATTTTCCTTGCTTCAGGACTATGTGCCTGATAGGATTTCTTTGCATGGGTGCAAACACAAGGCTGGTACAACAGAGCGTAGCTCGACTCGTATTAGTAGAATTGCATCTGCCACAATCTCTTCTGGATTTGATTGATTGCATCTTCATAAATGTTCTTTTTGTTCTCCTTTWCACCCAAACCTTTACCTCAAGTGGTGTTTGGAACTTCACTTAGGTGTCTTGTTGGAGTCTGGTTCTCGAAAGCACCTCAGAGTGCTGGAAGGGACCCTGGCATCTAGACCAAAGTTCATTGGTTTATCTTTTGCTCTTCTGTTTTTAAAGATGATGGGATTTTGTTAGAGATTTTCCTTTCCTAGGCAGCCCAAACAGCTATTTGGGGATTATGAGACCCTCCACAGCAGTCTGACAGGAGGAAACCTCTCTTSCCATCCCCAGAAGTGACAGAACTGTGACTTGTGTTCTCCATTCCCCTGTGTGGCATGGGCAGATGAAACAGTTGGACCCTAAATTATAGGATCTCTCTAGAGAGTCATTCTGCTCCTTGGCACAAGATGCACTAGTGAGAGGGAGAGGTAAATCCTTGTGCTGGGGCTTGCTGGCTTGTCACAGACGTAGCTGCYGCACGGCTGTGAGTGTGCAGGAGATGCTGGAAAAGTGTGAAGGGGAAGAGACCTGGAGCCTTTGTGGACAGATGTGTTACCGCTGTCTTGTTGCCTAAATTAATGATTTTAACACATGAAAAGTAAGTTTCTGTTCTGCTTTGACAATCTGAGTCCGTAAACAAGCTCGGACACTTGGGCTTCCAGCAGTGAATCTCTCTCAAACTCAAGATGGAGCCAGTGACTTGAGAACCAGTCAGTAAGGGTGACCAGGCTGATTGTGCAGGCAGGATAAATGAGCTACTWATCAGAAACAAACAGCATGTATGGTTGAACTGTGTTTGAATTCTTCTAACYAAAGGCAGAAAGTTGCTTATTTTTATTTTTAGTTGATATTGCCACTCTTAACCACAGAAATTGTATGACTGTTACTTAGWTGCTGGGTCTCAAAACTGTGCACTTTGTACCTGTACCCCCAGTAACCTGGGCGTGTTCGAACAAACTGGAGCATTAAAAGAAACTGTCAAAGTAACGTGGTTGAAATCATCAGCAGAATTGGCTATTGGGACAGAGGGAAAAATGTTTATGCGGAAAGAAGGAAGAGTTATTGCAGTGCTGTCTTAGACTTCATATCCTCCTGCTGACAGAAGGCTAAAGGCCTGGATCCTCAGCAGCAGTGGATGCGAACAGCTCCATTGACTTCTGTAAAGCCACGCTAGTTTACACAAGCTGGGATCATAGTCTGGTATATTTACAGATGTTTAGCATGGTGCATTTGTCCAAAAATATGATGACGAATTTCTCTACCATGCCAAGGAGAGTGTCCCACAAGCAGYGGAGCGTGCTCGGTGCATCACGCCAATTCGGTCAAGACTGAAAAGCAAACAACAAGCTGCAGAACTGGGTAAATGCCTCTGTAATTTGTCTTCTGACATCGTACTGCTTGCAGCTCTGCCAAGGAAATGGAAAAATGTAGAGAGYCCTTGAGCAGCCCGTCACAACAGAAAGCATCTGGCTTCTAAACCTCGTAACTGGGACACTGTTGTCCTCACACATGCCAGCAGTTACAGAAAATAAAACAGAAACAGCCTCCTTAGGAAGAAAGAAAGAGGAAATTCTCTGAAGCCACATTTTATGAGAGTGGCATAGACTGGACTGTGTGTGCAGCAGGAGCTGGGCAGGGTGTGGAAGCAGCAGTGAAGCTTAGATCTGTGTAGCCCCCTTKCCCCAGGTCCCAGCCCGCATGTGGGACCAGGTGCTTGGAGCAGCAAGAGGTCAAGAAGGCAGAGCTTCCCAGATCCRGCCAGCCTTGTTCTGCTAGGTGCATCTTCTCTGGTGTTATCTGGCAGTGCAGAATGACACAGCTGCAAAAGTGCAACACACTTAGAAACAAGACCTCATCAAGTAGAAACTCTCCCTAGATACTAGGTTAGGCCCTAGCTCTGCAGACAGGGTGTACTACATTACTACCTTCAACATGAATTGATGGGAACTAAGCAGAAATCAGGTTTTCCTTAAAGCTTAGGAACATCAGAGTTTTGATTCAGTGCGTTCATTGACTCCAACCTGTGTCACTGACACGTAGGGTCACTCCAGGGATCTCCTCAACCTCCAGGGTGCTTGGGAGAGACAATGYAGCTTTCTGCTCATGCCAACATTGAATGTCCGGGATCTGTTCCTGTTGTACCATGTTTCCTCTTTTTTTTGCAGGCGTATTATTAAATACAATGCTTTTTATATATATCAAGGAGATTTTTCTTCAGATAAATACATTCTTCAAACAAAACTAATGGCAGAGATTTCCTGAGCAAAAATAAACTGCCACTTTCTGTTGAAGCTGTGCTAGAGACAAAACATCGCCCTTTTCATCTTCAAAGCGCTGTGCAAACTTTAAATAATGGATTTTTTTAGCAGGGCAATGAAGTAGGTGTTCATGTTCCACATGAAAGATGGGAAACCAAGAAAAGTTAAGTGATTGGGTTAAAGTTGTCGGGATCAGAGTCAGATGGGAGCAGAGACTCTTCTGGAATCCTGGAACACAGGATTCACACTTGTTCATACTTCCAGTGTGAGATCTAGATATAACAGCCACATTCACTAAAGTCAGTGAAGTTGCACTAGGAATAAACTTGCTTAGCCTTTTTCATGTGCTGAGGTGCTCATTGTTGGGCAAACGTAGTCTTAACTGTTCAAGGGTAGGTAATAAAATCTAGATGCTTTCTGGATATTGCAAAGGAACTAAAACCCAGCAGCTTTCAGTGGGTTTCACTGTACGGCCTGAGACTATATGCATACTCACCGTAACAGACCCAAATTTCATTGTATTCCAGTTATTATAAATTCCTGTGGTCCTATTTTAAACTGAGCTGGGAAGATATGACTCCAGGCTTGAACAAGTATGCATCTATGAGAGGTCTGATCATCTCTGTGAAACATGTTTATTCCCTTCATTTAGTTAGAAATTGATTTTGCAGCATTGTAGCTAGGTCGTTCTCTGAAGTAAAGAAATGAATGTGGGCCTCATGCTACAAGATTGATGATTGTTTTTACTGACTTACAAGTATAGAGGAGTGAATGTGGTATGTTATAAGTGATCAAGGATTCATAATTGGTATCATTGCCTACCAGAACATGGAAGTGGAAATATCTCTCACTTCTGATGTTGTCCCTTAACCTTTTACTCAGAATACCCTGTACCTTAGAGGGAATGATTCAGTAAATTTTCTCAATGGACATTTTAAACATGGAGAATATTCCAAGGACTGGAATTGTTTGACTTTGTCAGTGATATTGGCTGTTCCCAGGTAATTATCACCTCAAGTGAGATTGAGAAATCGAGTTGATTTGGAGCTTTTGGGCTTTGGAGATGCATTGGTTGTTTGCTTCAGAAGGGGTTGGTGAGAGAGCAGCARTAGGTGATGCTGGGAGTTTGGGATAACTCTTGTCAGGGTGGCTCAGCATGCTGGCCTGACAAGGTCTGCTTATTCCAAGCACAGTAAAATAAATGGTGTCGTAAGGGTTTTATTTTCTTCACTTGCCAAATGTTCCTAGGCAGATGTGAAAGAAACGTAACATAATGTAAGAGCTGGAGTACCTGAAGTGAGAGATTTTACTCCTAAATACTGCGCAAATGACAGGTAAGCATGCAAGCATTTGAACCAAATGAAAAAAACAATGCTGCTATGTTGATCTGTGTGAGTGACTTTTGCCACCAAGGAGCACRTTATTGAAACAGGCAATAAATTAAGATGAACTTAATGCAGAAGATGGGTTGAAAGGGTGAGGCTACCAGAATAATTCAAGCAAAATCCAGTCAAAAGGTCAGGATACTGAGTGGTAGCTACTGTTCCCATGAGACTGTAGCAGGGGAGGACATGCCAGATGCTTCCCGGTTCATCACTGTTGTCAGAAGCATTTTCTTTCTGAAGAGCAGAATTCCCTTTTGCAATTCAAATGGATGAGAGGTTGGTCAAAATGCAGCACGTGGTCTACAACCTGCTTCAGGTCTTGCTTTTCTGTTTGCTTTCTGCAAGTGCTGCCCACAGCCACAACAGGGCCATATCCCTCTATGGTCCTTGACAGCAAAGCAAAGGAGCCTGGAGCTGAAATGGTTCAGAGCAAGCTGCAGCTGCCGGGGATGAYAACCTGCCAGTGCAGCTTTCTGCAGGAGGCATCGACGTGCGACCCTCTCCACGGGCTGCATCTCTGTGCCTCAGCCTGGCAGCCAGCTTGTCCCAGCAAATAGAAGTCTCAGGGCTAGTGCATTTGTGAATTACCAGCACTGTCACGAGGTCAAAGCAAAGTCTGATTCCTCTGGAAAGAGCAAAATGAGGTGGAAAAGGCTTTGGAGATTCTGTGTGTGCTGAGCCTAAAGGAGCGAGGAGAAAACACTTGGAAAAGACTTGACATCAGCACAAACAGAAACTTCTCTAAGAGGAAGCATTAGGGTCCAGCATCCCTGGATTGTCCCAAATTTCCATTGAAATCTGATTTCTTTGGTGCTGAAATACCTGCTGCCGTTAGCAGGAGACTGAGACTTCTTGCAGTTCTGTATCTGTTTAAAAAGTAGTTTTTAAATGTAAATGTGCCCCCTCTATTCCCTGGTGCTGGTGAAAATCAGGCCAGGCCTTCCATGCAGCAAAGGGTGACCTGCTGGCATCACTAGTGAGACCGCCAGCAAGTTTTTAGTAATACGTTGTGAAAGCTGAATATGCCAGTGTGATCATGCCATTTCAGCAAATTTTGAGCAAAGAAARAGCAAAGTAGTGCACGCCTACCACAGAAGAATAGAGGATATCTCTGCGTTATCACAGAGGTGCACTCTTTGGTTGTAATGTTGCCTTTCTTGCCCATTCAACCTTAAAGAACAGCTCTAGGTGGGAAAGCTGAATAGCGCAGAAGCTGTAAGCAGAAATAAGTGCTTGAGCATCATAAATAGTAATCACATAAGTGTTTATTGGCTCCTCAGTAAATTGTATATCCTGGAACACAAGGAGATAAAAGCAGGTCAGTAAGAAYGGCGCCTGAGCAGGAGGATTCCTCTATTCCTGTTAGGTGCCTCGTTGTAGAAGCTGAAGGGCTGCGTGGTTTCCAAATAACTCAGGGTAGATAGTTAAGCTCATAACAAGTGTGTGTGAGTTTGTGKGTGCGAGTACCACATGTTAAAAAATTGATTTCCAGCAGGAGGGCTCAAGCATTTCTGTATTACCACTTTTGCTTAGTTGTTCCCCTCTTTAGGTGCATACAGTGCTGTGTCACAAAAAAAAACAAAACGGAGGGGGCTAGCCTGGCTGAACAGCTAGATATTGCTGTTTCCATAGACCGCCAGGGCCTGAAAAGGTGGCACCCTCAGTTTGGTTAAACTCTTACCTGGTTCACTGTGCTACCTACTGCCATGTTTAGTGGTAGTTCCTGCAGACTAATAGGAATGAACTAGTAGTAGTCCTARAAGGGAGCCTTAAAAAGAAAAAACGAAAGGAAAAAAAAGTTAGTGCGTTAGGAAGTGCTTATTTATGYATCTATGTCTTCCTCACCCTTTCTCTTGTGCTAAAATCAATATTCCTTCACATGGTGGTGTAAAGCTAGAGCAGTTGTTGGCTCTCTGACCCATAAAGCTGGAAGAGGGAAGAGGCCTGACTATTAGGGGATTGTTTTGTTTTTTTTTTTAACCTCTCTCTCTCTGAATTTCAGGTGAGGGCAGATCTATTCCATCTCAGTAGACAATTTAGTGCTTCGACCACTGAAAAATAGATGAGAAGCTGCTGAATGCGAAGCTGGCGGTGGTGTGTTTTCTTACCTGCTGCTTGCAATTTGTGGGGAAAGGTTTTGAGAGCATCTTAAAACTTCTGGGTAAAAGGACTATGTGYGTTCAAATGCTAGAGGTTCCACTGCTGCCTGATACACACAAATTTTAAGTGAAAAGGGTAATTTTAAAGCTAAATTAGAAATATCAAGCACTACTTTATTTAGCATCTCCCTCTTCTGTGCTTGACTTTGAAGTGTTGTTCTTGACATGGAATATGTAGCACGTCCTTAGCGTGCCCTTGCTGGCCAGCCCTKTGAGAGGACCAGGAGCAAGAGGGCTGTTCCTAAAAGGCTTTAATAATATATGAATAACATTAAAATAAATGCAGTTCAAGTTATGACCTTTTGAATCCATCAAATTACCAGCAGGCACATTCAAGAAAAGGGTCCATGCRACATAGATGCCTGGGGGCCTTAGAAGCACTGTGACTATTTAAATGCAATGCTCTTGATTTATTAGGTTGTCACACATAGATGGCAAAGCCCAAGGGGGCAGCAACAGCACGTCGGCCCGCCGGCCGTCAGCCTGTGCCATGGAGMAACCGGCGGGGACATCAGAGAGCACTGAGGCCCCACGGAGGTTGGTGTCTGTGGGCAGCAGCTTTTATACCTGCCCCCCGGCCCCGTGGCTGCCTGTGTGCAGAAAGATGCTGCAGCGCCGCAGAGCGCCCCGTGGACCAGGCAAAGCGAAGCTGCAATSACAACAGCTMAGGAAAGCTGGCCTAAACGTCCTCTTTAAGGATGGRTTTGTGCAAAGCAGAGAATAGTCCRTCCMTTTGCAWGGCGATTGAGGAGGAYGTGGAAATACCATTTCTTAGGCTGCAAATTTTCCAGTTTTCTGTTTAAAAGAACCAAATTGAAATAGTCACCTAATACTGGCTGTGGGGAAAAAAAAGTCTTTGACTTGTAACTTTGTATTTGTGTCCTGAATGTTGTTAGCAGTTTTTAGATAGTGGTGAGTCTCTRAGGACGGGCCTGAGGCTGAACTGTTTGCCAAACTGGGATTTACTCCTAAAAACCGTACCACTTAACGTTTTAGATTGACCTATTGGTCGAGCTCTTCTAGTTGGGGTTGGACACAAAACATGACTTGGGGAAATGGKAAGACTTTGTCTTCTGAGCTGGATTTAGGTCAGCAAGGATTTATTGAGATAGTAATTTTGAGCAGGAGCTGCTAAGCAGGCAGCAGCCACTTTTAGGTGTGAAGATTAGTTACGTGTATCCATTTGGCCTTGGATGGTTTAGAGGAAGGAAGATGAGGTTTGATCTAAAGCTTGTGACGGTGTTTAAATTGAGTTGGAATCAGGCTAGTGCAAGGGAGACTTAGAGTTTCCCAAGAAAAGTGGCATGAGCTTATAAGGGACAGCTAATATTAGCAAACTATTGGACTGTTACCAAACCTTGACTTAGTTTCTGCCGTGGAAAGGGGGGAAAAAAGGAGTGCAAGGCAGCCCCGTTACATAAYTGAGGTCATGTGAAGACATCGCTACACTGCGAGTCCCCTCTGTTATTTCTGTTCCCAGGGACATTCAGCTTATTCTCATTTCTACACCTTCCTTGCAGTTCTGACCCATTTAAATTCACTTGTGAGCTGAACTGCATGACAGGACCTTGCTGTCCTGGGTAGCAAAGTGAAGCACTTGCAACTGTCCAAGCCAGTTTGGCCTGAGCCAAAAAAAAGGGATGAGGAGAAGGATGGAGCAAGTGCCATTAAACTTGTTACAGGTGGAGAAACTTTTGAATTCTAAGTTTTCCACTAGTAGCATCTCCTTACTTGATGTCACTTAATTTTTGACATCTATCCTCCATTAATAATTTGCTTCATAATGAACTGCGACATGAGTGTCACAGTCAAGGGACTCTTATTTGGTGATTGCTAGCAGTGTCTTCTGTTTTTTGCTTGATTTTTGTCCACAGCAGCTGGGGAAATGGATGAAAAGTGAAGAGCATCCAAACCAGTGCACGGGTTACCTCTTGTGTGCCTACGTACCCCTTCCCTTTCTATGTTCCTCTGCTGCCAATAGCCTTTCCTTTGCCAGGGCAAGGTGTGGGAGAGATGTGCAGATGACCTGAAACCTCCAAGATCTACTGAKTAGTGGTGTTGGGACTGAACCTCCCAATGCCGAGTGCCCCAGGACTGAGTGGTTTGGACAACATTATTTCCCGCTGTGCAAGAGCACTATAGGAATTTGCCATAGGACGACTTGAGGCTTTCTGAGGGGGGTGGTTTTCTGTATTTCCATCTTCTGCTTCTGTGAAACATCACACTTGGAAGAGGAGGGAGGGATGGGAAAGACCATGTCAACCAGCTCTCCTGCCAGCGGCTGTGTCTTGTGGCTGCCACTCAATGAGGGAACATAAAGATCCTTTTGTGCCCTTTTAGCTTTCCAGAATGAGCTTTTTACTTGACTCTGCTGGGTCTCACCTTTATTTGCGAGTCTGCAAGAAACCCTTGGTGCTTTTGTGCATCGGTTCCCGGTGGTACTGCCATCAGTCCTGTTCATGCTGCTGCCAAGTAGCAGGGCCAGGTTTTGGGGTAGCAACGTGGCGCCGTCCCTGTTGGGCTCGCAGTGCATTAGAAGTCACTTGGACTCAAGGGTGTGCAGCGCCAGCAGCTTCCTGCCGTGRGGTGAAACGGGATTTCTAGGAAAAACCCTGCCCTCTTGCAGGGAGGCTCAAGCTGGGCTTTGTGCTCCTCCATCTCCCCGCTTGGTCTTGCTGTCATTCTCAAGCCCTGAGCAGGAGGTGAAGGACCCAAGGCTGTTTTCCCATACAGAATTGCAGAGGGAATGAGCTGAGGAGCCTCTTTCCTCCGTTGTGCTGCCAGTCAGACGTGAGGAGTCACTGGTAAGGGGAGAAGAGGTGCTTCTTCTGTGTCCCAACATCACCCACCACTGAACACTTAGTTGCTGGGCTGCTTTGACTTCTGGGCTGCCTGGAATATGAGACATGCTCTTAATGCAGATTTTCTTTTATTCAAGTCAATGTGGAAACAATTATTTTTATTTTTKATTTTAATTTTAGTGCTTCAGTAACTTGGTGAAGGACTGCCACTAATTACTGAAGGACAGCATGTTTTCTGCTCAGAACTGCAGAGCTTTCTGATTTATGGTCTGGAGCTGCTGAGCAAGCAGGGGAGAAGCTGTGCAGAATCTTAAACTGTAAATGCCTGTCATCTGGGGARAAGGAGCTGCAAGATGCTCAATGGGAGCTATGGGTTGGGAATTCAGTCACGAATTGCCAGCCATCAGCAYTTGTTTCTGCATAAATAGTTACTGAAGATGTAGCAGAAGTGTCGCTTTGTCACGTCCTGCATCAGAGCTGAAAAACGCTTGAGGAGCATGGGGCAAAGTGCTGTTCTCTAAACTTTTCCCTCTTTCCAGCTCTCGCCGGCCCGCAGTGGTCACTGCAGCAATGAAGTCCTTGGGATTTCTGAAGCAGGGCTGATGCCTGGACCTGTTTCCCCAGGTAGCAGAGAGCCCTGGGGGCCTTTGCTTCACCTGCTGCCCAGGAGCTGCCACAGAGCGTGACCAGGCACTTGGCAGTCTCCGTTGGGAGCCCCGTGTTCMGTGTTTAGCCATCATGGTGCTGGGTCGTGGAGCTGGGAAACGAGGGAAAATCAAAGCCTGAGGCACTTTCAGACTGTGCTGTGGGGCTAAACTCAGAACAAGGTTTGAAATGGGCAGGGAGGGAGGGAGAGGGAAGAGGCAAGTTGCTCATGAGACTGAAAGGTTGATCGAAGTTCTGAGGCTTCTATAGGCTCCTCAGTTGGCTGCCAGATTGATAGAAGATGAAAAAGTTGGTGCGAGCTGTTGGCAGGTTTAGAATATCCTGCTGATGGAGATATTGTTCAGCCCCTTGAAAGCCCCGCACGGCAAGTGCACTTGCCTCTGCTAGAGCTTGCCAACTTGATGGGCAGCTTCTGGCAGCAGTGATGAATAGCTGGGGGAGATCCCTTGGGGATTGCGAGCGCTCTATCTCACTTTAAAAAATGAAGCTTTTTATTATTTTTTAATCATAACACTGCCATCAAGAAAAGGGGGATTGCTTAGCAGAGTTATTCTGAAACCTCCATGCATTTCTCCTCGCCTCTGTGCTTCATATGAGATAAGCCACAGACTGGAGTTAGTGCTGGATTGGCAGGAGAAAGGCCCACGGGAGGCAGCCCGTTCAGCTCACCTGCCATGGGTTTAGGGATGTGGAGGAGAGAGATTCTGTTGTGAACCTCTTCCCTATCCTTGCCCAGAATTGCCCTCCCAATGATATTCCTAGCGCCCCGATTGTTAAGATCCCTCTTTTACCTTCCTCTTAAGTTGTCCCAAGATCTACCTCAAACCCAGGTTTCCTCCAGAGCCACTTCTACCCCTGTGGTGTCACTGCACACGCTGGCATGGCTGGCGCTCCCAACTCCTCGCACAACTGGCAAAGGTGCCAGCTTTTGCAGGGGTTGGGGCAGGATAACCTGTTGCCTTCACTGCCAAGCTCGGCATCCTTAGAGCTGGGATTTCAATGGAATTTCAGTCTCTCTGAAGTGGAGAGGCTTTGACATGGCTGTGACACAAAGACCCAAYGTTGACGATAGGTCACGATTTCTTGGAGACTTCTCTGATTTGCAGGCTCTGGKATCAGTCTTGGGGCCAGCCAGGAACATATTTTGTGTACTCAGCAAAACATTGGAGTAGTTTTATGGGTATTCACGTACCGCAAAAAGGTTTTCGTTAAATGCAGRGGCTTGAGGAGAGTTCTCTTCATTTTGAGCTAATCCCTCCTGGAATTTAAGTGGTTGCCATCGCCTAACGGAGGCCCCTTGCCTGGTAATATGAGTTGTTGATCAGGAACTTAGGCTGGCAGGAGTATGAGAATATTTATTTGAAAACTGGCCTCCATTAATTTGGTAGGCTTCACTTTATCAAAAAGGAAGGTGGGACGGAGATACCACACTCTTGTTGCCTTGCTTTTGGTCCGCAACAGCGATTGAGTGGCTTGCACCTGGTTTTCCATCAGGGAAGTCTCGTGTAGCCAAGCGCTTGCTAACGTGCTGGTGTGAGAGAAACCCTAGAGGTGCACAAGCACTTCAGAGCTGCCTGCACAGCTCTGCACTACCGGGGCTGGTGGCCTTCGCCCGTGGGATCTGCACAGTGGTGCCAAGGGTCCAGACCTCCTGTCTTGTTTAAAGAGTCTTGCTGGAGGATATGCAGCCTACTAATGCATTTTRCTTATTCCATATATCAGCTTTAATGCAGAGCACGGTTTTGGCTTGTTTTTCTCCCCTCAGTCTCAGATTTTAATCTCCGAGCTGCCATACTATTGAAAACTACTGGTTACATTGCTTGAATCCTTGTAGTTATGTTTGCTGAAGTTACTTGCTTCGGTTAATTTTTTCAGGCCAGTAACGTAGCTACCGCTGTGCTTGGTTTATCAGCTTCTTTGCAGAACACTTTGTGCATCCAAAGCATTTCTTTAATACTCTGAGTTTTAAGGCTGCTTCACACATCACTGCCAAAGGCAGAAGAAATTTTTTATTTATTTTTTGTAGACAGCAGAAGTAAAATCACTGAAAGCCACAACTCCAGTGCTGCTTATTACCGAGCTTCTGTGAGCTCCCAAAGCTGACGTGAAGTTTTGCCCCAACACCAGCTCTTGTTTTACAGTCAATATCCAAGGCAAGAAGAAGTCAAGGGAAAAAAGAGAAGTGACGTTTCCTAGGAAATGAGATCCCGGCGCCGGGCACGCATGAATTACAAGGCTGAACTTTTTTATGTGTGCGTCTCCTCCTCCTTTTGGTCTGGTTTGTTGCTGCCTCCAGTAACATTTTTCCCGACTGTGGTACCATTGACTCTGGTGATGGTTTAATAGTTCCTGCTGTTTACACAGTTGCCATTGAAATGGTAGTGACTGGAATTTGCATGCAAAGCCAGTAGGCGCTGGGGTGCGCCCCGGTACCCTAAAGGTAATTTATATTCTTGTGGCTAGAGTTGTCCTGGTGACGCTTAGGTGACTGGAAACCATCTGGGGGGGTGGTTTATTTCCAGTATCGCTCAGCAGCTGCAATTCTGAGGATGGCAGGCAGAATGGGGACCTTTCATTTTACCTTATGTGATCACAAATGTAAAGAGCGCTTTAAAAAAATTCCCATTGGACAGTTAAAATTGCAATATAGATTAATGGTCCTGGTGTGGGGATGCCTAGTAAGTTAGCGAGGTCTGATGGCACCAGCTTTTCCTAACTCCCTGTTTGGACAAAACCGTCAGGTATTACTGACTTACTGGCTAAAAAGTGCTTGACGTCTCCTTGTGGCTGCTCTGAATGGGAAGTGTTGGTGCTTTATCACCTGAGAGGACCAGCAGAGAATGGAGACTGCTGGAAAAGCAAGATAATAATAATAGCAATAATAATACCATCATCTTGGAGTTATTTTCATGGCTGTTGATCTCTCATAGCTCCATTCATAGCTGTTCTTACAAAAATCACAGTGACAAAAGACTTAATCAGGTGCTAGATATTGGTACAAGCTTCTGTGTTCCTGGGATTCTGGTGAAAAAAAGCCTCTCTTACTGCACATTTAAAACCAGACAAAATRGCTGGAGCAATACATGGTGGGGAAGGAAGCAGGGGGAGCTGGGGTGGTTTGGGGTAGCTAGCCCAACCTCGGTGGGAATGAGCCATTTCACAGGGGCCGAGGGCGCGGGGCAGGCAGGGTGGGTGCTTGGGACTTATGATGGAAACCTGCAGAGCTGCGTCTGCAGCATGCAAGAAGCCCTTGCTCTGCTTTTGCTCTTCTCTCCTGTTGTGACTGAAGCTCGGGGGGWTATGCCCCAAATCCACTTTTGTATTGCTGGAGGAAAGCTGTCAAGCTTTGATAGGGGCTTTCTTTCACAGAGGTTCTGCCTTTTTATGTCTCACTAACGATGTTTTCTGTAGGTTTTACATAGGAAAGTCAGTGGCCTCAGAAAGGAAAAAAGGGAAGAAATGCATATGAGGGGGAAGAGGAGCAGTAGTCGCTGGGAGGATTATGTGTGTGCATGTCTTGGGCTTATGGCACTGGATCTGRCAGCAGTGTTCACATGGGACTCCTTAAGCAGGAAAAAGTTCACGGTTCTGTACAACTTTATTTCCCCTTTACTCCCATAAAACACCTTTGGAAATCAGTTCAAAGACCTGGCAGACTTTTTCAAAGCTTGTCAGTCCTACCTTCTAATATATATTTTAAAATGCTTTCTTCCTACACAGTCAAGGGAATTGCTGATGAGCGTGACTACTCATTAATGGAGTAAAAATGAAAAAAAAAGTCTTTCAAATATAGAAAAGATCTGTCTGCAGCTGATGCTGCCGTGGGAGTGACATGGGGATAGCTTATTAAATAAGTCAAACCATCAATTCCTCCCTCCAGGGTTGCTTTTGACTGCAGATCACCCTGTTAGCGATGTTTCCCTGTGAGCCACTAGCTAGGGGCTGCTGCATGGGACCCAAGGAGCTGGCCCATCCACTTAGTCCTGTTGTTACACTTGGCTTGAAAGGTCTYGATTTTCCAATTGAGGGGAGAACTGTATTCATCACCACCCCCTTGCATTAAGGGGCTTGCTTGTGCTTAGAGGCAGCAGGCAGACTGGTTTTTCTTTGTTGGGGCCTTTCTGCCTTCTCCCTTTGCTGCTCCTCCATTTCCAGCAGGAGAACCTAGGTTRCTTTGTTGCCTCCCGCTCATTTCCATGGCAGCAGAAGTGGGTCAAATGGTCCGGCTGTGCACGGCCCAGCCGTGGCGAGGGGACCTATGGAGCTGGGGAGCCGARGACGCAGGAGCCAGAATGGAGGTTGTCGCAAGGGTTGGCTATAGGTAATTGCATAAATTCCATTCTCTGCATCCCATGGTTTCAACCCCTTKTAAGCTGTAAATAATGTATTTTAATGAGTGGGTTGCCAGGAGCTTTAAAAAAAAGGATCAGGTTGAGCAGCTGTAGAGACTGGCTCGTAYGTGCTGTTGGACTAACTGCGAGTTGTCCATTTGATTTGATTCAAGTGATTACAGAGCTGGCAGCGCTGCCATCCTCAGCCAGCACCCACTGAAGCCCGTGAGCTCCTGAGCAAGGGAGCTGGGCAGAACTGCTCAAGAGTAACCGCGGAGGAGGCTCTGTCTAAAGGCTGGCAGAGGAGTTTTGCAAAGCTGTTGCCTCGCAGCCATCGTAATGGTGGAACTGGCAGTCTTGGGGTCCTTTGTGCAATCCCCTGGCTTGGGTTGTGCGTTTCCTGTGTGCTCCGTAGTCTTCGGTTCTTGGCTGAGCRAGGAGCATTTGCTCTTTGCAAATGTGCAGAATATTTTGGAAGGAAACATGTTGCAGTTGAGCTGTAGTGGTAATTGGTTCAGCATCTAAAATCTCACTTGGTGGATGGTGTCACCATCTCCCTGCACAAGCAAAGTCAGGGCTCTTGTGTCTCTGCCTCAGTTTCCCACCAGGTATGCTGAGGATGATGGTGGCACCCTAAGAGGTACATGGAAAAGAGAAGGTGCCTGAATGATGGGAGGTGCCTCAGTGGAGATGGGAGTGTGTAGGACCTCCAAGGGGAGGGTAAAAGAGCCTTGCTGCTTCATGGTGTGATCCGGAATATCGGCAACCTGCCAAGAGCTTGCCCGCGACCTCGCTTCATGGGACCCCCAGAGTAAGGGGAAACGTGCCCACTAGAAATGTTGACACTGATTCTACCATCTGCTTCTCCTGTATTAACTTTCATGACTAATTGCATGTGTGATGCTGTACCACATGGTAGCTTTGTTCTTCTCATCAGAAGACAAAGTCTTTTTGTGTTCCCCATGGACCTTTGAACCACGCTTACCATTCAAGGCCATGTCAGTGTGACACTAGCTGTTGATGTCTTCTTGCCTTGATGATTAGAGAGCCCGGAATAAGTGAACTTGGACATAGCTGTTAATAGGTTAAAGARTATTGTGGCATGCGTCATAATTTCCATGTTGCGCCTATTCACTTCGCATCCCTGGGGTCCTCATATTTAAGATTGCAGCCTACAAAAGGACTTGACAGCACACGATGGTTGGTGAGGAGGGTTGTGCTCCGGCGGAGGAGCCGCATGACCGATGCCTAACTCTTAACGTGAGCGCTTTGCTGCGGCAGCACCGGGGCCYGCGCGCTCGCGCTTCCTGGCAGCGCTCGTAGACACTTGTTTGGCACCGCTCCGCCGCAACAGACTTGGATCCGAGGATGAACCTGCTGTTCAGTCTGAAATGATCCTGGCTTCGGAGACGTTTTCCAAAATGCTTTTGTGTGTGATCTCTTACAATTCCCTGCGTGCTGATTCAGTGGTCTGAAAAAGCAAGATTCCTGGCAAATCCGTCATCCRGAGTTGCAGATGCAACTTGTGTCTCCTTCAGAGAGCAGCTAGTGCAGAGCTATGGAGAAAGGTCCTTCTCAGGTCCATGCGCCTGGAATGCCCAAAGACATCAGTGCACTGGGGTGTCTAAGCAGCATTAAGGATAAGGACCAGCATTTTTTACTATCTTGGATGTTCCTGCTGTGCTGCTGCCCACTTAATTCAGTTCGGGTTTCTATACCATCCCTATTGCTTTGGCATAAGAATGCCCTCCGGTGATGTGTGTTATGATACAGCTACTCTTTTTCACATGTAATTTTTCGGCTGTGACATACCGATTATTACTTTTTGTTTTCCATTTCTATTTCTGGTGCCTGAAGTGGTTAAAGAATTCAGGACAATGAATGCAAGGTAAGAGGGAGGAACATTTTGATATAATCCTAGAAAACAGTTTTTACTGCAAAATATACCATGACTTTACTAAAAACAAAATGAACAATAAAACCAAGCAACGAGCCAGAAATGCTGGATGAAACCTTTGGAGAAATCCTGAAAGATCCCGCTCCGTTCATTGCCATTGACACTGTATTTTCTGAGCTGCCTGGAAGGCACTACGCATTTTAATTCTGGTATTTTTAGCCTTCCAGGAAAGTAGACCTCAGTGTTTATTCTAACTGTACAGAATATTTTTTACTTTTTTTCACTTTGCAATTTACTGGTTGGAGTAGGGAGAGGCACAAGCATTAATTCGATTTTAAGTAACTAGATCGTGCRTAGAAGTGTCATAAAACGTGGCCAACTTCTAATAAAGATGATAAAGCCAAAGTMGTTGCTTTATTTTCCCTCCTGTTGGCTGCAACGCAGAACGATCAGGTGTGTTAGTACACCTGCAATTCCCTTGTTAGGAGCACGAAGCAACGTTGTGCATTTCCCTCCTGGCCACCGCAATGAAGCTAGGCTCGAGACCAGTGATATTATCTCAAGGTACTGCCAATCTATTACTCTTCTGTTGTCGTTTCTCCTTGTTTCCTGCAAAAGAAGAAGCAAACAATTTGCTACTGAGGATATTGAGCCTTCCTTTGAGTGGATTAGTCAGGTTGTTGATCCTGACTCTTRAAGAGCCTTTGCTCGTTTTCCCTTGGATTGTTACGGATTGTGAGATTTGAATCCTGTTGGGTTTTCCATGTGTCATTTAATCTGGTTTATTTACATTACAGGTCTGAGCTATTAGAAATGAACACATGTTTGGGGGAATATATAGTGTTCCTTGTTGTAGCGATGTTGTAGCCGTGTGTTATATTGCACTTACAAATGTGGAGCCTGCAGGTGCAAATACCAGATTCCTGTTTCTCCAGGCGGTTGTAGTAACAGTATGCAATCTGGAGCCAGGCCAAGTACTGGAAAACAGCCCTTAGGCAGTGTATATTTTCCTTGTGTCTGTTTTAAAGCKGAGCTGCAGTGCAGATGACTTTGCTGGAAATCTTTGCAAACCCCCTAGCATAATCCCCCACTGCTCCTCTTTATATGGCAAAGACAGGTAGTGAAATTACTGCTGCTTCCTAGATTGTCCCACCTGCACATGGTAATTTTGGGGGCAGCAGCTGCCCTGTCCCATGGGAGTGAGGCTGGAGATCGGCAGCGAGTGCGAGTTTGCATGACGTTTTCATCAGGGCGTGAGCTGCTGAACCTCCTTCAGGGATGAACCTCGTTCATAGGAAGAACCATTAATAAYTCAGCCTTATCTAGAGTTTTCAAGACCAGAGATCGCGGGACAGTCTCCGCCTGGATGGAGAGACTCCAGATCCCTCCAGGGTTTCCCAGTCTTGGAATTTTTTCSCGTTTTCATGTTTCTGTTGGGGAACATTTTCCTAGCTCTGTCTGTGACCATATTTATTAKGGCCTGCTTGAGGCACATAACTCTGACTTAGGGTAAGGGTTGTAAAAGCTGCATTCMAACCAAAGAAGACGCCATAGGGTGTCATAGCCACGTCTGCATGCAATTTTGCATGGAGAGCCCTAAGGCCAAAATTATTCATGGGCTTCAGCAACGTTTCACGGGGGTGGAATATGGCCCTGGGGCGTAATTCCCAGAAACGGCAAGACAGACTGACGTCAAGTGGCTTTTTGGGGAATGTGCAAATGGCCTTCATTGTAAAATGACATGTATGTAGGTGCCACCCAAGGTCTTGTGTCTCCCAAGAGCATCTTGCTGCTTGTTAAAACAAAGCAAAACAAAACCCAAAGCAGACAGACAAATCTGACAATTCTGTCAGGAAAAGTCAATGCGGATGAGTGCTAGTCAAAGAAATGTTTGGAAACAAACTGGTAATTCGAAGCGCACCAAATCCCTTGAAGAGGTCACGACGGCAGCAATATGGAGCTCTGGAAAGGCACTCAGCTTCGCTGGCAARGCCAAGCTTGCTCTCTTCTGTGAGGAGGAGAGTTTGCCGTGGCCATGAGATACCACACAGGGGACGTTGCTGAAAGACGTGGGTCATGTCCTTGGCTGTGGCACGGATGCCCTCCATGGCCTTGGACACTTAATATCGCCGTGCACCTGTGACAGAGGAGAAATGGTGCATGTATTCTGCAGCTGAGGTGGTCACAAAAGGAAATGGTTGCAAAAATCCATGTTTGTGCAGTTTACCAGATCGCTTATGCTTTGCAAGTGAGTCTTAAAGTTAGAAAGCTGAAGGGAGAGCTGAGGGAGCAGCTGTTGGAGCGGGCTGTGCCCGAGGAGCCCATTCCTGTGAGACAGGGCCGCGCTCCGCTCTGCTGGGCTCGGCTCTGCTGGGCGCTCCCAGCTGCGAGGCCCCAGGGCACCCGGCGAGGGCTGCTCTCGCTCGCACGAGCCCGCGTCTCTCAGACCTCCTGTGCCCTCGCAGGGGCAGGCCAGGCCGCCGCAGCCTCCTGCCGTGGCTTTTGCCTCAGGGATTTCCAGTGAACAGTTTGATTCTGCTCTTAGGTACTGGCAAAGCACAGCTTGTGGCCACAGATTGCGCCTTCGTTAGACCAACTTGCAGGTTTGGAAAGAGCTTTTGAGGTTTTCATCCCTCCCTCAAGTCTGAAATGGAAGTGGCAACCTCCGGACAGGTGAGGAGAAGCACGATTAGTTACTTTAGCCAGTGACAGCCTCTCTTTGTTATCTGGTGACATCCCTTTAATTTCATGGAGGAGGAGGAAGCACCTCCTCAGTGCTCTTGGTTTTCCCTGGCTCGTAATTAGGTGCTACTGATTTCCCTCCCGGATAAACTCGCTGCTAAGCATGAAAATGCATTTAAGTAACTCTAAAGCAGGGTCTTAAATGTAAAACGCACAGAGTTGGAGACCCGTGATACTAATGAAAATCCCAGGCAGCATCTTTTCTTTTCATTTTACCGATGGGATGCAATCGCTCCAAGAGGCAGTTCAGGATCAGCAGCTGCAGTTTGACGCCTCTGATGAGCCCCCTGGTTGCTGAACTTCCCGTCAGAGCGACAGGACTTGCTTCAGGAGCCCAGGTCCAGCAGCTGGGGAGAGAGGTTGCTTTGAAATGCATTTCATGTGGCTTCTCAACGTGTCAGATTCAGACTGGTTATATATTCCCTTTCGTTACTTCAAGGTGTCTTTGGTCGTCTGAAGATGAAAGGGCCTGATGGCCGCAAGGATTTCCTYGTGTTTCAGCTCTCGGCTCTATCTGGCTGCAAAATGCCGGGGTCAGGGCGTTTGGGTGCCTGGACCTGGTCATCCTTCCTCGCCGGGAGCCTTCCTCTTCCTCAGCAAAGTCTCCACGGCGGCACTCGGAGTAGGGCGCTTGCCGGGCTCATGCAGAGGAGCAAGCCAACCTTTGGTGTAAACATGGCCAGGGTTCGCAGAGGTAACAGCAGCGCAGCCTGGGACCCAGCACGATCTGCACCCAGTGCCGAGCGGACCAGGGCGCACACTGGCTCCCCAGCTCCTGTGATGGCTCCTTCTCCTCTCCACCTAGAGCCGCCTCAGCTCCTCCAGTAAGCCATTGATCAAAGTTGCCATTGAAGTTTCCCCATGTGAGATGAAACCCTCCTTATCATGAATTTCCGTTTTCCTCTTGGCSTAGGTCAGCTTTCCATTCTCCTGTCTTCCTGGCTTCTTTTGYCACAGTAAAACCGCAATCCCGGCTCCTTTGCACAGCTCCCTGGAGCGGGAGAAGACGAAAGACTCCATGAAACAACCTTGGTGCAGGGCTGCTGYGATCCATGTTCACATCCCTTGCAAGGACCGGGCGGCAGAGCTGCCCRGGGCCACGGAGACTGTCTCCAGGGAGCAATCAGCTTCGCCTGGCTCTATCTCAGAGAGCCCGGTGAACTCGCAGCACGAGCCCGTGTGCTCCCCCTCGCCCTGGAGGGATGCGTGTGTTTATTTTACATTTTAATGCACCGCTGACAGTTTATGGCGTGAACCTCCATGAATTTTTAATGCAGGTTTGATAGAAGAAAGGTGCGTAACGTAGGAGATTAATAGAAAAGGGTTGTCTGACTTGAAAAAGGGAAAGGAAGAGAAAGAAACAGAGAGCAGATATTTTAATTAACTGCTCCCTGCCTGTGCTGTGAGCCTGGAGAGGCAGCAATTGAGTGCCAGGAGGTGAATCTGCTCGAGAGCAAAGCGGTGCGGGGCGGAGGCAAGACGTGAGCCTCTGCTTCACCCTTCCCTCACTTTCAGTGACCTGGGCTGCTCTTCGCCACACACAGCAGAGTTTATTTTGATTAAGGCACTCTGTAGAGTTCTGGCCCTAATTTAATAGGGAGTAATAATAATAATATATGAAACGTGTGAATAATAGCAAAAAGCAGAAACAGTAGAAAATAAGAAATACTCCAAGGAAATCTCACAGTCATGGAAGGGTTTGGCTCCCTTCGCTGCTGTCCTGCTGCTTTAGGAGATCATCGACGCTTCAGGTGCAAACTGAGGACCAATGCACCTTTATCTGGCCGATGTCCTCGGTGCTGAGCGAGACCTTGGGGTGCCTGCTGGTGGGGAGGYGCTGGGATCATTGCTGGGGCCCCAATGGGTGCCCTGGCATGTGACCAAGAGGAAGGCTGGGCCAGAGGAGCCCGTTACCACCTCCCTGTTGATGCCTGGTGCTGTTTTTTGCCCCCTTTTTGCAAATCCCATCAATCTATTAATTGTGCAGCGTCAGGGTAGCAAAGCCATCAGCAGCACCATCTGCTGCAGGCAGCAGCCCGGCCACCCTCTTCCCTTCTGGCATGACCCACACGCTCCCCCTGGCCCCACATTGCAGCGATCGCAGCTCTGCACTGATGAGAAAAAGGACACTGCAATTTGAGGTGACCAAAGAGTCCTGTTGCCATCTGGGTCTCCTGGGAAGGGCTGGAAGGAGAGGACTCTTCTTATGCAAAACAAGACGCTAGGGCATGGGGAGAGCTAGTGTAAAAAGCAAGCTATGTGTGTCTCCAGTGTTATATTAGGCTCTGCTGTTCGAGTAAGGACATGCTTGCTTCTTTTGCAGACTTTCCAGCCCTCCTCTAATAGCAGACCTGCACAGTTTACCTCGCCAGCTCTCCAGCCAGCAGAGAAACRCCTTGGTGTTGCTCATGCAGGCACACGGCGTCAGTGTCCCGTCCTAGCTCTGTCCTTAAACACGCATTAAGTACATCAGGTTAAGGTGCTGCATCTTGGCTGGAGCAATGCAGCCTGCCAGGGTTGCGGGTCATGGTAAGCTGTGCCTTTGGGTGCCTGCTGCTGCTGCTCGCCCTGGGCTTGCAGCTCCACCCGGGCCATTTCTGGGCCATGTCCTGCATATCTCTGCTGGCAACGATTRGTCTCCAGTCTGCAGTTCCTCCAGCACTGCCAGCTCGAAGTGCCGCAGGTGCCGGGCTGCTCGCTGTCTGCAGAAGTGACTTGTGAGAATTGGCTCCTCAAGTGAGGGGTTTCCCTCCCTTCCTGAGGCAGGTCTGCTCTGTGCTATAAAGGGTGCACACAGATTTTGAAAGATCAGACTGGTTTTCTATATAGGTTTTATATATATATATATATAGGTTTTCTATAGGTCTTCTATAAAGCTCTTGGTCAGCATATTTTCTCTCTGTATTGGTTTGTACTATGTGGTTCCATAAGATTGAAGGGCAATCATCCATTTTATTTAGTATCCGGCTCACTTAACAAAGAAAGGGATGTAAATGTATGTTCGCTCCATGAAGTATGTCTTGAGAGGCTGTACATGGGCTTAGTGATGTTTTGCAGCCTTTTCTTGCCTGTTAAGGGAAGCTGCATGCTTTGTGCATTGGAAAATGAATACTTGATTTCTGACATGTAAATCTCTTCAGAACTTCACACAATCATGCCCTTGTTTTCTGCACGTGACCTACATTTCACACAGCTCCCTCTCTGACAGCTAGGAGCCCACGGAAGAAAAGGAATATCAAAGCAGGGAGGCTGATTTGTCATGCTCAAGCTTGGAAAACGTTTGCTGGAAGGAGTGTTGAGATGCCTCATCTCCATCCTTGGAGGTTTTTAAGACCAGACTGGATGAAGCTCTGAGTAACCTGCTCTGACCTCCTTGCTGACCTGCAGCAGAGACCAGACTAGATTCCTGAATGGCTTCCTGAGGTCTTTTCCAACCTRAGTTTTCCTGTGATCCTATTAGGTGGCGAGCGGCTTTGTAGAGAAGGAACAAAACTTCTCCATACTACAGATTCCTCTGTGAACAACCGGTTGATTGTAGCCCTGTGGAGTTGGGTCTGTCTGCTGCAAGGAGAGCTGCTCTGCTCTGTCACAGGGCGCTGGTTGTGCATACCACCGACACGGAACAGGCCAGCTCAGCGCTTGAGTTCATTGATCTTGTCTTTTTTTCAAGCTGTAAATTTAATGCCAGCAAAGCAGAGAGCTTGGAGTGGTTGAAATTTAATTAAGTGATTTTTAGTGTTTGGAAGAGTGCTCTGTGACCATCTACTGGGGTGGTAAATTTACTAGAGGAGCCATGAATACATCACATAGATAAAAACATTATTACTTAGATTATAATACTGCAAGGCAGGGGCTGGTTTATCTTATGTGCCTGTAAATCAGGCAGCAGACTTTCAGCTCCATATACACAGCAACTTGGAAAAGCCCTGGCTATTTATTTTGATGTAGAATTTCCTGCTTTTTACAACTGTCGGAGTAAGACATAAAAGAGTGGATTTGTTTTAAACAACGGGAGGGGGAGTGTTTTGTAGAGAAGAAACCACCATCTGCTGTACCTGTTGGGCTCTGTCACGATGTCAAATGTGTCATGATGCTGAATTCTCTTGATAAGGGTGATTGATTTTGGCCTTTCGCTAGGGGGGTTGGGTGCCATGAAGGTCTTCTGCCCAGCTAGTATTCAAATCCTTTTTTTTTTTTTCCTTCACACAGCAAAGAAAACTTGTGCTGAGTCCGATTTCACTTGTGACAACGGCCACTGCATCCCCGCCAGGTGGAAATGTGATGGGGAGGAAGAGTGTCCCGACGGGTCGGATGAATCGGAAGCGGCGTGCAGTGAGTACCCAGCGTGCGTCTCGCGGGGCTCTTATAGACACTGAGACTGTGGGGAACCAGAGGTGTGTTTCCCACGCGTGCAGGATGATCCTTTTGCTTCTGTAGTACTTGAAATTAAGAGACAGAAAAGGTTTACATCATTCAAATCAGTGGCTTCCAAACTTCCTGATGTATCCGTTTTCCAGATTATGGTCTAGTCTGTAACAGAATGAAAGCACCTCTAGCTCTGTTACAGATGAGTGCTCCTCTGGGTGGAGGGGTGGTGCTCAGCAGCAGTGCACAATGGCTCATGTATGGATGGGGTAGGAATCAGAAACGTAGTCCCTTTCCCACAAGGTGCACCACAACTTGCAGGAATACATTCCTTAGTCTGCAGGGCTGCATGGTGACTCTTTTAAGGTCTGAATCAAGCAACATGAAACTCGTGCACCTGGGATTGGGCTTTTGGAACCCTGAATTTGCAGCGCTTTGCATCTTGAAAGTCCTCGTTGCGACTCAGAGCATTTCTGTCATTCTGGTGGCACTTTGCAATGTTAGCATTGCTCAGTGGTTTTATTTATTTGCCTTGTGGAACAAATGAAGAAAAAGGAAAAGGTACAAGATCAGCAAAGTAAAATAGCTAAAGCAGAGAGTAAACATAACAGACGTTCACTGCAGGTGACACTTTTTTAAAATGCACTGATTCAGGAAATAAAAGGACATACTCCCTGTTTATTCCATGCATTTTATCTTATTTTCTTTTTCCCTCTCTGAGGAGGTGCATCCACTTCCATTACTCTGGATGGTACAGGTTTGTCTGATATGGAGTTCAAAGGAGTCCCAGGAATATTTTAATTAAAACACTAGCTAACATGCTGACTTCTGTATGTGTGCTTCCTTCAGTGTGCAGGTGTGCTCTGGGATAGATCAAGAACTAATCCAAGCTGTTCCATTGAATTTCTCATTATTATGTGCTTAAGAAAGACATTCCAGCAGCACTGGATGAAATATTTTATCAGATCTTGCCAGAATGTGGCACATTAGAGACTTTTCTTTTTCAGCCTAGTAGCCCCCTCTACTTTGCTCCCTAATTAAGGAAGACAAATGCACTTCTCTCTTGCAGGGAATGAAGTGAATGGAGTAGTTTCTGCAGCCATATACAGACTAGAGAAAAATTATTTTTCAGTAAACGCATTAGCATATTTATGTACTGTATGTGATGATCTTTCACCCTCCATCCTCTTCAGTCAAAAGGCATCTTATTAATGCAGCTTCCCAGCTCTGCTTGTCACTGGGTGGGGGCTGAGCAGCTCCGTTCGCCACACTCCATCTGCCTGTGACTCTCTGGCCGGAGGCCACAGGACAGCCTGTGTTTAGAGCACACACCGCTCTAAGGACAGTTTCCCCTGACATTCACCTTTTATTTTCTAGCTATTTCACCTTCCGTTTTCTCCCCACTTGGGTTCTCTCTCAAGGGCAATTGACCTTTTTGCTGAAGTAGCAAGAACCTGTGTCTCGAAGGTCACGGGATCCTCAGTGCWGGTTTATGCCTGACTTGTGGCTAGCTCACAGGAGAAGTGAATGTTTCCGCGCGTACCACTTAAAACTTGCCTTCAAACCTTAAAACCATCTGGAAGCAGAATTTTGGAACCATACCTGTGTTATAGGATTATCCAGATCTGAGGTTAAGTTTAATCAGATGAAGATCAAGTAGTTTTAATCTTAGGASTGATGGTTATTAGGCTTTTTGTTTGCTAGGAAGGTCTTTCCTTCCCAATGTTTTATGTCCTGGTGAAAGTGTGTGTCACCCCAAGGGCAGATCAGATCTGCTTGTAGTCAGGGAAACACCCTGGCACTGCAGGAGCATTGTGCTACTCGGGGGTGAATTCACATGTGTTTGCAGATCTTTCTGCCACCGCTGCTCAAGACACGAGTGCAGTTATAAACCTGGTGGGGTGTTAAACAAAAAAAGTGGCAGGCTTTGCTTTGCTTTTATTAGTACCCTTAGCTTGCAAGGTCTAGTCCTTTGTGTGCATAAATGCYGTTCAAGAAGATCTAGTGAGAGGCAAAAGATGCATTTGGACAGCATGGATGKATKTATTCCTGCACAGTCGCTTGCTTCAATCCGATTTCCCACTCCCTGCTGWAAGCAAGGCTGAGCWTTCTCCCTGGGATTGAGTCCTGCCYGCAGGCCCCTGYGGCGCTCTCGCTTCCCTGCTTAGCAGTGCARCCCTTCGGAGGAGTCTGCACTGCGGCATTTCCCTGGGGAAGGGGCCCGTTGGGAAATGGTGATTTCTCACCTCTGGCATGATCCAACTGCTTTATAAAAGCGCTTACTTGCCAACAGGCCATGTAATTACAAACACCTTTGCCAGGTTCCAGGGTTATTCCTTGATTAATGCAATGCTGGAACATTGTCCATAGCCCATGCAAGCTGGGGAGGTTAAAAGCACTGGTAGTGCTGACTGCATCTGAGGAGCAATTCARGCTCCGAACATGATCAAAACTGTGCAGCTCCTCTCAGCGTCTAGCCAACTGCTAGGTGGGGGATTATTCTTTGAATGCTTTTGGTAACAGTTTTTTTTTTATTTTATTTTATTTTTCCCTCTCGGAGGAGGTGCATCCACTTCCATTACTCTGGATGGTACAGGTGTATTTTCTGGTAGGTCATTGGGGATGTTATGTCCTCCTTTCTAACGCTTGGTGCAAGGTAACAGTTTGTATTCCTTGTTTTCATGTAAAACCTTCCAAAACCAAAATAACTTTTCAGTGGGCTTTATCTCTTCCCCTGACTGCTGAAATTGTTCAGTTTTGCACCTAATAGTGTCCCCTCTAAGGATGTTACCCACCCCCAGGTCTTAGGACAGTGCAACATGTCTCCTCTTGGATAGAGGAAATGGCATCTTGGCTGGCCCAACTTCTGTTGATTTCCTGTGACATCCAGGCCTTCTCTGCTGTTTGTGCATTTTTTATTTTCTAACAAATCTTCATTTCCCTTAAGCCACTGCATATCAGCTCCTAGGATGCCAACTGCAAAGAATATGTTTATGAATCCYGTTGCATCGATGGATGATGGGGTCTGTGGGGCTTCTCCTTGTARTGGCTTTTTGATGCTAGTGACAGCTGATTAGTTTCTAGCACAGGCTGATTTTGGAGACTATCTTTCAGGCTTTTGGTTTGGAATGGATTACTACAGATAAAAAAGCTTAGATTTCTTCATTTTTTCTTGAAGCTTGGTCCTTAACCTAAACATACTCTCATCCATAGATTTGTCCAAGTGAATTATTCATGTAATGTGCCAGYATCGCCACTAAATCTCAGGGTTTTGCCATCTGTCAGTTCTTCCATGCTATTATCTGGCTGCTGATTTTATTTTGTCTCATTTAATTGAGATTAAGGTTTCCGGGAGGCACGTGTCCCTTCTCGGCTGCGAGGGCACCGTGTGGGCTGGCTCTCAGCTCTCTGCACCCGCCATCAGGCCTGCTCTGACTTGTGGGGTGGCTTGTTTTGCCTTTGCCTCTGTATGGAAGCAGAAGCCTCCCTGCATCAGGAGCAGCCAAACTGCACGAGCCCGGGAATTGGTACAGCCGAGGAAGGGGCCGAAGGGGAAGAATTCCTGGTGTGAGGAGCTGCGSGGATTGAGGCTGGCAGAGGGAGGAGGAGGAGGATGAAGGCGATACAAAAGAGAGGAAGGTTGTTTTGAGGAATGTAATGTAATCACAGCAGCATGGGGGCTTGGTGACCTGGGTGGGCTCTCCCAAGGGAGACCATGCTGGGCTGGAGCCCCAGGGCTGGCCTTGGCTCTTGCATATGAAAAGATTCCTCACAATTTTCCAATCTGCTTCCTGAAGCCGAGAGGGGGAAGGGAAGTCATTTTGAGGGGGAAGGGAAGTAATTTTTCTCATTGAAATCACCAAGACCTCTATCAAAATGAATGTTACCGACCTAGCGCTGCTTCAGCACTGAATTGTTCTGCCTTTTCTGCAAGACCATTATTTAAAATTTCCCTCTGAAGTATTTTGATTATTTAATCAGTGATTTAAAAAAAATCTCTAGAGAAAAATAAAAACAAATACTAACAAACAGTAACAGCCCTGATGGGAACACAAATTAAAGGGGACTGAGCAAGTGAAAATCTAAGCTGGCAAACTCTTGCCTTAGGACATTGTGTATGTAATGAGATCGAGGCAGGCAGCATAAACTCTCTGCTTCTTGTTCCCTATCAGATTTGTGACACTCTCCTAGTTAAGAGCAGAAATTATTATACAGAAAAGTATAGTCGRGTGTTATGAGGAAGAAAGAAGCGTAGACCTGAATTCATGCTGCATGTAATAGGGGAATGATTTAATAGGGCAGGTTTAATAAGCAGCAGTCCTGGAAATAGATTTTTAAATGGAAATGGAATATAAAATAAAACCCTGAATGTTGGCTTGAAATACAGTACCACTTCATGCAGTACTTTCATTTCTAAGTATGTGTCACTAGTCATTCAGGGAGGTGTATCCAGTCTTGACAGATKTATTTTTAATGGGTATTAACTGTGTCCCAGGCACTTTGAGCGCTGCTGGTGTGTGCACCGATTGCTTAGAATGACTGTTACTTCTGCCCTGCCTTTCAGGTAAGCTGCACAAAGGCAAGAAGTGTGTAATTCATTGGTATTGCTCATCCCCAAACGCACCTAATGTGTGGGTATTGCTCACCCCAACACCTCTCCCTTGGCTCCCCGTTCACTCCAAAGGAAACTGCGGCCGTGTCACSCATCTTCATCCCTGGCTCCCGCGTGACTGCCGGAGCTCGCTGACGTTACGGTGCTTTTGTGGAAGGCGGCTTAACGGAGTGTCCCCCATGCAGGGAGGATTTCTCCTGGGGAACAATGGAACGCCTCGTTCGGGGCGCCACGCGTGCACACGCGCCAAGCCATTGAACTTCAGTAGCCGGGAATGGGAAATGGAAAGAAAACTAGGCCAACTCAGCCAGGCAGAGTCAAATACCAGGTTTTAGGACCTCGGGCAGTAACAGATTTTTTTGGGTTTTTTTAAATAAGAGTGTTTTGTCTGTGTATCCTGGTACGGAGACAGGGGCTATCAGTGCCATGCAATGCATAAAGACCATCCTGCTTCATCTCTGCTGCAGGATGAATGTGGTGCTGCGCGCAGGGCATCCCATACAGTGCTGGTCACGTCAAGWGTGCAGAGGCTGGGTTTTACAGGCAGGTTTACAAGGTTCCCACTACACTAACAAGCTGCTGCTGAGCTGAAATGCTTCAGTCTGTACTTCCCAAGCAATGATTTCTTCCTGACTCTGGGGTTTCATTCAGTGTGTGCAGGTGCAGGTATTACTCCTCAATGCTTTTGTATATGCATCCTAAATTTTCCCTTTTATTTTTGTCACATTGCTCCTGGCAGTAGCTTGTAATAGATTTTTTTGAAGTCCTTTTCACCCTAAACCCATGTAACTCTTCAAATGCTTGTAAATGTACCTTTAGCCTTGATTTAATCATCTTATCTCCGTGAGGATCTAATTTCTTCACAAGTGTCTCTTGTTCCTTAATCACTGCAATTTCCCTGACTGCCTCCAAGTGCGGCTGTGTTGAGTACCCCTGAACTGACCTCATATCTCAAGGGACAGAAAACCACAAGGCACGAACATGAGAAGTCTCTGAGAAGGTCAGGAACAAAATTTAGTTTTTCTTGTGTTCTGTTCCTTTTCTTGAAGCATGAAATTATCCCTTTGCATCAAAGGGAATTTGGGGAACTCACAGCCCAGCTGCGTGTGCCCAGCAGTGGGATAACTTCAGCCGTGAGCACCTGCCTGGGGGCTGCTGCTTAGGTACCCAGCTGCATCGGGTTTGACGGCTACACCACTTTTTACTTACTACAGATTGAAGTTAATTCAGGGCACATAGTGGTTATGCTCCAGTTCTACCAGCATTAAAAATGTCACGTAATACCTGCTTAAAAAGAGGRGGAGGGAGGTGGGAAAAGGAAAAACAAATTTTTTAAGGGATGGTGGTTGGTGTTTATAAGTTGTRTTTTTAGAGACTTTAGTCCAATAGGGAGGCCAAGAGGAAGAACCTGCTGCATCTCGTTTAATGTTTTTGCTATTCTCTCCTTAAGCAATGATACCYGGAAAGAAAGTGCAAGGCCTCATGTCATGCTGGAGGCTGTGGCATTTGTGGTGTTTCCTAGGCCTCGGGTCTCCTCCAGGCTTTTGTTAGCTGACTGCTACGAAGATTTGAACGMTGGCATTTAAATAGTGCTCTTATTGGTCTAATGCGTTCATGCGGTCCATAAACAGGAGTGGTCATAAAAGGCTTTGATGCTACTGCTTTATGGCTGTAATTAATCTTGTATTTATTTCACTAGGAGAGAAGAGCAGGAATATGAAAGTTGAGCATATGAAGCTCTTGTATGTGTAATTATTTAACAGCCWATAAATATGGAGCCAGTGAAAACTGAAGAGATTTTTAGAAATATTCATGCAGATTTTCAAATAGTGCTTTATATTTTTCCCCCATTCTCTTCCTGCTTGCTTTCTGAAAATCAGATTTACTTTTTTTTTTTTTTAAAATCTTTATTTCATGTACATTTATCAAATAGAAAAAGTTCATATTTGGTAAACTTACCATGGCTGAAGCAAAGAGGAAAGCTGGGAGTCAGAGTTGCAAAACATAGTTTGAGAATTGATGTGTTTTGGTCACTGAAGGAAGCAGCGTTGGACTTTAAGAGCACAGAAAATGAACCTTGCCTGGTTTTTCTTTTCTGAGATGGGTCAATCACAGTGTGAGGAAAATATTTAGAGAGATGAAAATGAAGTGATATTGTTTAACATTTTTCATATTTTTAAATAGTGTGTATGTGTTTTTGCCGTTCATGCACATTTCTGTATGTAAAATTACACATGCATGCCACATATAAGATGGTTCAAGCATTTCATGGGGCGTATTGGCACCCTATGGCAAGTAAAAAGGAGGAAGAGCAGTGGAGCCTCTAGTGCAGAGACACGCGTCTCAGTTCCTGCCTCTAGAGGTGTTGCAGGGGTCGGAGCGGAGGCGCCGCAGTCAGCGGGGCTGTTTGTGGCGGAGCGGGGAGGCTCCTCTGCTCAGCCGCGGGTCGCACTCCTTGTGCAGCCGCCTGAACATGTGCAATTAAAATGGCACCGAAGCTGCCAGGCTTAAAAGGTGACGGCTCCATCCTCTGAAAAAACAGCTGGTAGTTTCATATAGGAACATAAAAGGCGAAATAGTCGCTCTGAGGTAAGAAACRCAATTATTTTAGTGGCAGCAGAGCCTCTCCAGAACTTCTCCCCGTTTGCACATACTAGTGCACTTGAGAATGAGGATGCCTTATAAATCCTTAAGTCTTTACTTGTCTACTGGATCCTTCTTTTTTTCAGCCTTAAGTTCTTTATATCCCCTTGCTCCTTTGAGCAGCAATTCGGTTGTTGAGCTGTCACTTCYTCTGTGATAAAGCAGCAGCAGCATCTTTTGCCGTGAGCTCCTGCATCTTCCTGCAGCAGTTGTCTCCACGTGGTGGTCACCAGTGCCAATGCACTGCTTTCTTTCTGCTTTCTTTCCAGCTGCTGAGGACGCTAGAGAGGCACATAATGGGCAGGGTGACACTGTGCTCTATGTTTCCCTTACTCTGAACTTTTCTAGACACCCTGRATGCTGTTTCATATGTTCAGTCCTTTAATAGAACTCTGAGGAATATACTCCAATGGCAAATACAAGGTGAAGTACAAATGTCATGACATGCGTTAGGAAAGTTTTTCATTTAAGTAAATTTTAAAAAGAGACTTCAGGTAGCAGAAAAAGTGTGTTTTAYGGTGATTCCTGACAGTCTCCTGGAGACCTGTCTAGATCCTCTTTTTATCGCTCACCTGGACAGGTTTAGCTATGTTTGCGCACCCAGGGCCTGTGGTGGCTTTCGTCTCCCTGCCGATCAGAAACATTTCTGCAGCCGTAATCCCAGTTACAGCCAGACTTCGTGACAGCACCACCTGCCCCCTCTGCCCTTCGGGTCGTTCTGTCCCCCACATGTTCTGCAGGGCTTTTTCCTCCCAGTTTTCACTACACTTGCAGTAAGAGAAAGAAAAGGAGCCTGGACGGAGATACGCGGGACTCCTCGCTGTGGCTCTGGCCGTGTTTTTAATGGTATTTTGTAGAGCAGGCCCCCCAAATCCGCTCCGTCTGCAAGCGCAGCAGCACGTTCGCCTCAAGCACCAGCCGAGCGGCCCCGCTCGGGAACAGCCTCTCCTCCTGCACCATGTGTGGACCTGGGCAGGGAAGGACAAATGCCATCCGTGAAGCGCTCTCATCTTCCCGGTTTATTGCAGTGTCCCAAGCTGTCATGTAGTGTATGAAAAAATACAGGGCGGGTGGGAGTCTTGCAGTAATAGATTTAATTAAATTAATTTGTGAGGAAAAATTAAGGCAGGCTTTGGTGGAGGTAATTCAAATCCCACAAGCAGCCAGGTGGAGTGTTTTGTTTTTCACAAAGAAACAACACTTCTAAGTTCTGATAGGGCTTTTCATTATTTTAATCAATGCCTTGCTCAATGTGTTCATTTAGAAGCAGCAGCAGTGCTGTGGAAGATCACAATTGTAGAGTCTCTATATTTTTAGTGTAATTAACATCCCATAATTACCTAACTGCTTATCTGGTGAGAAACTCCACAAAGCGGTCCCTGATCCTTTATATTTGAACCAGACAAGCAAACTAAGCTGCATTAGAGGGATTAAAGAAATGTTGTCAACCTTAAAATCAAAATTTTAAATCCTGTTTGCGCTTAGCTTTTCTACCAGCCCCTCCTGTATTGCACTTCTGTCCCCAGACTGATGAGTGCTTCACAAACCCAATTAAACTGGGTGTTGTTTCAGCACCAAGAAGTGACACTGAAGCCGCTGAGCTTATACGAGAGCTGACAGAAATAAAACAAGAACTCTAGTGAAAGAGAGGAGCAGCAGAAAGAGTAGAATAAAGTTTATAGTAATAAATTAAAGGGCCCCTTAGCTACATGATTATTACATTTATCTGCAAAGATATGTAGATCTATTAAGAATATTAGAGATTTGGCAAAAGTAGCCCACCATTGAGGGTGGTTTGAGGAAGAAGAGCACAAGCCAAGAGTGCAGAGGATGCTCTGCACAGAGGGACAGTGCGAGAGGAGGAGGTGGGAGAAACGCAGCCTCCATCGGGCAGACTCAGGCAGTGGCAGGAAAGGGAGATTGGGGTAAGGGGAYGCCCAGAAAGAGCCCTTGAGATACAGGGCTGCCAGTCAAGGTGCCCAGGTTGGGTTTTTGGCTCTGCTGCTGCCTTGCAGTGGGACAGTAGTGGAGTGAAGAGGCTTCTAAGTGTCACCATCTCCAAAACAGAGTGGTCAAAACTGCTCACGCTGATGCTGCTACATGGCCCTGGGTGGCTGGAGTCAGTCTGTAGATAATATTTCTCTTTGATAGGTGCTGGGTAATAACAGGGCTATAAATTGTGGGTAGATTTTACTATGTGGTTAAAAGCTCTTAACTCTGGTACCCTTCTTGGCCTAATTTCTTCCTAGGATATTTATTAACTGAGTTATATGGGAGTTTTTACCTTTCTGTTGTAATTTTACAACCCCTTATTTAAATTTTCTTCACATTCTTTGAAGTGCACAGCAAATATATTTGAAAGCTCTGGAGCAGTACTTTTGAAAAAGATTGCTGATTTTTAAGTGCGTCTTTTTGGTTTCCTAAGCGTAGGCGGACTCTTCTAGTCCCAAACGAACAGCCTCTGGGCAGCGGTTTCTTCTGCAGACTTCAGGTCCATAGTGCTAGTAGGAGGGGAGCATCTGGCCCTGTCATCTTCTCCATATGTGCCCTCAGATTTTGCATCTTGTTAGTGTATTTTAAACTCTTCCTTGTGGCTTTCCATGAGCCAGGAATGTTGGTTGTGGAGTTTTAAAGAGGAATGATTGAGGAGAATTATGCATCAGCATTATGGGGAGAAAGCAGAATTTTGTTCATTCTTCTCATCCTTTCTTACATTTCCAGAATGTGCAGGTTTGAAGAGCACACTTTGTTTGCTTTGAAATGCAGAAATAGCATTTTAAAAAACATTTGTAATGAAAATCAGAAACAGTAACAGATCTGAACTGTATTTGGTGGTTTCAGATTGGTGATAGCCTTAATTTGGGCCTCAGTTCTGAGTCCTAATGTGCAAGATTTTCTGTTTTATCTGGCAGTAGCCACTCTACTTTGGCTGTGCATGCATGCAAGCTTTATACACGTATATAAATATATATGTATGTGTATCTTAATCTGTATTACAATTTCCTCCACAGAGTAAGGAGCGAGGAGTTTTTTCTGTTGTGACTTTGCTTTCTTTATGAGATGGGAGCCATGATATTTTCATAATATGGTATAAAATATGTATCATTATTTTTGAAGGTTGGCTTCAGGAGACAGTCTGTGATGTGACTCCATTTAGCAATATGACTCCAAAGTGTTTTTCTCTGCACATATTTAAGGAGCTCTGAGGACTTGGTTATGGTGATTCCTAAAGAGCAGACATGCAGCCACTGCACAGGGAGGTAACTGCTTAGTAAGAGCCAATTTAAACTAAATAATCTGGGGGGGAAAAAAAAAAGTCATCCCTTTAGTATACATTAAATGGAGGAAAGATCTCTAAAGTTGTGTAAAATAAGCCAAAGTGAGAAATCTAGGATTTATATTCTTAGACAGAGGTGTGTTTAGTGATCAGGCAACACCAGGAGCTTCGTGTTTCTTGGAACAGTCCTTGCTGTTTCATAGGCTGGCAACAGTTCTGCATATTCTTCTCGTTCAGTTGGATTTTGTCATTTAGCTTCTATGTTTCTGGCCTGGAAGAAGTGGTTGTTTTTTTTCGACAGGAGCATAAAGCAGCTTCCACTGGAAGCTGTTGTGCAACACATGTCGCAGGAGGAGTGAATATATCCCTGTCTGCTCATCAAATATTATGAGAACCGGAGCTGATGTATCTGTCTTTCAAGACACGTTTTTGTTCCCACTGTGCCAAAAGTAAAATTTTGGTGCTGCAAAGCTGCCAATGTGCCCGCTTGCCTCCCCTGGTCTGCAATTGCTCGCCCGCRTTCCCCTGGCACCGAGATCCTGAGCGTGCTAAATGAGAGGCCTGCGGGCCCGGACCAAAACCCAGCAGGCAGATGGAGGGAAAATCCTCTCCGTTCTCATGAGGGCAGGACAGCGGCCTGGATGTGTCCCCGCAGGGGCAGGTGCCAGGGATGCAGCCCCGGGAGGGCTGCGTGCACCCATCACTCCGCATCCTCACACCCCTGACAGCGATGGCCCTTCTCGCTGCTCCCACCTTCCGCAGGACACTGAGCAGGACCAAGAGCTCTCCAGAGTCTCTTGTCAGCCTTGGTTGTCTTTTAGGGACCGAGAAGGTAAGGACCCTTCGGGGCCAAATTCGAGAGTGAGAAGTTCTGTCTGTCCTCCCGTGTGTAGATTCTTTGTTGTCTCATATAGGCTGGGCTTATGTGGCAGCAGCATCTTCTACCCAGGCAGGTATTTTCAATGAACTTACAGGAACTTCATTCTCTTTGAGAGCTCTTCTAGTCATTTTTCTTTGATTTGGCCTGTTCACTTAACAACTGCAAGGACAGAGGGAYACCTGTTCACTGTGTAAATCCTGTTTCCATAAGAAAATGGCATTTTAAAAAAAAAATGTATTGAAAGCTAGAATGATTTGAGCCTAGTTACAAAGRGGCAGTTGGAAAATAAAGACATTGAATAAGGAAAGTGAAAACTATGCATGATTTATGACCAGGTATGTTAGGGTTGCAGGTGTTGTAAGTGTTTTCATACACTCTACAAGTGTATGAAAAACAAACACRTTTCTAACAGTGCTGTGCTATGGTGTGATATTGAGCAAAGAGAGTGAACCAGTGTGCATGCAGTAATAGAAAATGCAGAAATGTTGAGACTTGTTCCAACTTCTGCTTGGAAAGAGGGGGAGGAAGGTACGTTCGCACATTCGGCAACTCCCCTACTACCAAGCAGCAGCTATTAAGATTGCATGGTTTTAAATCAGCAGTACTGGCAAACTCGCATTGAAAGGTGTTAAAAGAGTTTGCTGATTTGTGTGGGTTTTGTTTGATTTTTAAACAGATTTTGGAACATTCAYGGGAGTTTCTGAGAATTAATAGAAAGCTGGTGTTTTCATGGTAATTTAAAACATCAAAAGGAGCAGCATAGAGCACGTGCTGTAGCAGGTCTGTGGTCCATGACTTGGGCTCCTAATGGGCACAAAGATCCGCAACTCCGCTCCGAGGACAGCCTGTGCTTGTTGGGCTGGGTTTAGTTCTGGAAGAGGCCATGGAAAGGCTGATAGTGGAGCACATCCACCAAGAATAAATGCAAAAATGTAGGTCAGCATGTTCTAAGCTAAAAACAGGAGTTGTCTCACTTGCCGTTGTTTCTTGTTTGGATCACTACCTTGCTAATAAGATAATACATGCATTAGTAAGCTATTAGGAGTTTATTGTGGCAGGTGATTTGACCTAGCCGTGAAGGTTACCTAGAGAGCAGGCGACAGAGCTGGGGAGAAGACCCTCCRTGGCTGCTGTGCCGGGAGCCTGCCCTGTGCCCGGAGACGGATCTTTTCCATACAGTTAGCACTGAACCACGTTCAAAAACACCTTGTGGCTAAAGATCAGCTTGTTTTAGAGTAAAAATCAGTGTCATCAACTAGAGTAAAAGTAACTGTTCTGTCAGAATGTGGCTCTGGCCATGCTCTCAGCACTTCGCTTCCTAAACGTGCTCCGCAAGGCAGGAGGCATTCCAATTGGAGTTGATTGTTCTTCGTTCAATGATTATTACCAAAGACACAAGACTCTTGTACATGTTTGACACCATGGACTGTGTAAGAGGAGGCTGTTCTGGAGCAAAGTGGATGCTTCCTGGGGCTGGCAGAGCCGCCCGAGGAGGTGCCGAGTGCAGGACTGGAGCCGGGTAAAGACGCTTTCCGTTGTCTGAACAAACTCCAGCTCATTTTGTTTTGATCAAAAGTGCTTGGTGAAAGGTACGGCTTGGAGTCTTTAAAGCAGCTCATTACAGTTTATATTTAGAAGTGGGAAGAATATATTATTAATTATAAGGAAACTCTGAAGCAGGGAAGCTGTTTAATGTCCTTGATGAATCAAAGCGCATTTGTACTGATGGAAGGCTATGCAATTAACGGTATATTCATTAGGAGTTCATCAGATATCAAACTGTCCTTATCTTTAGGATAGCACTAGAATATCTGACAATTTGCCAGCTACTGCTGATGATAAGAGCAAGAGGCAGGGACTGCCACAGGAGATTGTAGGTAGCACAGTTGATGCATCCATTCCCTGCCAGTTTATAGACATTATTTTACACCTCACTTTCTAGACTAAGTTCTCGCCTGCTGCCTCGATGCCAGTCAAGGGGTTTTGCTGGAAACCAGGGAGCAAAGAATTGTCTTGGCTGAAACTGGGCATGAAGAATGCCTCTCGCGAAAGGGAATGTTTAATAGATTTGCTATTAGAAATGTGCCTAAAGCAAGCTGTCTGAGAGCTGACCTGTGCTAACGTTTCTATTTATTTGATAACTAATGAAGTTAACTGTCAATTTATTAAATTATTAAACTTCTCAAAATCAGCAGGGTGCCTTGCTGCTTTACATACATCCATATGTATTCTGCAGCTATTCCTTTTTCTTATAAGGAATTCTATTTTTTTTCCCAACATATTTACTACTAATATCTTCTCCCTTTCCTCTGCACCTATCCACACGCAGTCTAGGGACATGAGCAGCTGCTGTCCATGATCAGAGAGGCTGCATMTTGCATGGGCTCCACTAAAACCCTGTGGTTTCACAAGGGTTAGATAATTAAAACAACTGGGCCCATTGTGCAGCACAGATAAAGAACAGYCAGGCCATCAAAACAAAAATTAAAAATTAAACAAACCTTGTAGAGGTGTGTTTTGTTTTGTTTGTTTTTTCCCTTTTTCCTCTCCCCAGCCCCATATAGCTTGTGTAACATCTGGGAGCTACCGGTGCTACCCCTGAGACTCACAGCCTCTGCTGAGGTTGGTTTGGTGCCTGCTTGAAAGACTCCTTTTCCATAGAAGCCTTTCCTGTAATGCACCTTGCTTTTAATCTGTATAGTGAGTCAGTRTTTCAATAATTAGGATTAACTGGGGATTTTGAATTCCTGACCACTTCAGTGTGATCTCGGAGGTGATGAATAGAAATGGGATAATCCGTAGGAGAGCAAGGTGCTGCTCTCTGCTCYGGACATGCTGGGGTTTTTGCTGCCTAAGCCTGGCTTATCCTGCAGTCCCTGGGAGGAGAGGTTGCTGGGGGGTACTGCGGGCTCGGGACTCAGGCTGCTGTGTGGAAGTCTCACCTAAACCCGTGCGAGSAAGCACCTGGTACGGGCCGTGCCGCGCCGCGCGGCCAAGGGAAGTCTGTCTAAATCCCTTTCCATTCCCTTGGGAACCTCTGAACATGAGTCACTATCTAACACATCTTGCTGCAGGRTCGAGCGTTTTATCACGCATTTGAACTATTAATCCTCTTAATGATTGTATGATTTGTCGACCTTTATGGTTATATTTTCTTAGTAGCTTTCCTAATTCGTCTTTTGGGTCGTTTTTAGTAATTAATGTTCAAAGTTTAAAGGTGATGGCCATAATTTAATTAKCTTTTTCTGCTGGAAGAATAGATTTTTGCTGTTCTTTTGCCTGCTCCCACAGAGTTTATGGTACATCAGCATGTGCTTCCCTGCTCCAGAACACCAGGTAGGAGCAGGCCTAGTTCCGAGTCCTGGGAATCAGTGTTGTGGATGCACCAGTATGGGTATCCTGGGGTCTGGAGTCAGGCACGGGGCAGTTGTGGTGTCGATTTGGTCTCACTCCAAGCTGGGAAAGGGCAGGTKTGGCAGTGGGCTGAGCTGCAGGATCAGGACGAGGCGGGAGATTAGCTGGATAGGGCCAGGTRGTTCCTTAGCACTTGTCAGCAGTGGCAGGTGTAGTGTGGAATATACAGGAGTAAACTTTCTGCAGTGTATATGTGAGCTGGTGACTGAAACGCAGTTTTGAGGTGCRCATTTGGAACTGGGAGCGCCCAGTCCTGGGTTTCCCTGTGCGATCTCTCCCCTCGGAGCCCCACTTGCTCCTGCATGCGGGCACAGCACACGGCGGGTCTCTGGGATAGGAGCCGCCTGCTCTGACAGAGGAAACTGAAGAACAGTGTCTGAGGAGGAGAGGGCCTTGTTAGAACCAAACCTCCCTCTAAAAACAGAAACCCCTCCACGTTCCTAAGCTGGGGTASTTCAAGAGGTGGAGAAACCGCTCAGGCCTGCGAGCTGCTGCCTTTCCACAAAGGCCCTTCTTTGCACGGACACAGGCTGCTGCTGCAGGCATGTGGRTTTCCCACCAGCAGAAGCTGCTTGCTGGCAGTTTGTGTATGCTCRTGGGGTACCTGTTTGGTGAGAACCTGACAAATGGTCTTCTGAAAGTAAATCAATTCTGTTTTCYTGGGCTTTCTTGAATATACATGATGTCCGGAGCCTGAAAAGCACAGCAGTGGCACAAGAGGAAGGAAACAGTGGGGCGCCAGTTAGGCTCTATGGCTCTCTGAAAGACTTTGTAGCCTCCTCTAAAGAAAAAGAAGAATGTTCCATTGGCAGTAGTGAGTCAATGGAACCTTCTTGTCGTCTTTGCTCTTGTCTCCTTATAAATAAACTGTTGTTGTCCATCCTTGGCATTTGCAGTTCATTGTGATAAATTGGTCTTGATGTGTCTGACATTTCAACYGACTTGTTTAATGGTGTTTTTTTCTGAAAAGGCAGACCTTGCTGTAGCTTACACTGGACCAGAATACACCCAGCGTACGAGCTCTCGCTGTCACGTGTGGCCCTAACCCTTTCCTGTCTCGGAGGGCAAAGGGAGGCGTAAGCGTTTTGGTGACGCAGGGCCCAAGGGCCTGGGTCTGCACAAGCAGCRCAACGAGGCATCAGGCCGGGTGGCGCTTGCTGAAAGCCACTCTCCTGAGGTGGGCAACCATGCTGAGTCTACTCGTGCTGCCCCAGCATCTCTTGGTGGGGAAAAGATGAAATAATGCGGGAGGATTTCTGCTAAATCTCACCGAGTTTCATGCCAGACCCCCCTGCTACCTCCCGGTGCTGCCCAAGCTTGTGACCTCTGCGCGCTGCTCGCTTGGGTGCAGAAAGCTCTGAGACGTRGAGAGCCAGGGAACCGTGGCCAGGGCAGCTTCCATCGCTGGGACTTCCAGCCTTGATTTACACTTTTTAAGGGCCTRTAATTGCTCCATCGGCAAGATGATTAACACGGAGCTTGCTTGCTGTAAATAGGAACCTGCTGCCTGTGCCTTGCCAAGCCTTTCATCTTCCCAATGCTCCATGGGCCGGCCCACAGCGGCCGAGCAGAAGTAGTGCCCACACCTGAGCTGTGAGCAGTAAATTACCTTTTGCCAGGCACTGCTCAGGCTGGGTTACGGCAGCATTATATAATTATAAAGCTCCTTGTGCAAAGTCAAGTGCGTGGCAAGTATTCCCACRTGTCTTGACCGACTTTATTCTCCAGGGAGAGGTACCATGAGCGGGAAAAAGCAAGTCCCATGTGGTACTGAAAGGGAACTACTTTCCATCACCGTAGTCCCAACAAGAACTAGAATGCTCCAGGGGATGTGGACCAGCAACCTGATTAAGAAGCATCTCCTTGGCTCTTATTTTTAGTTTCCCATTYTTTTCCAGCATGCAGGTCAAGGACAAAGCTCTCCCTTGAATGCACCGCACAAATGTGGGCAGGAGGCAAAGCTGCAAAGTGCAAAAGTGAGGGGAAACGGTAGGAGTAAGAAATCCTAGAGAGAGAAGTCATGTTTATCTGTCATTTCTGAGCGTTAAGCTTGGCCGCGGTGCGAACTGCAGTCCCTGAGCAGCGGGGAGCAGACAGACCTCGACGCCAGCCCRGTCGGGAGGAGAGGGCTGCGTGCCTGCTCACGTCGCGGATGCCCCCGTGGAGAACCAGAGCCCTGCGAAGTCACCTCCTTGTGCTGTATTTGTGGGGCAAAACCGCCCACCTCTGATTTCGGCAGCCCAAGGAGACTGTCCTGCTGTGTGGGCTGCTCTCAGCACCCATGAGCTTCCTGGTGTCAGGTGATGGTTGAACGCTCGCTTTCTCTTCCATAGATCATGCAGCATTCGTAAATACTGTCTAGGCTTGCAGGGAGCAAMTCTTAGTGAAGGTGCCGTCCTGCCCCAGGGTGAGGAAGCCTCGTTACATATGTTATTAACTGTCCAACTGTGGCAGGAGCTAATTTTTCTTGATGCGTTGGCTGCCCACATCTTCTAGAAACCAAGCTGTATAGAGCAATTCCAGGTGGGATGAAGCCAGAGAAATGCTGGGATTAGGAGACACATCTTTCTAAGTGGCTGATTGATGCTTGGGGGCTGTAAGAGGCTCCTTGGGGAGCATGTGGGAAGGGAGAGGCGCCGTTTCCATCCTCCCTCGCTGGCTGCCTGTGCCTAAACGTTCTGTGCAATGCAAAAGGTATCGTTAATTCAGAACTTRGGTTCCTGCCTCTCCAGTAGCCATATTTAACATTATTGTCATTAGCACCAAAGGGGAAAAAATCTATTTGCAAACAATGTATATTTTTTGCAGAAAGAACAATGGGTGTTTTTAATAGGCACATCTGTCCAATTGGGTAATGATTCCAGAATCCTAGGGAATGTATTATTTAAACTGTGCAACATTATACATCAGAAATAATATATTGTTTAAACTGTGGAGCATTATGCATTCAGGCAGCCCTGTCACAATAAATATAGATACTTTGCTCTTCAGACTAGTGTGAATAGTAAGTAACTTCATTGCGGGGAAAAGAAAGGAGTTTTAGCATTGCAAATAGTTATATGAAGAGATTAAGCTTCACAGCTTGCTTTGTTCCAGATAAATCTGGCAGTTTTTTTCATAGTTTCATACTGGCATGTACCAGTTCTTTTGCTTAAATCACCTCTAATCTAGGTAGGTAGCTGGGCTTCTGTAATACACATGAGTTCCTGCTTATGCTTTCCACTTATTTTGCCAGGCTAGCTGAGCAGAATCCTAGAGCACGATGTTTGGAAGTTTCCCTAAAGACCAAACACACAAAATAAACCCTGATACTATGTAACAAAGCAGCTTGTTTTTCTGGTGGTCSTTGAGCTCGTGTTTGCAGCGTGGTTGGTGCAGCTGCTGCTGCACGAGGCGCTCATGCGACGGGTCCACATAAGGCAGGAGGGAGTCGCGGCGCAGAGGCGGCTGCACAGGGCAGGGAGGCCGCCCGAGCCCTGGGGAGCAGCAGGGCTGGAGCAGGGTTCGCTGCCGTTCCGGGCCCGAGCTGGTCTGCCAGGGGAGAGGTGGAGCATCCGGCCGAGKTCTGCTCTGCTCTGTGTCCATGGAGGTGTCACAGTTCAGTTTCTGGGGTTTCGCTGAAAGAAACCCCGACCTTTTCTGTTTTGGAAATGCATGAGATGGTTTAAGCAGTAGCACTGCAAAACTCTGGTTGATCGGGGGTTCTGCTACAATGGCAGTAGGTCAAGCCATGCAAAATTAAAATAACTTTAAACATGCAAACTATGTTAGCAATGTCTGGAATTATGTTAATCATTTTCTTTCTTTATTTTATTCTTCTAGCCAAGCAAGTGTGTCCAGCTGAAAAAATTAGCTGTGGAGACTTGAGCAACAAATGTATCCCGGCGTCCTGGAGATGTGATGGGCAGAAGGACTGTGAGAGCGGTATTGACGAGGCTGGTTGYGCTCCTGGTGAGTTAGAGTGATGCTTTAATACATACGCAGCATCTCCACTGAGGACTGTGAAAGTCCTAAAGTGACTTTTACAAATTGCATGTGAAGGGATGACTTCTCCTGCCAACAAAATTCATTCACTCCACATTTGTAATGCTAAGTAGTGGATTTTAGCAAAAGGAGGAAAAAAGACTTCTCCAGTTGGAGCTGGCTGAAGAGTATAAAGTGAACTGTACGGAGAGCAGAGTGGTYTTTTACTACTGCAGTGGACTACACAGTCACTTTGAAACACAAGCATCAGGATTAGCACCTAGATGGCTTTGCAAGAGCTTAGGTGACTGCTCAGGAGCTATTCAGACCCTCGCTGTGCCAGCCCAGCAGTTACTGTCACCTCCCTGCTCCTGCAGAGGATAGTCCTGTAAGCCAAGGTTAACTTCTGCAGGAGCTTTTGTAAATAGCTTGGCTTGACTGGCCAGTGAGGCAATGATATGCTATTTATTGCAATGGCCTTAAATTTGGTCCCTGTATGGTCATTGCCTTTTATTAAATCTTTCTGTGCTGAATAAGAGAGCTCTCTGRTAGTATTTTTCCTCAGAAAAGTCCAACTCTATGTAATAAAATCCTTTCTCAGACGGCCTCTGCGGATAAAACTAAAATATATTTAGTTCTTTGTGCTTCTTATTGTCAAGTAGTTTCTGTTCAGTGAGCGCTTGAGTCATTTTTGTGGCTCCCTTTGGTACTCAACTGATTTTCCAACTCTCTCTTTATACAGATCAGCAGAACTTGGGGATTATCAGTTTTAACACAACTGGGCAGAAGCAAAATCACCTTTCTAATACTGTTCTCATATATCTTAAGTTTGTCTTTATTAAATTCTTCTTGTGCAAATGGTTCTAGACTCTTAAGCTGCCTCTTGCAGCTATGTGAGTGTGACTGCAGATGGAATCGGCAGTTTTCTTTTTGCTTCCAGGTTGTCAGTGATGTGGTTGAATAATAACATGGAAACATACTGATACTTTTTTATTTGATAATTGGAATTTRACTTCTGATACCTACCTAGTCCATAATTGTCATTGCCTGCTTTACTCTAGTTGTGTGCTGAAAATAGTTTCAAGGGAAAATCTTGTGGTTCCAAGTAAAACACCATGCGTAAAATTATTTCTGTGCAGTCAGCTTTATCACAGCAAGTATAATCTAGCAAAGATCTTACTGTCTGAGCAGCCTGTTGTATTTAGCAACATATAAAGTGTTTTTCCTGCCTCCAATAGAAGTTTTCCTTGTTGCAACCCACACCCATTGACTCTTTTCCTTCTGCTTTGCACCTCTTAGGAAAGCTGGCTCTAACTTATTTAACTACAGATTAGACTCCTTTGCCAGAGCGTCTCCTTGCCATATTTGAGAAGCCAAGTGCAGGGTGTGGGTGAGGGGCTGCTGCAGGCGTGCTGAGCACAGCGCTTGCTCTGCGTGAGTCCCACAGCAATCCAAGGGTGTAGGTTGCCTTGCAGGACCTGCCTCTTCACGTGGGCAGGCTCAGTTGTTAACATGTTGTATCTTGGTAATGTTCTTAAGCCACTGGTCCTGTGTCCCTTAAACTAGTGAAGTTGTTTTGACAGTTTCTCTATCTAGTGTATGTATTTTTTCCATTGAATAGAAGCCACCTTTGGATTAGAGGCATCTTTAGAAGAGAACTGTACTTGCTAGCAAAAAAAAAGTTATTTTTGCAGTATGAGTTAGTGAAGTTACAACAAATTTTACATAGGTGCCTGCTTCTGCCACTGCTTATATCAGCAGTTGTTGTCTTGCAGGGTCTGTTACTCATAATAAACATTTGAAATTGTTGTCTTTGAATATTTATTTTTCCCCAAAGCTCTGAGATAGCCCCAGRAAGGAATTGAAGTATGTTCCAGATGTAACATAATTTCAGTATAGCGGTGCCATTAATGGGCGTGAAACAGCAGAGTGTTTCCCTTCTGGATGTTTCAGCGTCTCTTGTGTTGCTTATCTTCCACTGCTTTAGAGCGTGTGCACGTTCTGAAAATGGAAATTTGATCCAAGGACGAATCATCATCTGCTGCTGCTGCTGGGAAGTTACTTAGTGGCTGTCACTCAGTCCTTAGCAGTCAGGTGCTGTTGGCACCGAGTGGGTCTGAGTCAGCAGTGGCTGTGGGGGACAGTGTTGGCTGGGCTGGGAGCCCCACGGGCACCCACTCRACTTCTGCTGTGCTTTGGGGGTTTATTGTCCAAGTGGGTACGGACGTCAGGGGCTTTGGGTCTTTCAACCCATCAACTCAGCACCTCTCGACAGCATTGAATTCCCCCGGAGAACAGAAGGCGGGAGATGCTCCTGAGCGGCTCTAGCTGGAACTTTCTCAATCAGGCTTGTTGYTAAATTGAGGCGTTTTCCTCAAGGCTGTCGACAAACGTTTAGACTCTGCGAGCTCGTGGAGGGTTCAGAACCATCCTCTCTTTCATCCAAATCTGATAAACCCCACTAAGCTGCTCCACTGACACTGTGTGACYGCGCCTCTTTCTTCACTGTTTAGAATCCCTCTTCATCCCTTTTTTCTTATCACAACAGCTGATTCATACAAAAGAAACGTCTGCTCCTAGGGTCAAACCTCTTTTTCTCTTTTTATCCATCTTTACCACTACACTTGCTTTCTGGTTCTCATTTTAGCCGTAGCTCCATCACCGACTGCCAACTGCAGCCCTTTGGAGCAGAGCACTCRTTCGTAGCCAAGGCTGCACCTCTCACGTACACAACAAATGTGTGTGCAAGCAACACATCTCCCTGGATAAGCGCTTGGAAGGGATTTCATTTGTGCACAGGGTAATTTCCATGTTGAGAGCCTACAGATGTAATGGACAGGTGGAAGATGATGTGAAGATACTGCAAGAGAAGGCATCTAAGAGAAAAATGTGAAGCCCTTTCTAAGTCGATGTTAATCAAACTATTACTTTAAGCTAATGTGATACTCTAAATGCATTTTAATGCCAACTATTCCTACTTCTTGATAGGAATAATTGCCTCTCAGTATTATAATCCTTCAAAAGAACGTATGCTAAATACAGAGTTTATAAACATTGCCTCAGCCTGCATTCCTGCACTGGCAACAGCAGCATTAGCGGTGATGGGCTGGTTGTGCTGAGGCTCTGCAAGCAGCCCCTGCCTGTCAAAATGTTCACAGGCCAAGTTAAGGGAGGATGCTACAGTGTGAAGGGGCACGATAGGAAAACAGGGCCTATAATATCAATATCACTCAAAAAAGAGGCAAGAACAGGTGTATTAAGGCTATCACTCTGTGTATGCTTTTGGGCTCCAACAACTTGCTCTTGCTTTTCATTTACTGCATTCAGGCTTTAATAACTCTTGATGGATTTTTTTTTTTTTTTTCCCTTGGATTATCTAATTGCTCTTTGAATCAATGTGAAATGCATCCAGGGTAATCAGTGAAGGCATTGGCAAGGTCAGCTGGAAGGGCAAAAGCTGCTCGTCAGAGATTTCATGTTTTTCTTTGAAGCTTTGTATCAGCCACATCCTTGGTACTTGTACTTGGTACAGTGGGAACTGTGCCTTGCGGATGAGGAGCCAGACATGTTCAGTCAGGTACACTGAGATGGTGTACTTCACGATACATTGATAGAATAACAGGAAATGTTCCCAGGCTGTGATTTGTGTAATAGAACTCGAGTGCAGAGACAGAGCCGTCCAAGGAACCCGTGCAGGCAGCGGGCGCATTGCCCTTACCTCGGCACGCTGTCCAGGGGAGAGGGCAGCGTTCGCGCAGATAACCGCGTTGCGGGAGCATCTCCTGCTGCGCCCGCCAGGGGCTGCGCGGCGGCAGCAGCTCCAGCTTGTTCTTGGACAGTTTTTGCCTCTGTCCCCCTCTCCATGTTGCTCTGCTCAGTCACAGGGCTTTATGTTCTCCGAAAGGCATTTGTATATGCAGCATTTTAKGAAATCCATAAATACTCGGTGTTTTCCTGGCATTAGCTGCTTGCATTTGCATCCTGCTCTCTTGACATGCGTGGAGATCAGTGTTCCGGAGCCGTTCGGGTCCTGCGGCCTCACATCCGTCTCTTGTGTCATGGCACCTCTCAGCGCTTGTGCTGAGCACGCCCTGCTCTCTTGGATCCTGCTCCCACTCAGCTTTGAGCAGGGAAAGATCTCTGTGTACCTGTGGGGTTAGTGCACTGTCTGAGTATACTAGCTGCTCTTTCAGGTGTTTTAAGTAAATAAGGTTGCCTTGCAAGCAGTAGGTAGGGCTGTGCCACTGGCAACAACAGGGTTTGCTACTTAATTTTCATGTGCTAACYCTCATTTCTGTGAACTTTCTTTCCCAGCTGCCAGGTTGCTTTTTTGTTGCTTGAAAGTCAGAGGGAAAAATGCCATCGACTCAGGCTTGTTTTGGACCTTGGTCTTTCAGCTTTTCAGTGCTGTCCTTGTATCTCAGGACTACTTCTAGATACTCAGGCCTGTGATGTGAGATGCCAGTGCGCGGAAAATTTCGCTGTGAAGAACCAAATGTGCTTGTCCCATAATTGACGAGCTTTTTGCAAGATCATCCTCTTTTCCTCAAAGAAAATCCCAATCCTTCCGAGTGTAATCTGCATTTCTTAGATATTCATCTATCTTTTCCCCCACTCCTATAGGGTTATCTAAATAAGGGAGCGGACAGTTCTTTCTTCAATCCCCTTATATCTTGGGTGATCAGGGGCACCATCACAAATCCAAACCCCCCTCCTGGCCTCCCAGTGCAACCTRGCTTAGAGGCATTTTACTTTGGGGGCTTTGGACACCTCATACTGGCTTCCTTTTCCWGTTTTGAAAGGGAAAATATGTCCAATTCCTCCTCCTCTTCACTATTGCCAGAAGCAGGAGGTGCAGAGGGGGCAGGAGGAGCAGCTCCTGGTGGTTCTTTCCCCCTCCTTTGGATTCCTGTTTCCCTTTTTCTGCTCTCCCTTGTGTAACATAGATTCCTCTAGGTGTTGCMCTTAACCGTACTGACCCACATTCTTTCTCGGTGAGACCCTTCTCAGCATTGCTGAGACACAGGCACAAAGCCTGACAAAGACTAGGGTCATCATCCAGCCCTAGAGAGGGTCACCTAAATCCCCCTGGTAACGTATATTTTGGCCCAGAGCTCTTTTTCATCAGACCTGGTCGTTTCCATCGAACTTAGTGGTACCTCCTGTGGTACCTTTCCATTGGACCTAGTCCTTTCCATTAGACTACTTGAGGACCCCCTGCATCCTGCTCCCTGCATACACTCCTTCATCTCGCTCATCAGCCCGAGAATGTGGGGTAGCTCTCGGATTTGTAAAGACACAAACCTGTGGGTTCTGCTCACCAGGCTGGAAGGGAGCTGCCTCAGAAAAGCTTTTAAATAAACAAGGGAAATAGCAGAAAGCCCAGGTGTGCTCAGCAGGAGGGCACATGTTCTTGTTCGTGCTGTTGTGGCTCTCAGCCTGATGGTTGCCAGGGTATCCATGACTTAKGAGATCCTCAGGGCAGGGATTTGTCACTGTGTTTTGATAAGCTTCACGCCCAGGTATGAGTCTCCATAGAAAGCGCAGTGTTCCCAGCGGAAGGGTTCCTTTCCTGGCGGGTCCAGGAGCAGATGACTTTCAGAGTCAGCTCTTTCCAGTGTGCTGCTGATCCTCAGCAGCCCTCCTGCCACCTGAGAGAGCTGATGGCACAAGGGGTAACTTAAATCAGACTTAAAGCAGGTCTGACCCTGCCAGCAGATCCTCCTGGCGAGGAGGCATCTGATATAGAGGGAACTACAAAGCTGGTTTAAAACCACATGCGCTCACACAAACTGGAAAATCTGACCTAGCTAAATAGTTTTATCATGTTTTTAATCACTGTTCAGTAGCAGTGAGGAGCATCATGTCATCTCAGCAGCACTTCGACCTGGATGCAGTAGCAGATGTTGGGAGGGGTTTGCCCAAACCAGTTCTGCTCATGCCAAGCCTCTGCATAAGGGGCCAAGAGCTTTCTGCTCAGTGCTAACATAGCACTAACTGCATCTTCCTTTGGAACCTCATTAATCCCTGCTCTTTCATCAGAGCGATGAATTCTGTTCCTTGCCTTCATTAGCAGGCTAGGTGCACAGTGGTGTGCTGCTCCTCAGTTCAGAGGGAAATCACACACAAAGGATCAGATTTTGCCATATATTTCCCCTGAGGAACMCAGGCAATTTTAATAGAGTTAAAGCCCATAGTTTTGCGTTTGTGAAAATAGAGGGAATATTCAATCTGATACCATCATTCATGATTATTTCAGCACGCGGTGAAAAGGAACATGGCTAGCCTCAAATTCCTGTTATTTTGTAGAAAATGGCTATAACCTGAGTACAGTTGCTGTGTTGGAGGAATCTACAATTTCCCCAAAAAAATGGAAAGGAAATGACTATAGATTTAACAAATGAAAGTCCTTCACAAATAAGATAAGGTAGCACAGCAATGATATCCTCTGGGTTTTACATGATGTTTAATTACTGGACAGCTGGAGGGATTAATGCTTGTGCATTATGCCCTGGCTCTCAGAAATTAAACATCATGTGCAGCTGCCACTTTATCACTGCTTAAAGTATTAGAGCTCCTTCAAAAGCAGTGGAAATTGCAGAAAAAATCCCCATTGTTATTTAGGAAAAATTGCAGCCCATGTAATCAYATTCATCCTAACTTCCATCAAAACAAAATAGTGATAACCTCGGTAGCTACCTTTAATTGCACTCTTACAGGAAAAATACAGGTAGGTTCATTTTTCATCTGTTGGATGCTTGTTGTAATTAAATGTAAAATACTGCATTAATTCAAGGCTAGGGGTAAGATACGCATTGCCTAAGTCAAGAATTAAGCTGTAAAGCTGTGGGCTAAGCTGCATCAGAGCTCTGCACCTGGGGAAGGTCAGTGCAAAATGACTGTTTTCCTTAATCCTGCCTCTCCAGCTCAGGTTTAGCAAGGCATAGACACAGGCAGTGTTCTGTGGATGGAGTTTYCCTCTGGTCTTTGGTTCTTTTTTTCCTATCTTATGTGTCCTGCTGCCAAAGCAGCAAAATTTGGCTTAATGATTCTTCTTCTCTGGGCAGTTGCTGTGTTGTGGATTAGAGCTCTTGGAGTTGAAACAACCCAGAAACAGTCTCTCACAGAGGCAAATATGCTCTTATTGCTTGTCCCTGAAATGTTTTCTGCATGAGGGCACAGCTGTAATTCTGACCCTCTTCATCCCAATAGTAGGAATTTGTTTCGCTGTGTTAATCCCTGCCAAGTATCAGTGACAGCAGTCCTGTTGCAATGGCAGATACGTGAGGACGAGTCCCACCATTTGGTGGTCCTGGGTGCACATGCTATCTAGTGCTATCTACCCTTGTTAGGAAGGGCTTAACGGTTACGCTTGCTGAAGACAGGATTTGAAGACTTCAGCTTGGTGCATTCCTACACAGGATGTTTGACATTAAAAAAAAAAAAAAAAAGACTGTTTGTAGGATGTATAAATGGTAAAGATATCTAAAACTTCATGGCTGAAACGCACTGTTTCCCTACAGAGGAAAATATAATGGTTGGGTTAATTTTGCTTCTGTTTTGTAAAGAGATTTCTTCTATGAAAGCTGGCCAGGAGGGTTTGTGCCTGGCCAGGAGGCTCCTCGTGGGATCCGGGTGCTCTCTGGTGCCTCCCACACCACTGCCACCTCCAAGCAGTGGCATCCGAGCAGCTCTTGGCTCCATGGGTGCTCTCAGGTGCTTCTGAGGCTCTTGCTGCATGGGTGTCATTTAGAAAATCGCAATTTCACAGAGCAAGCCGTGTCTGAGGGAACAGGAGTGACCCTGTCCCACGCAGCCTCCAATTATCCAAGTCAGTAAAGAAGCCCATTAAATGTATCTCAGCACATTCATTTTTTTCTATTTAAATTCTGTCTAGTACAAAACATCACCAGTTTGATTCACCTGATTATGTTCTGATTGGAATATAAAAGAGGAGAGATGGGTCTTTCTCTTGTGAGATCCCAGTGGGGTGTCTTAGATTTGAGCAGAAGGCTGCGCAGTACCAGTCTCTGGTGCTCTCATGACCACCTTTTTCTCCTCAGCTGCTTTTTTTTTAACCCTTAAGCCCTCTACACTGGTCTCACTTSTTCTCCTTTTGATGTCATCTCAGTGATTTAATGAGGAGTAGCCCTATAATAAACTTGAATTTGTTCCAGTATGGAGTACAGCAGGGCAGACTGCAAATCTGAGAGCACAGTCTCATTGCCTGTAAGTGGAAAGACAGGGAGGATATTCAGAGTTTACATATCTTCTAATGCGGCAGCTGCTCCTCTCCATAAATTGTAGGGTTATAATTAATTGTACTTTCAGAAAATTAAACCACTTTGAATGAATACATGATTCTCCAAAAACATCTTCTAAATCGGTAAATATATTTTTTCACAAACTGTTATTTATCAGCAGGGGCTTTGGCATCTGGCTGCTCCATTATAATTAACTAATACTATGCAAATACTGCTCCAGAGAATGGAAAAATGTCTCGCGTTTGAGGCGGGCGGCGTGGCAAAGGAGGCGAGTGCACACAAATATTAATTTGCTGGAGCACGTGCCCCGGCGCCTTCGCTACGTTAGTGACTCGAACAATATCAGGAATTACCATTCCTTCCGCGGTCTTGTCTGGATGGGCTTTTCGGGATCGATCACCATGGCAACGAGCGCGGCTAGCACGAGCCCAGGATCCGGCGGCGCGGCTCCCGCAGCGGGGCCCGCGCACTCGGAGCTCAGCCGCGCCGCCCGCACCTGAGGGAGGCTGCTCCTTCTGGGCACAAACCCGGCCCTCGGGGCTGCGAGCAGCCCCCGGGCTCCACTGGTGTTTGGTGAGCGCACGCGCTGTCCACAGACAAAGCCAACAGCTTCGGCAGGGCTCGCGTGAGCTTCGCGGCTCAGGCTGCTCCCGAGGTCCATCCAGCCCTCGTGCCGGCTTCCAGCAGCAATGGATCAACAGCAGACTTTGCCTTATGCTGGTGTTGGCAGGTAGAAACCATCCCTTGCCTTCCTTAAAAAATCCACTATCAGAGTTAAGGAAACAAGGCATTTTGAGCTGTGTTTGAGTTGCTTTAGCAGTTGCCAGAAAACCATACAATTTAATAATGTATTTTCATCTCTTCAGCACCAGTGATTGTCATTACTACCACTTTTTTTATATAATAGCTTTCTATGATAATTATCTTTCTGTAAGCTGCTTGGGTAATTTCCAGGGGAATTGGTTTTTTTGGAGGAAAAAGAAAAATTAACTGTCTGACTCTTACTGAAAAGCTAGGTCTTAATTAAGATTGGCAGAAGAAGCAGCATTATAGCCCCTTGTACCTCATTCTCAGCTCTTGGTGGTGATGGCTGTCCTGTTTGCTTCRCTTTTCAGGGTTTTATCCAGGTTCAAAGATCCATGATTTGCAGAGATGCCCCTYGTAAAAATATTGTTAAAGTGTTGAGGAAGAGGGGGCAATTGCAATTTTGGGGCTTCCTGTGTCTTTATGGCAAACGTGTGATGAAGTTACCTTTATTTTTTGGTAGTACCTGCTGCACCAGACGACTCAGTAAASCCTTAGGTTGAATCGTGGCTCAGGGCAAAAATGCACCACCACTTACATGCTAAGCCCACGTCTACAATATCTCTCTTTTTCTTTACTTACTCAGTCCGAAGGCRGCTTGCATGCCTGTCTCCTCCAGAGATGTGACAAGACTGCAAGTGGAGGCTGCAAGGCAAAAATTGGGCTACATTAGGTATCAGCACATAGTACAAGGCAGGAATTAATGCATAGCACCTCTGGCAAATGTTATCTATAGACCAAAGCCATATGTACATTGCCATTTAGGTTTGATGCTTTGCTTCCTAAAAATGCAAAAAAAATCTTAATGGCTTACAGTACTCTGCAGAAGTGCTTTTGTAATTATGCTTATTTACTACTTTGAAGCCTGTTGGTTAAACACTTCTTGACAAATGCTCCCAGGATTTCCATTGGGATCACTTGATATCTCAAGTACTTTCTGCATCTGAGAGCACGACACTTGTAATTTGGCACTGAGAAAACCAAGCTAATATTTGTTTCCTTTGTTTTCTGAGAAGAAGCTTATGACAGGGCACACAGCAAAATGCGAGACTGCAAACAAATTGTTCAAGTTTAAAAAAAAAAGAAATGCCCTATGATCCTTTAATTACTGGTCAAGGCATTTCTGTTTCAATACTTGTGAGGCAGTGAAGTGCTGTAGTGATGGACTGCCTGSATACCCCAATAGATTTGTGCAAGGYAAATGGTCCCTGGGACTTCARTTACCATCCCCATCCCTCCAATAGCTACGTAGGGTACTTTGTAATGCTGCTTTTTGTTACTATTCTTCAAACCAGGCCAGGCAGCAGAGAGGAAGTTAATGCACGTTTAGAGTGTGCAAATCACTGCAGGCTTGTCCAAAGATTAGGGATCAAAGTCCGTGCAAAGTTTTGCTCCTGATCTCTTTCTGAGATTCATCAAAATAATGCCAGAAAAGCAATTCCTACCTCTCAGTCTTAATTGGTTACAGAAACTGTACATTGCAAAATTGCCATTTCTCATTTTATTTATTTTGAATTGATTGGTAAGATTATAAGTGTTAACTTAATGYTCCCCTTGGCAGTCCCTTAGCATTCATTGAGATCATTAGCTCATACAGGTGTCTGCTGATCTGTAGGATTATTAGATCATTTTACTTCTAGTTACAGGATACGGATAGAAARGCATGCACAATAAAGAAAAACAGGGGAAACTGTGTGCAAACTGGGACTCTCTTCATTTTCATGGTCTCAATTCTGCTATACAATTTTTTTTTACTGCGTTTTTTGCTTGACTGCACTCCTACTCCAGGCCCTTATGAGAGGATTAACCCCCTGATGGTAGCTGTCTGATCTAACTTTTCCTCTATTYAGAGAGGAGAAAGATTAGACCCTCCAAGGGACAGTTCTTACCCAACGGTAGGTGGCAAAACCCCAAACTGCTTTATTTGACAGAGCACTAAAAACAGAGAAGCCAAAATCTAAGGTAGCATCAACCTAACATGAATTCATGGAGTTAATGAGCTAGTGAGGACGTTCTTAATTACRAGATAAATAGAGTTTCCTTTGCAGGTACAAAACGGGCACTGTATTTCATGAGAGCACCGCGGGCATCCTGCTGGGCTCTGCAGAGCTGGGATGGAGCAGCCCCTTCGCAGAGGTGTTGCTAGTTTCCTGATGGAATTTTTTTAAAAAAAAAAAAAAGCTTTCTCCAAGACCAATTATTTAATTTGATGTAATTCATAAAAACTGTAATTTTCCTGTAGATGTCTGAGACTGCTGGAGCAGAATATTTTTGTTAATCACTCGATGATTGCAAGTATTCAGGGGGGATTTCTTCCAGAGTTTAGGCCCCCTGGCTTGGAGAGGGACARCACTGCTACCCACATGCCATCAGGGTGCCTGGCAGCTTGGGGGCGGCTCCGCGGAGGGGTCCGGGAGAACCTTCTCCCCACCTCCTCGCAGGAAGCGGCACGCTCGGGTGTTGATGCCGAGCAGCGGTTTCCTGGGAAGGCACTCAGTGTGTTGTAAAGGGCCTCGCTGGCAGATTGCAGCTAAACTGATGGTCGACTCACAAATATTTATCCTACACATCCTACTTAATATGTCCAAACCCAGGCGCACTGTGAAATCCAGACACCTGGTTCTGTGCTCGTGAATGGCAGGAGCCCGCCCTGGTCTCCGAGCTTTGCCAGTGCCGATGGCTGGTTCAGCGGCCTCCTGCTGCCCCGGGCACGAGGTGACGGTTGCATCTTCAMCTGCTCCTTGCAAAGTGTGTTGGGCTCAAGGTGCCTTACACACCAGCCCGCCCCCAGGCTCGCRTGGGCTGCTTGGAGAGCTCGCAGCTCACCCGCTTTGCTTTGCTCTCCATCCCCAGCGTGTTCCCCGAACGAGTTCCAGTGCAGCAACAGGACGTGCATCTCCGTCATCTTCGTGTGTGACGGGGACAATGACTGCGGGGACGGCAGYGACGAGCGCAAATGCTCCCCTCTGACCTGCAACCCCAACGAGTTCCAGTGCAACAACAGCGTGTGCATCCCGGAGCTGTGGGTGTGCGACAACCAGCCGGACTGCGAGGACCAGTCGGACGAGGCCGTGGACAAGTGCGGCTACGACGCCAAGGCCCTCAACACCTGCGCGGCCCACGAGTTCCAGTGCGGCAACGGCGAGTGCATCCACCTCAACTGGAAGTGTGACGGGGACGAGGACTGCAAGGACAAGTCTGACGAGCAGGACTGCCGTGAGTGTCTCCTCGCGGCAGGGTGGCGGGCTCTGTTTTAAGGCAGATCTCTGATGCAAGGTGTCTGCACAGCGGCCGGTGCACAGCAAGGGGTTCTTATGTCCCCCGTAGCACAGCTGAGAGCCCAGACARCAGGTCAGGTTTATAGCACCATCCTTTCTGCCTTTTTTCTGACAATCTGGCGGGAACTGCAAGAGCTGCTGGTTGGTAACGTGCTGCTAAGCAGATCCCTTCCCCTAGAAAGGAAGGCAACAGAAAGCGGGGAATGTTTTCCAAGTCCTCAGGCTGCATGGCCTCGAGGTTAGAAGCCACAATGCTAGAGGGAATATATGATCCGTAGGAAAAAAATAATTTTCTGCCTGTGAAGATAGAGCACGCTGAATAAGACAGGCAGGAAGAGCAYCTCTGAAGAATCCAGTCTGGAATGCACTTTGAGTGTGGCTTGTTAAAGGCACCGAGCTAATAAATTATGGATTTCTTTTCAGCTGGTTTTATGCATTTAACATGGTGTTGCTTGTGTGCATGGTATTTTTGAATGTTCCATATATTTTTAGCCACTTAACTGTTCAAGCTGGTCACTTTTCGGGGAAGGAGAGACAAGAAAATAAGAGCAAAATGTTTTGTTAAAATATTCATAATCMCAAGATTGAAATAAAATAAAATATTGACATAGCAATATATATTTAGCAGTCCTGACACTGGACCACTCCTGGGAAGGAAGGCAGCACCCAGCTTCACAAACCAGGTATTTTTACAAAAGTACCTAAGAAAATACCCAACTTTGGCCAGCAGTGCCTTTCCTTACCCATGATGACACCTCATGTAGGCTGGTGGTCCCATCAGGAAGAGGTATCAGGTGCAAAAGTGAGGCCAAAGAGTGCCCGGTGCAAGTTTGGAGACTTGTTTAGCAAGTCCTGGGCAACAGCTTGTGTTGCAGGAGGGCAGGAGCATGAGCCATGCAACCCTGGAGCGGCGATGGCTCTGGAAGTGAGAGGAGTTGCTGAGGACCCTCAGAAGAGGCAGAGAGCAGAGCAGAAGGGTTTGGTCAGGGGGTATGTTTGGTGCTGGGTGCCAGGAGCTTCTTGCTGCCTTCCCATCCCAGCAGGGACAGAGGAGCCTCTTGTTGCATCTCACAGGAGCTGTTTACTGGGGCTGGCACCGAGCTCATGGGAAGCAGGGCCACRGGCAGCGCTTCCGAGGCTGGTCCTGTGAGCAAGGCCTGGGGCAGCCTCCCCGGGGTGGAGGAGGCAACAGTACCTCTTCTCTTGCAAGTGGGGCACTCTGGATTTTACCCTGTGTAAAACAGAGGGATGGGAACTAAATGGTTATTTCTAAAAATGTCCTCTAAAAAGGGCATCTAGGAAGAAATTCAACAGTAGTTGCAACTAGAAAACAGCCTCGCACTTCTGTGCCTCCCTSTGTAAAATGGGATTGATGCATCTTGCAAACACTGGGCTTTTCTTGATATTAAATTAATACTTGAAAAGCACTTGAAAATTTTCACACAAAAATTGCCACAAAGCTGCCAGTGAGTTATTTCAAATGAGCCTGGTGGGATACAAACCCCCTGTGTCACTTTGGACATGCAGACATAAAAAACACAAGAACAAACTTTGAAACTGGAATATATAGGCTAAATTTAAGCCATTAACCTTTATCCCCAATATTTGCAAATGGGATTGTCTCTGTTTTAGCATGCTGGTTAATTTMCCAGGGTTTTAGTAAATAGTTTTGTATCTGCTTTGTGAAACTGTGGAGACAGCTGTGAAATCGTTACGATTCCACTGATGCAACCCTGCAGTGTTGTGGTTGCAGTTGCCTCTTCCTTTTAGAATTGAGATCATCTCTCTTTTCTTAGCATTTAGCTAAAACACACTTCCTAGAAGAACTTTCGAGGCTACAACTGTTCACAGCTAGTGGGATTTACAGCAGTTGCCTTCCAGATCTGTAGCCAGTGTCATGCAGATCTACATGATAAACTCCAGACCTGCTCCCATGCCAGAAATGGAGGAGGATCCCGCRCTGTCTCCACATTTACAAGTTGCTACCAAAAGGAGGAAATAAACTATTTTTCGTGCCAGGAGGATAAGAAATAACTGCAGCATGGGAATTGTAGGAAAAGCTTTGGAGTGGCTCAGATGTAGCTTGGCAGAGGTCAGGATGGCCTGGGTGATGTTGGCCTCTCTGCGTGGTCTTGCAGAGCTGCTGCCCAGGCTGTGGTTCTAGATACCCCTTCATTTCATCCAAATTCCCAAATGGCTGCTTTGGAGCTGCTATCCCAGGGTCCTGCTGAGGCTTCCCATCTGTGTACCTGGGATTGTTAGTTGAAATGTGGTGGCACAACTCATAACTATGCTAGCTGCCTGGGACCTTTTCTGGCTTTGCAGCTTTTTATGCTCAATGTGTGTATGGCTTCCCTCTCCTAGGAGCAGTGCTATTTCCAAACCTTTCTCTTGTGAACACTTCCCTGAAGGCAGGTTTCCTGCTCCCACCAGTACCAGTTGCTCTTGCTGTGTAGATGTGCTAGAGCTCAGTCCAGTGAAGCAGTCCCAAAGCTGGATYCTGCATCCTGTGGGATATATCACAGATAATACTTAGCTTTTGTACCTCAGTGTTTTTTAATATTGATGCTAGCTCACTTTCTGCCTGTGGCTCCTTTGGGGTTATCTAAAAGTAGTCATTTCTGTATTAGAAATAATTTGTCAGTTTTTCAAGGGAATTAGTGACATCCATGCTGGCCTCTTCTAGCAATTCAGAGGCAGCGATTTTCTACTTGATGGTACGAGGCTGCACTCAGCAAAGTGGAAGGGCTAAAAGTGAGATCTCTCCAGGGTGTGTGGCTTTATTGGGGTGTTAAGGCAAATGCTGAAAAGACAAACCTCTTGGAAACAAGCCATGTAACGAGCCCATTTACTCATGACCTGGGTAGAGCGAGCCTGTCCCTGCTGTGCTGGCTGCACATGCCTGGAAGGTGTCGCACCTGAAGCAGTGGCCACGTGGCTGACATCAACCGCTCTTGTCTCTAAAGCCCTGGTGACCTGCCGGCCAGACGAGTTCCAGTGCGGGGACGGGACCTGCATCCATGGAGTGAAGCAGTGTGACAAGGTGCACGACTGTCCTGACAACAGCGACGAGGCTGGCTGTGTCCAAGGTACGGACAGGCAGCGCGTGCAAGCTGGGCCGCGGGAGGGGAACGAGTCCACTCTGCCCTCCTGGCTCGAGCWTGCTGCAGCCTGCAGAGTTTTAAGCTGTCCTGGTGGTGGGACTGGGAGAGATGAGTGCGCTGACCAGGCGCATTGCACGTCTTGCAGTGAAGTTCCTTGAATGATATTCAGGCTTAATGTTCATTTGCTTGATCCCATCCCATCCCGTTTCTGCTAATGACATCGTCTTGAAGCTTAATGTCAGGCTTTTTGTTGTCACGAGCCTCGTCTAACTTAGTTGCTTTCCTCTCTTGCCCGACACGACAGAGTCAGCATGTGAAAGTCCCAGCAAGTTTCAGTGTAAGAGTGGAGAGTGCATTGACGGAGGCAAAGTGTGCGATTCCCATAGAGACTGCAGGGACTGGTCTGACGAGCCTCTGAACGAATGTGGTACAGTACTTGCCTTCTACATGTTGCTCCTGTTGTAACTGCTTCCCCTGTCCTCCATCTGGTGCTCACAGCTTTGAGTGTAACCACATGTAACTGCTAATGCTGTTTCTCACTCGGCTCCTCCTCCCTTGCCTTCACTGTCTCCGCATAGTCCACCACTCTTTATGTGAGCAGAATTAGTGGCCATCTGATCAGCTGCAGGTGTGAACCGTGCCCTTTTCACCATAGGGATGTCCTTCTTGCTCTTGGAGAGGTGTTGGAGCTGAGCTCAGTACAAGGAGCCAGGAATTCTCCCTTCTCACAGGCACTGGTGTCCCCTACAGCCCAGAGCAGTTTGTTTAGCCTAACTGCCTAAAGTAGCCCTGAAGATGAGGATAAATGGCATCAAGATGACTTAGCGCTGGGAACAGGCTTTGAAGGTGAAACCCCAGTGACTGGCAGTGACCACTGGGAGAGGATTTCAGACATTCCTAGGTTTTACATGTGGCTGCCACTTCCTTAAGGAATGAGAGCAGGCCTCTCTGTGTGGCATCCTGATGGACTCTGGGCTACCACGGGTGACCAAGCTGTGGGCATCCACCTGGTCTGCATGTACCGGGCAGAGTCAGAAGCCCTGGCACTGGGCTGCCCTGCTTGGGGCAGCAGCAGTGGGCACTGCGAGCACCAAAGGCAGCCCAGCCTCGGCCAGGCAGCTGGTTCTCTCAGTGCATCCCTTCGTGGAGCACCAGCAGCGTCAAATGCAGTTCCCCTGCATATAGATAGTTCCTCATGCACAGGAGGAGCTGTTGGGCTCTCTCTGTGTCCAAGCAGTGTGTGATCATGGCCAGGAGGACGCGCTTGCTGTGTGCTCTCAGGGTGCCCTTGCTTTCTTCTGCACTAATCCCCATCTCCCTGTCTTTCTGAGTGGGTGCTGCAGCTTGTCTGTCTGTAGAGATTCCCCCATTGCAGCCAGCAGCCCAGTGGGTCTTAGTAGAAAGCTGCGTGCTTGGGCCTGGTGCYGTGGCTGACTTGGTGGCAGTAGAGTTTTGTTTGAATTAGGAAGCTGAAAGGAGAACAGTACCCAAAAAAACATTGCTCTAATGCTGCAGAAATGATGTGTTGTGAATGTGAAGAACAGCCAGGGAGCAGCCAGGAGATACAGGACACGCTCCTCATGGCTGTGTATCTGGCTGGCAGCGTGCGAGGCCCTCTGGTGCCCTCCAAGACGTCCCATAAGGTCTCTGCAGAAGGCAGGCCATGGCCTGGCTGCCTGGGTGTGCGCTGGGCATGTCGTGGATCCATCAATAAATATCACTGAGGAGTGRCAACATCCAGTGCGACTCTGTGGGCAGTTTCCCCTACCCTTGCTCTATTAATAATGTATTGCTACCCATGTCAGTGTGACTTTGATAGGAAGGCAAAAGCATCCCAGAGCTGAGATGGGGTTTCTTCTGGCACAATATTTTCCTGGTCTTACTGACTTTAATTGGCTTGTGGTTGTTTTCATTTTCTTTCAAGAATGTGGGTTTAATGGCTCTGCTGTATTGCTCACCTGCAGTGTGCAAGGAGGCAAGAGAAATAAAAGACAAATGAAAAATTTGGCTTTAAATTGCATTAAGGTTTGAAGCAAATCATTTTTCTTGTTGCAGTGAGCCCCTATCCCTGAAATCCCACTGCTTCTATTCAGCAGCCCTACTTAAGGGGAGGAACTTCTCCTCACCTTGGGTAGGTTAATTATAACACGAAATGTTATGCCTGACAGAAATAACAACCTCTCCTGCCAGCCTTCCTCAGCTTCTCATTCAGCTGTAGTTACAATGATTGGTTTAGWCTGTTCTTCATTCCAGTGGGATGACAGAAGCAGCCTTGGATCAGGCAGGGACTCRGGACAGGGGACAGGGTGGGAGCTGTAACTGTGTAACGGCACCATTGGGCTGATAGAGGCTGCAGAGACTGCCRTGTGCGTGGTGTTGTGGGAAGCCTGTGTATCTCGGTGTAAATGTAGTGTCTCTGATGGACTGTTCTTTGGTGGTTTCAAGAATCGTCACATGTATCATTCCTTGGAGCTAGCTGGGAAAGTGTGTCAAAATAGGGACCCTTGGGAAATGGGACTSCCCACGCATGAATTATTAAAGCTCAAGGAAATGTTCAGAAAAGTCAACATGAACGAGGCATGGGGAAAGAGGAGCTTCCTGGAGACAGCCCTTCGGTCCCTTGAAAGCCCCTCACATCTGGCAGAATGTGTTCGAAGCAGCARCCCTCAGATGGGCTGAGATGGGGAGATTTACATAAGTGGCATCCCCAGGGCTCCCTGCTCACTTAGCCACTAGCTTTTAATCTAGATGATCCTACGGTATTTGAGGAAAAAAAATAAAGTAAAAGGAAAAAAGAAGCAAGAAAGAGATACAGTAGTGGCTTCCTATCCACAGAGTCACTCGTGTACTCTATGTGGCCATGGCCTCACCTCCAAAAGCTGAAAAGCTCTGTGGAAATTTCTGAGGATCTCAACCTCTTTTAATTTTATTCAATCTGACGATTAAAAGCCCTCTTTTTTAATAGATGATCTGTATACTTTTTCCAGGTATGAATGAATGCTCTATGAACAACGGTGGCTGCTCACACATATGTAAAGACTTGAAGATTGGTTATGAATGTGAGTGCCCTCCCGGATACAAGCTTCTGGATAAAAAAACGTGTGGAGGTAATTTACATGCAAACAGCAGTTCCCTGTGTTTTGCCATACAGAGACGTGATTATAGTCACTCCAGCATTGCTCCATCCCAGATGGTTTGATTTCAAGTTATTGATGGGTTTCAAACACTCCTTTCAGACATAGATGAATGTGAGAATCCAGACGCCTGTAGCCAGATCTGCATTAATTACAAGGGGGACTACAAATGTGAGTGCTACGAGGGATACGAGATGGACACCCTGTCCAAGAACTGCAAAGCTGTAGGTAAGACAGCTCCATGGGCCCTTAAACCGCTTGCTCAGCATCACAGCTCTGATAAGATGACGAGCTTGCAGGACTGAGGCTGGCGGAGAGAAGACGAAAGGAAAGCAGCAAGTGAAGACATACATTTCAAGCAGCACAGAACTGCTGCAGAGACAGCAGATGCGTCTCTAGGCAAGAACTACTGATCATGCAGATCAGAATATTTTAACAGTGTGCAGAGCAAGATTGCAGTCACTAGCTGGCTGTTTGAAGCTGAAACTAGAAAAGAGAGTCTCTTGACAGGTGTTATTAAAAACAGTGCAGCAAAAGCATTTAGCAGTAGTAGTATTAAAAAGATTTAAAAAAAAAAATAAAATATGGGTTAGTCGCCTCTCCCACACCCCAGCCACTTATATAGATACCAACATGAACACCAGAGGTTTGCTTAACTTACTGCAAAAAATCATGTTTACATCAGAAGAGGACAAAATTGAACGGTGCAAGATTAACCATTAGCCATAACGGTGCRTTGTTTAAAGGAAACTGTAGGTCTCTCAATTCCCTTTTGTCCTTTCCAGTGAAAGCATTCTGTTCCATAAGTAAGTTCTGCTTTTTGAAGACAAACTAATCCAACCCTATAAGGTGTGACACTTTCTCAACTCCAGGCTGCCCAGAGGGCTGTCTTCCCTGTCTGGACAAAAGCCATCAAAAATTATTCCTTTATTTTCTGTCTGAAACATGTAATTGAAGGTGAGGGTATTTCCCAGAGTTTTGCCTGTGATTATTAGCAGAACAGTCAGACTAAGAGCTGAGATTCCTCAGATCAGCTGCTAAAATGACAAATGCATTTATTTTCTGTGATAGGCAAGAGTCCGTACCTGATCTTCACCAACCGCCATGAAGTCCGCAAGATAGACCTGGTGAAAAGGGACTACTCACGCATCATTCCCATGCTCAAAAACGTGGTGGCCCTGGACGTGGAGGTGGCAACCAATAGAATATACTGGTGTGATTTGTTCTACCGAAAAATCTACAGGTAAGGGCCGAGGGAGGGCGTGTGTTTTGGTACCTTCTCAAAGATGTGGTTCAGCCAGACTAAACTCTCAGAAACATGGATGCAGACTCAGAATAACTCCATTTCAGTTCACTGAAAGTAACTGCAGGTGTAATAGAGTAGAATCAGYCTGTTTGCTTGTAGGAGCAATGCAGAGTTATTTATGGAACATGCACGTGGAGCTTGCTGCCTTTTTTTAGCATTTTGAAAGATTCTTGACACTTTGAAAGATTCTATACACTGATACTGCTGTACAATTTCTTTGTATCTAATAAAAGAGCACATGCTAAATCATTAGGGTTCCTTTGCTAAATCAAAATTGTTTGCACAAGTCCTAATTCTGCAACACATTTAAACATGTCTGTTTGCATGTTAAATTCAACTCTGTTCAGCAGAGCACAGATTATACTTCTAATGTCCATAAATCCACAGAATTGACATTATGAAGTCATGTGACCTAAGTTAAAAGTTTTGCTGAATTATGTGGCTACAGCAGGAAGTGGAGAGAAATTAAAATGTGAGTTCCTTGTCCTGCAAATCTCTCCCATCCAAATAGAGAGAAATACGAAGAAACTGTAGGAGAGAGCAGTGGAAAAATTCGACAGGCACCTGTGAAGGTTGCTGTGTTCATCATGCTGCCACGTGTGCGCTTTCTTTCATGGTTGTGCCCAACATTCATCTGTCTCTGAGGTCTGTCCCTGTACGCCTCTCTTGGCCTTGTTTCAGCCCAGTGACAGGTCTCGTCTTTGCAGCGCCTACATAGACAAAGCGAGCGACACAGCAGAGCAGGAGGTTTTGATAGACAGCCAGCTGAACTCCCCGGAGGGACTCGCAATAGACTGGGTTCACAAGAACATCTACTGGACAGATTCAGGAAACAAGACCATCTCGGTYGCCACTGCAGATGGAAGCAGGAGGAAGACACTTTTCAACAGTGACCTCAGTGAGCCAAGAGCCATTGCTGTCGACCCTACACGCAGGTAGGTGTGAAAACCTCAAACGCTCTCTAGTCCAAAGGAGATAGCCCAGTCCTCTTTTGTCTCTCTTGAAGACTCAAAGATGGTTTTCATCTCATTAAGGCATACAGATGCCCTTATCTTAATTAAATTATTAGATTCATTAAAGCTGAASTGCTGAGATACTTCAAGTATATCTTTGCAAAGTCTCTGCAGTGAAAAAAATCCTGATAATAATGCAGGTCACAAGTCAGATGGGCCTGAGTTGCTCCAGGCACACAGGTTAAGTGGTCTGACAGGAATATGTGCTACTGGGATGGATAATCTCACTAAGGTGCAGTGTTTGTGGCAGAGCAACCTGTGGGCAGTTTATCTGTCAGGAGCATGGTAGCTTCACTAGGCATATGTCAGAACAAACTGCAGTGGCTGAGGAGCTTTATAGTATCGACCAGAGAGCACTCCACCTCCTGATCATTTAGTAATACAGATTTCTTAATCTTCGGTCTGATTTCTTGTGTYTGACTCTTTCAGGTTCATGTATTGGTCTGACTGGGGTGACAAAGCTAAGATTGARAAAGCAGGCCTGAATGGTGTGGGACGGCAAGTGCTGGTGACTGACAACATTGAGTGGCCTAATGGCATTACGCTTGGTAAGTATCAGGGCTGGCGCTGTAGAATTCATTTGTGGCTGTTGTCATTTTAATTTTATTGTTGCACAGAAAAACTGTAAATGCTGCAAAGGCACCTGCACTCAGAAATCCAGGAATACCCTGTCACTCACTGYCTAGTGACATGAGTGACTTAGGTGCAGCAACAAACATGGGATTAGGCAGTAGGTGTAACCACTCATAATGTCATATTGCAAGCATTTTAAGTGGGTATTAAGGGAGAGTGCTGGCTTTAAGAAGGATGCAGAGCTGCAGCAGCCTTTGGAAGTCTAGGAGGTATCATCACAAGATCCCTGGTATGGGCATCTGTGGAACAGTGTGGGAGGCAGCTGCTTTGGACCAATGCACAGTTCATCAARCAGAGACCCATCATGCCCATTCTCCAGCTGGCCGCTCAGGATGGGGGCAGAGGAGAGAGAAACCATCTCTGCCTGTATCCCATCCTGCTGGCRTACAGAAGGCCATGGTTCTTTCCCACAGCACTGAGCAGCAGGAGTACAAAGGGCGTTTCCTTGCACCCACAGGACAGTGAGGGACAACCTGGGCTGCAGTTACAGCCACGTGTCTTCTTGACACCATTCAGACATAAGGTTCTTTGCTTAGCATTATACTACAATATCCTGGCCCTAGCAAAGATGTCAAAGAAATGCTGCTACCATAGCACACTGCCAAACGGCTACTGTTGAAAACTAATAATGTTATCCTTCAGTAATTAAGAAATTAATGGCTTGTTTAATTATATGAATTTCTGGTATTTTGGCACTCATCCACTTGCATTCTGTTTAATGAATCYCATCCAAAATGAGTGAGTTTGCTCCAGGAAAGAAACTCTGTTCATAATATTCTAAGTAACCTTGAACTCCACCTTCCTCCTTTTACCTATACCCTCCCCAGAATCTGGCTGTTTTGTCAGTGTTCCCATTACCTGTGTTCCCCTGGCCAGCAGCACAGGAAGGCTTTCTGGAACCTAGGAGTCTTCATCACAGAAAATGTGTCAATCTCAGCTTCTTCGGAGAGTCGTTTCATTTAAATCACAATTGTTCTCCAGCAAGAGGCCAAAGACTGAATAGCCCCAAAGCTGAAGAAGCTGCTGCTTCTGCTCAAGGCATTGATAGAACTATCTGGGAAGCCCACCCTGCGGCTGGCCTGCTCCTCTGGAGAACCAAAGAGCCTCATTGTACAGAGCTGCCAGGCAGGCATTCCCCCCCCCGCCCAAAATGTTCCTCCTTTTTAATCTGATTTATAGGGTCTTATCCCAGCATATCTAGGCACTGAATCAAAATCAGAACTACTGCTAAAAAAAAAAAAAAAAAAAAAAAAAGTAAGGCCCAATAATAAAGAGATTAGTCATACTACCAGCAGGAAAAACATGCTGGGCAAGAGAACAGAGTAGCCGTAGCTGTTTGTAATTTTGCTTCATTGTGTTTTACTTTGCAGATTTGCTGAATCAGCGTCTCTACTGGGTAGACTCCAAATTGCATTCACTGTCCTGCATTGATTTCAACGGCAGCAACAGAAAAGTTCTCATCTCCTCTGTTGATGATCTGAGCCATCCATTTGGCTTAGCAGTGTTTGAGGTAAGAGTCAAGAGTGGATGCAGGACAGACTGGAGACTGCAAGGGGTCTCAAAGCTCTTMTTGATTGAAAGCTCTGCCTTCTGCATAGTACAGAAATCCTGTTGAGGGAAGTCGCTGCTATAGAAACCGATTAACCTGGTGTGGGTTCAGCAGGAAAAATAATTTTCCAGAGCCCTCACCAAGAACAGTGCTGCATCTTATGCTTCTAATGCAGTCTCAGTGAATTGGTGAGGGCAGGTGCTGCCCACTGTAACCTCCCACATAAATGAAAAACTCTAATGGGTTTCCCATGATATGAATTGATTCTACTGGCCATGCAAAGACCAAAACCGTTGGCAAGGGAAAGAAACCACTTACTGCGATGAGAAGGTGGGACAGATGTTCACTCATTGACTCTGCAAAAGCCCCTATCTTTTGACAAGTCAGACTTTTGAAGAGAGCTGCATGACCCACAGCAGCCTCAGCCTTTTGCTGCTCTCAGCAGCTTTGTTTCACACYGTGTTTGCATAGCTGTCCCATTTTATGGAGTCAAGAGAATCCTCAGGGGAGGCCTGTTAAATCTTTCTTCCCTGGTCCTGCAGGCTGATTGTTCCCATTGTCCCTGTGACCATTGCAGCATCTGCAGAAGGATCCTCCAAGGTTTTCAGCAGTCTCTCAGGAGTGTGCAGACTTTAGCTGGAAGTATCTGCACCAGTAAGGCACTCACAGGGCTCCCTCTGCAGTCACTGTGCACCACTGCATTGCTGAGGGTGGGAGGCGTGGTAATAAAACAGTTATTACTGGTTCACCAGTAATAAAGAGTTTAAGTTTAGTTTAAAGAGTTAGGTATCTGGAGCAACTTAGCCTGAGAGAGAATTATGGCATGTGCCCTGCTACATGTCAAAGAAACTTCTCTTTCTCAAAGTTACAGCTTTGATGCTACAAACACATAAGCCTGCTTTCACGCAAATCATCTAACTCCTACTTGAGTACACTGAAAATTCATTTACTCTTATAGATTTGGTATGCTCTGTGTGCTGTACCATTCAGTGTCACACTSTAATCTAAGAAGAATGCCATAATTAATTAAATAGTACAGTTCAGATCCTCAAAAGTCAGCAGTGACAAAAAAGAACCTGMTGACATCTGCAGAAATCACCACCTGAGCAGGCATCCACATTTTTGTGTGARGTTTCGACAAAGCTGTGCAGTGCCAGTGCTCAAGGGCTAATGGCCTCCTCGAAATTTCTATCTCATGTTTATGATCTGCAGCATAGGTTGAAAACTGCATATTCCCCCTCCTATCTCTGGAGTTCTCCAGGATATGGGAGACCTAAATCAAATCTGTGCTTTACCTGGATGGAAGCARAGAGACATCCAGCCCTTCCCCATTCCAGCAGAGGATTGCCTACAGTGGTTTGCTTGGAGCAGTGCAGTGTGATCTGTCCTGTAGCTAAGTCCTTTCCCGTGCATATCTACATGATTATGAGAACAAAAGTTTGACCTTTGGTGCCTCTTTCTAGGTAAACTACAGCAGGGAAATTAATCCAAGTTAGCTCACCATCAAAGTGTGCATCAGAGCCTCCTTTCCTTTCTCTTTATTTCACTTAACTAAGTTGGCTTYTGACTCATCAAACTTCTTCCTTCAAATCCTGACTTTCTTCCACACAATGTATATGACATCTAGACATCTGCTTGGGCAACAAATTGCGCAAGACACTGCTGCATTTTAGTTTTATCTTACATCAGCAGTGTTTGGAAGGATCTTGTGTCATTTAKCCTCCTTCTTAGAATGGCCAGGTAGAACAATAGACAGTCGTTTGGGTAAGCTCTTGATAACATGGCCCTGTGCTCCAGCAGTGTGGCTTTCCTTTCCAAAGCTCATTAAGCAACTAAACACTCTTGGATAATTGTGGTTCCTGCATACCTTCTTGCCCACGTTTTTTATGTATCTCTATTCATAAGATTCCCCACAAAATATATTAATACAAAAGAGAAGTAGATAACAATCTTCCAGGTGAGCTCCTGGCACTGACCTCTTCAGAGATACCTGTTTAATCCAGGTCATATCTTTGGAAAGGAGAAAACAATCAGCCAAGTTTCTAGCAAACCCCTTTGGTTCTGTTCACGATCCTCCCTCTTGGTCCTGTTTAAAAAAAAAAGAAACCTGTTCAGAAACAGGATGGATGCAAGTGTTCTACATTTTCTCAGTCCCGTTACTACTCAGAATTACTGAGCTAGGATTGTTCTATTTCTAAACATTAGAAATGACAGTGTTCCAAAAAAAAAAAAAAAAAAGCTGCAGACAGAAATGGCATAAACCAATGTTTTGCATTGACCTCCTGAACACTAAAGTTTAATCCATCTTKAACTGGAGTGCAATCACATGAGAAATCCCATGCATTTCCTTGTAGGACAGAGTATTCTGGACTGACCTGGAGAATGAAGCAATCTTCAGTGCAAATAGGCTGAATGGCTTGGATATCTCCATTTTAGCAGAAAATCTCAATAATCCTCATGACATTGTGGTATTTCACGAATTAAAGCAGCCCAAAGGTAAGACATGTCCTTGGGGTCTTGTGTCTCTAAACCACAGTTATTTGATTCAGTAAATGGAGTGCTTTCTGGTGGTTCCTCATGAGAGAAAAAGCACAGGTAATAATGTGAAATCAATGAAGTTTGAAGTTCCTGCATAATTAATTCAGCAGCAGCATTTACTGAAGAGTATCCAATTGGTTAATAGCTGTTTAATTAGCATCTCTGATAGCAGGGAGTTACTCTCATCTCTCTGATGCTTGCCATTCATTATATATTTAGGCTGTATTGCAATCTGGAAGTATAAGTACAGCAAGTTAAGCACTCACCTCCCATTGCCACTCCACCTATTACCTCAACAGCAACAGCAGTGAAAATGAAGTGGCCCAGACGTCAGCGTAGCAACCTGGGAAAGCTTCCTGGTTCTCTCTGGGATCCTGTGGCCAGTCCTGAAGCCCCAGCCATGACATTTTCATGGCATTTGTTACCTGAATTTCTAAAAATAAAGACTGCACATCAGGTAACACATACCTCCTGATGCAGCAGAGAGAATTTTGAGAGACTGCCTGAGGAAAATGCCTAAAACATTAGGTATTTTGGGTCAGAAATTGGCTCCTTATGTGAAATTCAGCATGYGCATTAATTGAGTATTCAGTTAAAAAATGTCTCTAGCTGCCGTTAATTGTGAGGAAATGTACAACTGGATGAAAGATGCTCTCCTGCTTCAGCAGCATCAGCAGTCTGTGAATGTTCTAAATTAATAKTTATGGTTATCGACAAGTCATTCAAATACTATCTTTATTGTACTGTATTTGGACCATTAGCTTGTAAATGAGGACATTTGATCAAAAAGGCAAATGGAGCCCTACAAGGCCATTTAAACTTGTATCTGCTAATCTCTTCACTGTTTTTAAAGTAGGTCTGTTAGGTTTCACTCAACTTCAAGCTGTAGAGATGATTAAGCAGACAGATTAATTGAGGTAGGGAGTAGAAGAAAGGCTTCTTAAAGAAGTTGAGGTTTCTTTGCCAAAAAAAAAACCAAATCAGAAAAATAACTTGTCCTGTCTTCTGTCCTTGAACAGCTCCAGATTCATGTGAGCTCAGCCCTCAACCAAACGGGGGCTGTGAGTATTTGTGTCTGCCTGCACCTCAAATCTCTCCTCATTCTCCCAAGCATACATGTGCCTGTCCTGACAACATGTTGCTGGGTCCTGACATGAAAAAATGCTACAAAGGTAAATATAATCACATCAGCGTTGCACCATTAAACAAAGCCATATTTACGTCGCCAGTGAAAATATTTCCTGATGGGGGAACACAAATGTTAGCTTATCTAACCACATGCTTCTTGCCTTCTGAACGCAACATTGTAGTCGTCTTTATTGAAACCTTAGGCATTCTGGAAAGCCTGGCCAGAAAAAGATGCTTTGTAGAGGAAAAAAGAGAGGAGGCCCATAACTGAAAATGAATATTCAGTAAAACATGAACATTTGCCACCTTAGTACTGAATAGATACTGGATCCTGAGAGGCCACAGTTATTGCTGATAATACCTTGAATAGACTAGTCTTTACAAGGTATTTTTTTCTAACATGCAAATAGGTCTCAGGTGCAAATTCAGTACTTGCTCAAAGACAGTAAGGTTAACTACCTTCCATTCAGAATCCTTTATAACCATCATTTAAGCCTGAGCTTGGGAAATAATTTCTGTAGATGTAGATAGAGAACTATAGGTAGTCTGACTGCTTGGCAAATAGAGTTGGAATTTGGTTTGTTTCTGACCTATCCAGTCCTTTTTTAGATTCATATTACCATTTGTGATTTGCATTGTGTACTTACCAAATTTCATGGTTTTTTTACCAAATTTCATGGTTGTACTTGTTTTTTAGATCTTCCAACTACTTCAACTACTCTACCAGTTTCTACAACCACAGCATCTCATACTGCCACTGCTTCCACCATGGCTCTCTCAACTGTGTTTGGCAAGGCCACCAACACCACTGAAGTTATCCCCAAAACTGCATCAGAAGCTGCTATTACTATCCCAAGTTTTCATTTACCTCCAACCACATCCATCCTAATAGACTCTGAGATGACCACAGGAAACAGCAATTTATCACAGCACTGTAAGAGAATCCTCTTTACTTTTTCTAGATTTAGATTTTCACAAAAATCCATACATTAGTGAGAGATATGGCCTAACAACAAGGCTCTAGATAGATTAGATGTATGGATATCCTGTCATGCAGAGGGGAAAAAAAAAAATCACATGATCTTTATGCACCTCTGCTGCAATAGCTGATGTGGCTGCAGTTGCTGTGAATGTTGAGGAACATCTTCAGTAGGATCCTATCCCACACATGAAAAGCTGACTCTTTTGGTGAGGCCCTGAGAATTCATACTGACCTTCCCATATGCCTGATACAACCAATTCAGTCTGGCTTTAATGCCAGTTCTGGCATTGTGTGTCCTAATAGGGAAGATTCTACACTGCTTCACCTCTTTTAATCGTTGAACTAAATGTTATTCTCACCCAGTGTCAGACCTGGCACAATAGGTGCCCCCCTGTTCATCCTATTTGAAGTTTTGTACCATGAATCCATCAYGAAAGTATCTCAACAGAGACCAGTAATAGACCTTTCTAATGTTCGCCTTAAATAATGTTATGAAATAGCAAGCCACCATCTCAGTGCTAATAGGTCCTTCTGCTGTCAAGGCAAAGCAGAAAAGCAAAACTGCTTGTCCAAAACCAGCGCTAGTTTAGAGAAAGGAGTTTCTTAAAGACTGTCAGTCAAGACCTCAAACAGATCTAGATTGCTCTAAATACTATAATGGAATAAAATACTAGTTATTCTTTCCTAACATTTCCCTGAGTAGGCAGTTTCCATATCACCTAGAAAGCAAACCATCTATAATCTCGGTTTTGAGCAGAGTTCTTATTTGTAGCAACAGGGATGTTGTTTACTCTGTAGTGCATGTGGGAAAGCATATTTTGTTACCTAAACTTTATTCTCTTAAGTTTTATGTGCATAAATTTCCTTTCAAATGCAATAATTTTTAAAACTAAAGGAAGCTAGATGCTATAGTTGTCCATATTTGAAATACTCCAGCTTATTATTAGGTAAATAACTATACAGTAGACCTACTTGCCATAGGAAGTTATTTAAAAGAATTAATTTTAAAGTTTCACAAATTGGCATTTTGTAAGACAAAGTATAGTTAGTTCTCATTCTCTGAATTCCTGATATTTTTGCACAAAGAAATAGTGTCTGTGCTGATTCCTATCATAAGAACACAGAACACACACTCTGAAGTATATATATTTAAGCATAGCTTTTTTGTTTGTTTTACTTATTATTATTATTGGTTTTCTCTGGTAAGTACAATACCATTTGAGTTTTGAGGTGGTTCTTGCAGGCTCAGAGAAATTGCAGCAACCTGTGATACATATGTTGACTCACTCCTTAGCTGAAAATAAAACAAAAGCTCTGCAGACAGCTTTGAACTTCTTTTGCCAGTTCCTGACAGTTGAGATTTAAGATAATTATTTCCAGCAAATTACATAATTGGTTATTTGAAATAATATAATTACATAATATAATCTGTGATAAYTACAAAAAAAAAGCATTTTTGACAGCCTTTGTTTACGCAGAATCATTGATTGTGTCAGTACTAGCAGATTTTCTACTGGAGACTTTTAAGAATGCTATCCATAGTCCCCCCAGTGATATGGAAATAGCAAGGTTTTTTTACACTTACCTTTTTCGTGCTTGAATTTGCAGGCACATACATAGTCATTTACAGCTAGAGTTTCTTTATCTGACAATAACATACCGAACACGTTCTGATCACCAAAATTTCCCGATGGACAGAACACTGTAGTTATTAATATTAAACATTCTTTACCCATTGYTATAAACACAACAGATTTTTTTTTGATTAAAACTACTTCTTTAATTACAGATGCAAATAATGGTCAAGGCTTTGATTCAACTGTGACAGCAGCTGTTATTGGAATTGTCATTCCTGTGGGTAAGCTGATTTAAATTAAATTTTTAAGGAGAATTTTACTGAAATGCTATTGTAAATATATTCCTCTGCTTTTCTGATTGGGAGAGGAAGAGTACAGAAATTGCTGAAATGGAGCACAGTAGTCTAGCTTTGAGAAAACTGTACAAGCACAGGCTTCTATAGGGGAGTATTCACTCRGCTTCCTTCTTTCCCCACCACACTGGTTAATAGCATTTTCTCTCCCTCCTTTCCTCAGTGGTCATTGGCTTGCTGTGCATGGGAGGATACCTCATCTGGAGGAACTGGAAACGGAAGAACACTAAAAGCATGAACTTTGATAATCCAGTGTATAGGAAGACAACAGAAGAGGAAGATGAAGATGAAATCCATATTGGGCGGACTGCCCAAATTGGTCATGTCTATCCAGCAGTAAGTACCTCAGGAAACAGCTGAAGAAAAAGAATTTTATTGAGAGTTAAGATAGATAATTATTTCCAGTGGATTGCATCATTGGCACTCTCTCTCTATATATATAATATATATATATATATATATATATATATATATTTGCAATATATATATATATTTAAATAGCATTTCTTTAACACACTTTGAGTAGACAGAAGCCTAAGCTTGCCTGCAGCTCAGGTTGTTGTCTTAGAATACAGTGGTCAATATAGTACGATATCAAGTATAAATGAAGAATAACTGTTCTGATCAATATGCCTATATGCAAATGTAAAGCTATCTCCCTCAAGAGCTCAATATGTAAGAGCTGGTTTCTTATCCTCTACTGGAGTCCATGTTCCTGTGCTTAGATTGCTACTACTAGACTATTTTAAAGATAACTTGKTTTTTTTCTACAATCCAGAGAGAAATCATTTTGCTGTTACATTTTAACAGTGCAATAAGAATTGGATCCCCCCACAGGGAAGAGTGAATGATATTCTGTAAGGAGCTAAGGAAAGCCACCTTGACAAGATGAAGCATTATAAAAAGTGAAAAACACATTCTGATAGCAAGTCCCATGTATGCACCAGAGCCAACCTCAGTAAAGAGAAGCTGTTCTAGGCAGCTGCCTATCTCTCAGGAAGCTTCCTTGGGCTCTTAGGGAAGTAGCCCTGCTGAGATGAAGCATTTAGCAGTAGTAGCTGCTAAGTATTTTTAGAAGAGAGCACATAGATTCATGAGGGCAATAGAGTTTCTGCAGAAGGGCAAGCACTTTAGATAGTGTCCTATATTATGTGAAAACTCTACTAAGGATCACTTGGAGAAGGCATCATCCCCTACAGGAAACAAACTTTATCTGTGTATATAACTGTGTATGAAATAAGTGTTGGAAAGATCGAGTTAGTGACCCCAGTGCATAAAATGGATTTCTGTCACTTTTACACTAGGGATAGCAATGAGGTTTGCTTCTAATCAGGAAACAAARTTAGCAACAGTATCATAATTTGGTTCTAATGCATCAAAATTCATTAGCTATAAAATTTATCCTCAAATGTGTTTTTCTTCCTCCACAGCGTGTAGCGTTAAGCCTAGAAGATGATGGGTTGCCCTGAGGATGAAGCTGCTGCTCCACACAGAATGCACTGAAAAAAAATCGCTTTGGATCACAGAACCTGCTTTTTTCTTTTTAGTTATTATTTATGTTGCTGAAGGGTAACCACAAAGTTATAATGAACTGCAAACATCCAAAGGATGTGAGAGTTTTGTATGTATAATCTTTTATACACGTTTTAACTTGTTGCACTACCCACTTGTGATAGTGAATAAGCAACTGCTGAGCTACTAACTCAATGTACATAACCAGCCAGGCTGAAAGTTCAGTAGCTATTGCTTTATTTTAAGACTATATTTATAGAGACTTTGTAAATATATTGAATATGCTTTGTGGCTATCCATCAACATAAGTAAAATAAATTCTGTACAGGCAGTTTAGAAATATTTATTAACAAAATCTGGATTATAAGATCTGTTCTGTAAATACAGTAGAGGAGTGAGAGTATTTATTTTTTGTATGTTTGGCTTGCTGTGCATAGATTATCTGTGTATATATCTATCTAGACTAGATAGATATATAGGCATATAAATATATAAAAAATATAAATATATACATATATTTTAAAAATACTAGCCTAAATTTATGGAAATTAGGGATAATAGAATTTCTACAGGATGTTTAAAAAGTTTGCTTTGAAATCTAAGACAGCAAGAAACAGCTGTACTGTGCTGTAGCTGGTGAATGAAGCACTCATAACAAACAGGTTTTCAAAACTGTCTTCTAGGAGTTGCTTTTTCATTTTCCAGTCTTCCACATTTCTCTCCAGTGCTTTCAGTTGAAAAGCTATTGATTATAGCATTTCAGCAAGGAGAAACGCCTACAGTGACTGTTTTTTTGTTTTTCTGCTTTTTACAGATTGACACAAATTTGGTTTAGGGTATTTTGTTTGTTTTTTAGATGTAAATCCAAATGCTTTTCTGCAGTGGGAATCTCACACCTCTCAAATTAACTTAGAGTTAGTAGAAACAAAAAAATCAGTCCTGTATTTTTCATGCACTCAAAGTGAGCATTCTCATATGGCTCAGCAGGAAGAAACAAACAAACACATAGTAAAAAAAAGTTGACTCCTTTCCTACTAGTCCTCTTCTTCCTCTTCGTACTGAGTCCAAATTTAGGAGATGCTACTGGGTGTCTCAATTCACCACACACGGAATTCATTGAGGCTCAGTATCTTCCCACTGAACGCAAATGGAGAAACTTGCCTCATACCAGACTGACATACCCCAGAGCATGAGGCTTGGAGGTTAAGGACCGATTCRTAGCCCCATCAGTACCCTCTGAATTCCAGGAATGGGCTGACTGAAAAAAAATCCCCAGGAAGCACAGAGGTGACCGCATTTGATATGTGCATGATCAATGCCATTTCCCTAGTGTTCCCAAACTGTCTCTCTCTCCTCCTAGTATTTAATAACACAATGTTGTTAAAGCATTCTCTCCCAAGACAACAAAGGTGTCCAGACTATGCGTTATTTCGCTAAATATAATTAAAGTGAACAAAGCATAATGAAGATCAAAATAGTTTACATAATCCTGTCTGTTTCTGCAGCAGCAGAGAGTCAGGGAATTCTTAACGCATACTCATTTATTGGCAGAGCTTATTATGGATTCTCTGTGTTAAGGAATGTAATGTTTGTGCTGTTTTCATGACTCGGAGAATACTGATTGAAGAGGGAGACATGCAGAATAACATCCCTCTATTATGTGACAAGTTTTCCTCTTCCACACAGCTACTGCCTGGTTCCTTTTAGTCCACCAGAGGATGTTCTCAAAGACTGTGCACTGGAATAAAGGATGTTAGTTACATTTTGTGTCCTATATATATATTTATATATAAAAAAGCCAATGTACCTCATCATCAGGAGGTTGTCACCTGAAGTGMGGCTATCTCCAGGTTAGTGTTTTTTCACTTAGTCCATCTGGCAGAGGCTCACTGATTTCTTAGCACTGCTTTCTGTCATTCTGTGTGTCTCAGATAGCTGCTGTGAGGCCAGAGTAACTGTGGGGCTGGGCAAGCTTTCACTGCAAGTTGTGGAAATCCCACAGTTCTTCTTTCAAAGATCCCAATCCAAATTCAGTGATAAAGGAAACACTTTTAATGATCTCTGAATCCCTTCCTGTGGATGGAGGAAGTAGCCTGTGGGAACTAAATACACATATCCAGGTGAAWACAGGCAGTTCAGTCGCAAGGTCTATTTTAAAGGCAGAATTCACACAGTAATGAGAGATGGAAGTTCATTCTTGATTAAGAAAAGGAACAGTGATTTAAGAGCTATATAGAATGCATTATGGCAATAATACATACCCTCAAATTGTTCACTCCATGACCTATCTAGGTAATAGATAAATAATCAAGCATCCTTCCATTCAAATTTTAGATTTTAAGGCAGTGAAAATATGATTGAGATACTAATAATTATTGTTTTAAGATATAAAGCTCTGTTTCTTACAAAACATGCACTGTGTGCATGAGGGAAAAAAAATTAGGAAAGGCTGTATGTGATAACACTGTAACTAACAGAAGAATGTAAATATATTTGAAAGTTCTACAGTTTTGATACTTTTTTAAAGACAAACACACACCCCCCTGTAAAAATCATGTATAAAAGGTTGCAGTTTTTTTTCAAACATTGTAAATGAATTCAATGTGCAGTGTTGATTTCAAACTTTACAGATTTATAACTACTGAAAAGTCAAACACCAAATTTGTTTTTTAAGAAATTAATTATTTTAAATAATGGTTCAGATTGTTAGGATGATATTTAACATTGTAATAATTTCTGATCTCTGTCTTGTCATATTGAAGTTCTGTTAGAGTATGTTCTTGCTTGGTGCCTTTTGTGTTTCAGTTTTTATGTTATGGTTAAAAGGACCAGGGCGGGCGGGGGAGGGATCTGCTTTCTGTAACATTTGCTGTACTTACATAAATACGGATTACTGAAAACCAAATGAATACATTTGTAAAACAGTGCACTGTTTCTATAGAAAGATTAAATTTTTTTTATCTGGGCCTACTGAACCAATTGCTTTATAGTACTTAAATGCTGGCCTAGAGCTTGTACTGTATCGTATTTTCAGTTTCCTTCTCTATTGATTGTGCAAAGCCAAAGCAGGATTGAAGTGTGTTGCTCTGTAAGTTTGTTGCTCTCCTTACAATTTCAACCTGTATTCAGTATCTGCAGCATCACAATGGCAAAACTGCAATAGTTCATATTCAACATGCACATGTACAGACTAATTTGTTCTGAGTCATCTTCCTCTGCCACTTAGGTTTTGATCATCTTCAGATCACATGGGCAATAGCTCCTGGTTCCTTATATTTAATTGTGCTGCACAATTAAAGCCAGGATGTGACTAAAAGGAATAAGCAAGTAAAAACTCCAGCATTACGATTATATTGGTCCTTAACCACCGTGGGAACATTTTTCTCTCAGAATGACATAGCACATACTATAAAATAGTACCGTTTTTAACTCCAAGTATGACAGGATATTTGAGCACTAGTTGCACACTACTCATTTGCTTTTAAACAGCTTTTGGAAAACTACATTTACTGATGCTGGAAAATCTATGTTTCAACCAAATTAGGAACCTTTTGTCACCCACAAAAACAACAGATCCACTGCTATTCTTGGAATCATGACAGACAGGCTTACCTTTTCTCACATAGTAACAGTCCAGCTCTTTTATAGAAATTAAACAAAAAAAGATCTAATTTACTAGACAGTACAATGGCATTTTAAGTCAGAGACATGAGCTCTGTTAAAAAAAAAAATATTAAACTTGCTAATTTTTATGCAAGTCAAGTACTAGGAGTGCAGTTGGCTAGCTCCCTCTTCCTTGACTCTTTGTCAAAATAAAATCATAGATGAGAAACACAGATCCTGTGAACTCAGGAGGGATAATTTCCTGAAACGGACAGGACTAGAGGATCTTTATGAACTATCTCACCCCACCACAAACAGAGTTGGAGCACATATAACATACATAGTCATAATACCAGTTACTTTTTTGTCTTTGCAGTTGTGCGTGTATGTGCAAAAATATATAAGCACCATACTCTTTCATGGCTGGAATACTACAGTGGGGCATACCCTGCACTCATTTATTTCAGTTATCTCCTAATTGAATAGTCTCAGCTTTAGAGCAAGTCAAAGAGAAAAATATGGCAATGTAGAAAGTGAATTGATATGTCTAATCTCGACTCATACTTAGGGACACCTTTTAGATTCATCATTATCCAACTGTGTATTACCATGCTGGGTGGCCTGTGGCTAGTTTACCACACCAGGCATGCAGATATACACACAAAATGCTGTAGCAGTACAGCAGGCACACACTACAAGACTTTGCACTGACCTTGACTGCCCCAGGAACAGCACACAGGTTGATGAAGGCGTGGCTAGAGTCTCAGCTTGCTGGAGCTGCTGCCAGCAGCACTCAAGGTTGGTATGGAGTGGCCTGATGGCAAAACTGGGGCTCCAGTTTTGCAGCTGTGTCTTCCTGAAGTAACTTGCAAATTGTCATTTCCATGGCTCTGGCAGTTAGCCACTCTAGTAAGTTTGGGAGTTTCTTTTTCCTTCTGAAATAAAAGGGTCTGTTAACAGGAGACAATCACTGATATCAAGGCTTACAGAAAAACTACTGGGCATTTGGGTGAGAGGAAGCAAACAAGTGCATTGCTGGCTGGCCCTGAATCAAGTTTATGAAAACAAAAAAGGCCCATCCCCAATACACTGGAAAGCAGCTGCACCTAGAGGTGACCACTACCAGAGAAGCATTGCAATATGCAGGGTGCCAAGCCTTTGAAGATGGCATTAAGAGTGTCCTTCTTCATCATGTAACGGGTCACTTATCAAGGATGTTTCTGGTCACGTGGAGAAAAGCACCACCCCATCCTGTGGCAGACTCATAAGCTGGCTACCAGGGGATCTAACTGAGGCAGAAAAGTCAACAGTTACCACAGAAAGCCAGTATTAATCAGAATCAAACTGTAAAGATGCACCTGGTCTACACCTCTGAGCATTCCCTGAGAATCTTCTAGTAACAAGCATATCCAGGCCATCACATGAAGTGAAACTAGGTAAATTTGGGGTAACCAGAGGTCTTGAATTCTGTGTAAGCCTGTCCAGGGCTAAAGGCAGACCCACCTAAGCTCTTGCACATAAAGAATAAACACTAATTTGCTACAGTGGCAGAGGAACTGGAAGATAGGCATACATTGGTCTTCCTAGTCACAGCACAAAGATRTGCGGATCTGTCTCTTTACATAAATATTTTCAAGCCCCTGTAAAAGAAAATGAGGTTGACATTCTTCAGTGTAGGAGTGACAGAGACTTACCTAGCAAATAGATTTTCAGGCTTGTTGCTCCTCAGTCAGAAGATGAATCTCTGAGATGACCACTGAGCCACAGCATTTTATTTCACTTGTTGAGCTAGGGACACAGGCTCCCCCATGGAGACATGAGTTGCACTGAACTAGGTGTTACACAGCTAAATATGAACGTGCAGTTTTGAATTCACATTACCTGCCAGAGTCAAACACAGTCCTCACTACTACAGAAACCACTTCAGTCTTGTCATTGCCATGACAAGGCAGCCATCTTAATAAATAAGCAAGCCATAAGTTCTGATAACATAAGAAGCAAATCTCCCTGATATTGTGACAGACCTTATCCCTACCAAAATGGATGAATTATATAAGATTACAGGCAACATGGCAAAATCTTTCCTCATCTGCACCTTGCTTCATTTCCATAGCCCTAAAGGCTGCAAATTTGGCTGGAAAAGCAGAGGTTATATTTGCAGTTCTTGGCCAAGTAACTGAGGGCAACTAACATATTTTAAAGGACTCAATTSAGGGTTTTTATCTGCTGAGTCTATCAGTCAAGAAATTAATTAGTTCCAACTGGAGCAACTTACTTTTATGCATATATTCATTCACTGGGACTAAGTTGAACACGTATACATTCATTTAATATAAGCCATTATACCTAAAGAATAACAGAGGGCCTTAAAACCAAAAATTTAATAAAAAACCCTGAATCTAGATAGTTTGCCAATAAGGCACAGGGATAAATAAGACATAAACAAAGAGAACACCTCACAATAATGCTTTGAAGATAAGCAATACATACTTGGAATGTAATGTATTAGTTTTGATGACAGTAATTTTCTTAAAAAGTCTTAACAAAAATTTTAGACGCCCAGAAATAATGAAAAGCTGACAGAATAGGCTGGAAAATTACACAACACACATTTATACAGCACATCAGAAGTTGAAAGTCTGCTAAGGAGTAGGTGAGGTTAGCAGAATCTATTATGATGTTCCTGTATAGGAAACTGATGGCCAAACGTATTTTAGTTTTATTTTTATTTTCCCATCTCATAAAAGGCCTGATTAACTAGAAGAGATACTGAGGAGGACAATAAGAACAATCTAGAGACTTTCTACATTTTTCAAGGCTTCAGCACAGAAAAAGATAACTGGGAAGCTACACAACACATACAGTTTAAATCATTACTGTGTAAAGAAAGCACTAGAGAATAATTGTTTGCCATTCCTCATGATACAAGAACTTGGAGGCATGCCATAATATATGCTGAGATAGCAGGTTCAAAATACACATAAACACATCTGTTTTCATAGAACAAATAAACAAACTGTGAAACCCACTGCAACAACATCTTGTGAGGGTTAACTGCATACATTATTTTTAAGGGAGTAATTCAAATTGAAAAAGAACAGGTCAGTCTGTGGTTATGAAACACAGCATTTCAGATATACTTCTGCTTCACAAAGCATCTAAACGAAAACTCTGAGACCTAGGCATAGAGCAGACAAGGACTACTCACTGTTTCTGAACTCTTTCCTAAGCACTCATTACTTGTTCTCCAATATGGGATGGGGTGGGTGGAAGTTAGTCTTATCTAGAATGACAGTTCTGAGGATCAGACTAACAATTTCTTATATTTGCTTTTTTCCTTAATCATGTTCTGCAATAATAATGCAAGGTTATTTCACTACAGAATGCACAGAAATTGTATTAAAAATACTTTACAATAACTGAGGATAATCAGTTATATTGATTATATGAACAAACAGTTCATGCAACTCAAAAGCAGATCTGGTTCCATGTGGAGTGATATTGAACATTTACACAGAATCAGAGAATTATATGCATTTCATTTCTCTACTCCTTAACCTTTACAACAGTAAAGAATGAACTTACCCAAATTCACAGACATATAAATTCTGTTATTGAATGTAAATGATCTGGAATATCCACAAATTGTAAATTACTTAAACAAGACTTCAGGGCACAGAAGAAGAGCTAAAACTCATTTTAATATCTTATGGTAAGGGAGAAGGTTCAGGGTTAATGTAAAATCACTGATGTGTCTGATGAAAGCAGTATTTTTCATGTAAGAGGAAGGGGGTAAGAAAGTTAGCTGAGGGAGTTCACCAAGCAGAGTACGCTGAACATCTAAAACGGCTGCAAACTCCGAGTCCTGTTCCTGCTCACCATACCCAACAACCTGGAAATTCAAAGACCATAAAAACAGTAAGAAGTGGATAGTAAAAAAAAAAATCCAAATAAGCTTTAAATATAAGTCAGTTTAGTAAAACATTATGAACCAAATTCATTTGGATTCAGAATTCATATTTAGTAGTCTAGGCTCCCTTTCTCCTCAGTGGACATATTTTCAAGCATTGTTTCATTTTCCCTGTCTGAAAATGAAAGCAGTTGTCTCTGGCCAAGTCTCTCCTCACTCATGACAAAAGTAGCCTAACTGCATGTCTAACATATAATCTAGATGACTCAAGTTGATGAGAATATTCCCACTCTTGAAAACTACAGGGATAATAAATACTACTATAGAATTCCACACATTTTCTGCAACTTTGAGTTTTTATGTTTTTAAGTGTGAGCAGTGGCAGTTCAGAGGTTGACATCCAGTGCAAGTAATATTTTTAACTGCAGCATTCAATTGTTGCATTAAAATTTTGTCCTTTTTTTTCACAGGACTCCACTTAATGCTTAAGTTACAGAACATGGGTAAGAAGAAATTGTGAGGACCTAGTATTTACTCATGGAAGTCATTATTAGTTCATTTTAGGAAAGATGTATAGGTAAATATTCTAACAGAGTACTGACTACAGATTTACTTACATGTATACTCAGTATCTTTCTATAATTTCCTCTGAGAGTTTGGAGCCATTCAACCAGGTCTGCTTTTGTGAATGATTTTAATGCTTCAATCTACAACCATATAAGCACATTTGATGAGTTCCCAAATACTGCACTGATATTTTAGAAACAAACTGATTGCTAACATTAAGGGCCACTTTAAACATCTTTGCAAGCCTTATGTTCTCAAATTTATGAACTCTAGCACCAACTGTCAGAGTCAATACTAACTAAATTGAGTTTCCTCAAATTCTGAGAATAGACACCATTCATTGTGAAAAACAAACAAAAAAAAAGATGCTGCCTTCAAAACCTGAAAGACTCACTCAGAAGATTAGTTTTTTATGCTTATTCTTTGCAAAATGTGAGCAATCATCCTGGTTTGCTTCATCCACTTGTTGAAATAATATGATTTCTATTCAAAAAGTATATGTATTCAGATACCATAAGGGTCCCTCTGAAGACAACAGGAAGTTCTCTCTAATTTTAATGGATCAGAATTTCACTATGCATTTTAAATTTATAGGGCTAGTAGGATACAAGAATGTGACTGAGTTAATTTAAAATTAAATTCCTTACCTCACAGGCAAGTCTGTCAAAAAGATATTGCTGACTCATCACTTCATTCCAATTTCTGTCCACTTCTTCACCAAGAAAACAATCTTCACATTCTTTAATATTGATCAGGGCACTGACCTGTAAAAATTTACTTTTATTAATACTCCTGCAGAAAAGCCAAGGACCCTGGAAAAGGCATATGAGTAGGACTGCAGGTCAGATTATTAAAAGCAACCAGCAGTAATGTTTACTGCARTGAATGGTGTCAATCTGTGGCAACTGTCTTAAATTCCAATTCACTGACATCTGTTGAGACACCTAAACAAGCAGAACATACTCTCTGATCCCAATACTGCCTTGCACTGTAGGAAAGGCAGCATTAAAATTCATAAAAGAAAGAAATATCCTCTGCTCAGTTATGAGACAAGTCTCAAAAAGTACTCCTCTGCTGCCCAGCTAAGGTCACAAAACAAAAATGGAGACAGAAACTGTATCACTTTGCTTTCTTCTCCCAGCAGTCTGCCTGCTTTGTTTTTCAATACATAAAAACGAACACTGCCATTCCTTGGAGGCATTCTRGGCTGCTTCTTTCCAATTACCTGAGCACGGAATGTATCTTCAGTTAAAAGCTTCATTTTTTCCTCAAAGTGCAAAAGAAATTCTTCTATTTTCTTGTCAACAAATTCAGAACTGAAAGATGACAAAAGAAGAAAGGAAACTAGAGACAATGTATTTACCTTTCATATTCAAAATTCTCCTATATCAAACCTGGGGCCTGCTGCATTCTTTCAGTTAAAAGTGGGAAATTTCTCACAGTTCTAAGCCTCTTTCAGGCAACATCTGACCAAAACCTTTATCTCTAGGCTGTAATTAGTGTTGCATTACCACTTCTATGCCTGTGTCTTAGCTCTTCTCTTCCTCCCAGTTTTCTTCTGTGGTTATTTTGGAGCATCTTTCTCCAAAAAAATATACCATCCCTTGCTTAAAGACCATACCCAGTAAAGCCACTTTGTCCACACAGCATTTTTAACCATAGTAATGTCAATCACCACCAATGAGAAAGATACTGAAGTGGCAAGTTTAACTTTGGCTCTTCTTTTTAGAAAGTCACATTAAAAAATTCTTCTATGAAATAGTAGCAGTCTTCAAAACAAAGAGAAGTACTATCACYCCAAAAGAAACATGCAAAGTTACTTAAGTTCTAACAGTGCTAAAACAAAAAAAGTTTGAAAAAAATCAATAGTTTAATAGTTTCAAAATAGATGTTTTGAGAAGTTGAGTTATTCACACAGATCTTTTCTCTCTTGTCAATATTAGACTCTTAACAAACAAACAGAAACAAACAAAAAAAGAATTAAGAGTAATGGCCTTGTGAAAAAAAGAGTACCTGTTTACAAAGTGGAATAAAAAGGAAAGATGCTAAGAATCTATACAATGTTAACATTACAAAACACATGGAAGTACAGGCACCAGGAATTTTATTTTCACTTCTAAAGACTGAGAAACAAATTCTGAGAATTCCTGTAACAAATACCAAGTCCACGTATGTGCAGATCTGCACGTACTGGCTCTAAATCTCAAAGCTGGAAACACTATAAGTCAAACCATTCTTAAATTAGTAAGACTTACTTATTTTTGGTTGCTTGTGTTGTTACAGTAATGGAGAATCCAATGATCCCAGAATTATTTCTGCAGGCAGGGTACACATGGTAGCTTATATGAAAGAGAGGAGGAAAAAACACTCCACGAGCACAAATCGGTTTATATCCATAATTCATAACAACAAAACAAAAACAGTACCAACACTCAGACCTAAGTTTCAGTAAGGATGTGRTTATTAAATATTCCTGAAGAACTAACAAATACAAATTTAAATACCAAGGAGCATTATCTTCTCTAAATTCAGTTAATCACTTTTGCAGCTTTGTTAAACTTTTTATAAACAGACTAGATAACAATCTTCTGAGAATTCTTATAAATTTAATGTAAGAAATCATGAAATGGACCATAAATGGTTCAAGTTGCCTCCCACCAGTCCAGCTGAAATCTTGGTTTAGGTATTTGCAGTCAGTCAATGAATATCATAGCTAAGCAATGGCGTATACCTTGCAGGTTAAAATGCACAGTCTCATTGGTGCTGTTACATTCTTARCTCTGATTTAGAGACTAAGTTCTATCAAGAACATTGATATCTTAAATGCTGCAGCTCATGTGAACATCCACAATATATAGTTCTCTCCAGGCATGTTATGAATGAAGCTTTGAGCTTTAGGCATGCATGAAGTTTTGTTTATGTAACTGCAATATACAGGGTACCAAAGCAAACAAATTAGAAAAGGAAGAGTATTTAAAATATGAACACTGGCCTCAATTCAGACTGTGCATGATGCAAAATATATACAGCGAGGAAACCACCCCAGGCTCTACTTATGTGCAACCAAAGGTAGGAAATGGACCCATCTGTAAACCTAGATAAATTAATCGAGCAGCTGTGACAGAAATACCCCATGCAGATGCTGTGTTTGTTTGTAGTGTATTACTCTGTACTTTCAGCTATGCTATTCAGAGAATTACACACAGAAACAGTTTCCATAGCAACAAGGTAAATGGGACTAATCRTTGATGAAGAAACGGATGAAAGCAGCTATACCTCCTGACAATGAGCTTACCCAAGTGTTTCTTTAGTGCGCAGAAAATTGAAACAAGGTTCCTCCATATGTGTCTGAAATATAGCACAAATTAAGTCAAAATGTACTCCTGCATCCAACAGTAGATATTCCACCATACCCACAGTGCTTTATATCCAATAGATAAGCATGAACATATCAAGAAAGAATGGACAAATCCTCCTGTTCCCARTGTTCTAGGAAGAAAATAACACAGGGAAATACCTATGTTCTGCAGCAAGCAAGGAGATTTACCTTCACAGACACTTGTATTTTATAATGATTTTTTAAAAAATCTTTGTTCTTTATATATAAATATATATATACACATATATATATGTAGAGTTAAGGCCTTATGTTAATTTTAACCATTACTTTTCCAAGCACCAGACATTGCATGAAAGATAAGTGTAGCCTATACAAATCCCAGTGAGCATTTGAGATTTCATAGGAAAGGTCAAAACTTACCACAAGCAACTCCATAAGAACACATTCTCTTATACTCCTTGCCCCAGCCTAAAACAAACAAACAAATCCAGTCTGGATAGTCTTCAGCCTTAACTGTCCAGTAAGTTATCACAAAAAAAAGTGTTTTCTGTTTTTCCACTGTGCCTCCAAAGCAATGGAGAAAGCAAATGATTTCATTTTGGATCCATTGGAAAAGTGGATAGACTAACTAGAATTAACTGCAGGACTAACGAGAATTAATCTCAGGGAAAAATTGAAGGCAAGAAAAATAAGAAAGATGACAATATAAAGACTGGAGTATATGACATATGGAAAAGCAGAAGATGCATACTCAAAATAATAGAGCCTGTACTTTCATCAAAGATTTCAGTAGGTCTCAAAAAAGTAGCTATTGTGCACTCTTGTGCTTCCAGAAACACTGTAATTCAATTCACTTTCCCTGCACAGTGCTCTCACGGATACGTTCCGCTTTTTGATGGCTCTGTGTTGATAGCTCTTCAAATTGCAACTGCATGACAAATTGCTAATATTAACCATTATGGGCAAATTATGATTATGTGCAAATCTCTAATATATTACCTGGTAATAAACTGTCACTTCAGAGTTGGCATCATTTTTGTTAAGTGTTTTCACCTTACAGAGCAGGTGTGCATTTGGCAAATCCACCACTCGAAACTGAACAGGGCAGGAATGGGCTAGAGGAGTAAACCTGAGCTTCCTGAAGTGAGTAAAAACAGCAGTGTCAAACACACATTCACATCTTAAGCAAAACATACAGAATGAGGCTTCACAATCCAGATGTTGTCAACAACTCAGCATCATTCCCCTCCCCTTAAAGCTACTTCCTATTTAATGTACTGAAAAGAAAACAGAAGCTTTCTATTTAACTTAAATGCTTTCAAGGAATTTCAGTTATGCTTTCAGTATTTTTCCCACCCTAGCCAATTCCCCGTCCTAGCAAAGAATAACTGAAATAGAATTGTACAGGAACAAAATAGATACTCACGTCACAACATAACTCAGGAAATCCTTGGCTTCCTAGGAAATAGAGTATAAACTTAGCCTAATTTTGGAGAAGAGAATAGAAAAGTAGAAGAAATAATGGCAAGATTCTTTTGGAAAGAAAGGGACAGATTGCCAGATTTGCCACGCTAATCCAGTGCTATTGTATCCAGTGATTTGCTAACTTCCAAGTCTCTCTAAGGTAACAAAATGGTCTGCTTTATTCTATATTGCACAAGGAAAACTCTCACCAATATTATTCCTTGCTTGGGATTCCATAGCTTCTTTCACGAGCAGCATGTGAGCAACAGAAGAATTCATGAAAGATTCAGAGGGTTTAATACACTTTAGGCAGACAGCACATGAGATACAAGAAACTTAAGAGTGCGCTGTCTTGCATTTGGTCATTAAATGCTTGGAAAATAAGTCCAGCTCCAGCTGAGGGAAAGACAGCAAATAAGAACAGCAGAAGGAGGTAGGTGATCTCATGGTAAGTGCAATGCTGCATTACAAATAGCACAAAAGACATCTTAACTCTATTACATCTTCAGTCAGCATCCCATAAGACTACCTCTGAAATTACCAGGACACCTAGCTCTAATAAAATATTTTGGCAAAAGTTTCCACAAGATTGTCTTTTTGTAAAAAACAGCAAGCTTGCATGTCTAGTGAGAAGCAGAGGCAGTACTGTAGAAGCCTACCTGGGGAAAAATCTTGCTGCAACTGTTTTTTCAAAAGCAAAGACCTCCAGTCTATGTCAGACTGCTAGTTATCACTTAYGGCTTGTAGACAGACAGATGAATTTTAAGAATGATAACAGAATGGTTAAGCTGTATTGTTGCAGTCAGTCCTATCACTTGGCTGCATTTACACCACAAATTAAGCAAGAAAAATCAATAGTTGCACAGTTAGAACATTTTCAACTAGCAGAGTATAGAGTAAACAACGTCTGATTCTTCAACACACCACAGAAACCACATTTTAAGTATAAAAAACCAACTTGTGTTTAAACAATATAGAAATAAAAGAGCAATGTACTCTGGCACTCTCATATCACCTGGATCTGCCAAAATACTAGTAGAAAATAAAGCTGTCAAATTACTAGTAGTAGTTTTAAAAAACACAGTTATTTACAAAATAAAGGACACAGCCCAAACTTTCACTGATTAGCTTAATACTTACTTGACAAGTTATATTTCCTTGTGCTAAACCCTCCACAAAGAGCTGTGATTTGAAAGCCTTAACAAAGGATAACAAAGACTCTGCAGAAAGTCCCTTCATTAATCTTCTGTACTTGTCTATCACAGACCTCTTCCCATGCTCCAAAATTACACGATGTAGGTCTCTACAAAATAAAAACAACAAAAAAGTATAATCCATTTTAATTCAGAAACATATTTTTCAAATGCATCAAGCAGTAGAGGAGATTTAGACTATAACATCTTGGAAGGTCTAACTGCAATGAAAAGCACATTAGTACAAAAATCAGTCAGTGTCACTGCAGAAATATTTGACACCAAAGAATCGATCATTTAGAAAGAAAGACAGCACATACTGCTGAGAAATTGGACTGAGTAAAAGTGCAAAAGTAAAAGATCYGACAAAACGTCACCATTATGCACCCTCCAGTATGTTATATTTCTAAAGATGACATTTTGCATAGGATTGCCTTTTTTGTTGGACTCGCTTTGCAACATACCATGGAAAATTTAGTAAGTTAACTTAACAGTGATCTATATAATTGGTACAAAGGTCCTGTCTTCCCCGAGGGACCTATGCAGTCTGCACTATCCATATAGCAGCCTATAACCCTACACACGGGAGCAGATCAGAATGATACCAGGAGTTCTTGTCACTGATGCTTTAAACTGCTTACATTTCATGATGAAAGACTGCAGAATTAGAAGCCTTTTAATTTGTAGGTGTACAGATGTGTTTTAATTTCAGTTAGCAAACCCAAGGCAAAATCCTAATGAGTACAACATAATTTGTGTTGTCAACAGCTGATACAGATACAAAAGCTATGAAACACTCTTAGCTTTGATTTCAGGTCTCCATTTCAGAATGTGCTCTTCCTTCATAGCAAAGACAAGGCCAAACAGAAGCAACCTTTAGTTACTCCTACAGGTCAGAAGGCTATAAGTCCTGTACTATTTTGATTAACATTTTTCTCTTTTAAGAAATTCATCACACAGTGCTAACAGAATATTTATGTAATGAGAGCCAAAGAATATCAAGTTAACAGGTGACATTTACACAGTATAAAATGCTTTTTTCCTCAAGAGCTTTAGTAATGTASTTTTATGAAGAAGATTCTAGGTTAATTCTATCAGTTGGGCTACCAAAAAAAGCTCTGACTGGATCAGAAAAATTTATGGATCAGAAAAATTTTGCTAGTTAACATGGATCTTGCAAGTGTACAGATAAGCTTATCAATAAACAAAACTGACATTGTGCATTTTCAGGCCTCAAGTATTCTCCTCCTTTTAACCGTATTTTTTTAAAATAAAAGCAACTGAACAAGAGCTGTGTAAATGTGCTCAAGCTATAAACTTTTTTCCAGGGAGAATGACGGGGAAAATCCAGAGAGGCCGGGAAAGAGAACACAGTGTTTGTGATCTGAGTCCACTGGCAAAGAGAAGGAACCAAAGGGCAGGTAGGCTGGGTTGATGAGAGAAGAACGACCTCAGCTGATAAACTTTTTCAGAAAATTTGAGAATMCTGTAATGAGAAATTCTAACCTTGGAGTGGGTACACACAGAGGTTCCTGATAGAAAAGAATGCAAAAAATTATGAAGAAAAACATATATGACAACCATTTTCATATATTAATTCATGTCAGATTTTGGAACTTCATCATTAATACTGAGTGCTTACTATAAAGCAAAAATATCTGACAATTTGAAAATTGTGCTCATGTATAATTATTGTGCTGGCATTCACGAGATTCAGCAAGATTATGCAAACCACTGTATGGTAATTGAAGATAAAAAGACGAGCAACTCCTCAAGCTGTACAATATGCTACTATGACAACACAGGAAAAACAAAAACGATTGCTTTCTTTACTACTATACCCTAAAGTTAAGCCTTTCCCACAGAGACTCACTTGGCTAGCACCTCTGGTTTGATGAGCATATTGAAATAGGTCTTTTTTAACTCCTCTTTAATCATCTCAAAAACAGCTGGAGTAAAACTGAAATCAGACACATGGTCAATGATGAGCCGAAGCAGTAGCTGTAAATAAAATAGCATTTCTTAGTCATTTGTACCATTAGAAGTAGGAGGACTTGGTTCTTTTCAAATAAACAAAGCATGAAACAAAAAAGAGCTTCCAAAAATACACACTTAAACCTATTTAGAGTTATCCCTGTTATCTAATAAATTATATATAAAATATATATTATTATATATAAAATATTATATTTAAAATATGGCAAGATCTTGAATAAATTAACTGCAAACAATTTAGAAAAAAAAMCCCACAGATTACCAGGATATATCAGTCACTGCACATCAATCAGATAAAAACTTGCTAAAACCATATGAATCTTTTTAACAAGAGGACTTAAAATTAGAGAGCTATCTTTTAATATAAAGTACATTATTCATTATGTCAGTAGATGACATTAAAAGTTATTTACTTGAAAACAAAGTCCCCCAAGGGAGAAACAGTCTTAGCATATTGATGGGATATCAGTCTTAGTATATTGATGAATCCCAATGGCAAAATCTTCTGAACTGTAAAGCTACTGAAAACTAGCTATTTGAGAATTGATATTAAAACTCCATTTTGGTACTGAGATTAACAGCTTTAGTTAAAAAAACAAACAAACAAACAAATAAAAACCTTCACAGGTCAAGAAGTTCAGAGGTAACATAAGGCTCTTAGTCTTCAGCTGAGATGCTTTATAAGCATCTGCATTTACTAGCCAGACCTAAGCTCCCACAATAACAAAAACTTACCTGACCTGTTGTGCACATGTATCTTTACCCATCTAACAGGAAACAGTTCATCAGTAGTCATACCAGTAACCTCACCTTTTGCATAAAAAACCCACTTTTTGCAGACAGAGTAGGTCAGAGTTAAAAAGCTGCACCTATGGCAGCTACTGCCTATCCCATAATGTGGAACAGAAAAGCTATTAGGAGAACACTTTTTAACACCAGCTGTATTAAGTGGAAACAGGCAGAAGCAAACATGGTCTTGTCCCARCTTCTTCCTCTTGCAGCCTTCAGTGTCCTGCAAAGAAACCTGCCCTGGTCACATTTTGTCCCTAGTTCCTACATCACTTCCATTACAGGAAGCCATGGGAAGCTTACATGTAATATGCAGAAGTCAGGGTCAGATTTATACTAAGGAAGGTTGCATTATAGATTTCACAGCAGATATTAATATTTTAAACAGTTTAATTTGATTTTCCTTCTTTTTTCATGCAAATAACAGTGACTTAGTCAAAGACCAATTCATTTGTATGTAGCCTTCTTTACTCCACACTCATTCTTGTAATTCATGTCTTAAAATCTCCATCTAAAGCATGTCTTCGCCTCACTAACCCTACACATTTTGAAGAACTCAGCAGAAAATGTACATGGTTATTGTACACAAAGCCATTACTCTCCACAGTCTTTAAAACAACGTAAAAACATGAATTAATGAGTTGCAACACAAACAGTTGCAACACAAAAAAAGTATTTCAGGCTTATGGTTAATTTAGAAAATAATGTTCAACATGTTATTTGTTGAATTCTGCGATGAAGGATGTCTAGTTGGTACTTACAGGTAGTTTATGATTGAATCCTTTCACTCTAATGATCAAACCATGCTCTCCAGCCACTAGTTTGTACTTCAGTTTAGCAATATCAGCTCCATATGCTGGTTCTGAGAGATTCAGAGAGAGCATGCTAACAAAAATCTCTAGAAGCACCACACTTCATGAATAGAAAAGGAAGCAAGAATGGGAATCAACATACAAAAGGCACAAATACTTAAGATAATAGTTTTAAGAAGTAGGAGCTGTTTAGCCTAAAAGTTTGAAACATCTAGTTATGAATTAGGTTTTTCACTCAAAGRGCACACAAGAATGTCTTTCAGGATTTCTGGCATGAACCTTAAAAGCTTTGTAGATCTGACAGAATGAAAAAGGGCTTATTAGAGCTACAAAATATAATAATCTACATCATTCTCTAGGGTAAAACTTAGCTTTAATAAAGAATTAATTTTTAAAGACTAGATTAATTTTAAGTAAAATGTTTTTTTAAATGCTAATAATGCTAAATATGTTAACAGTAGCTCCTTAGAAGACATTTGGAAGTTTCATACCCTTATCTGGAATAGAAGTGACTGTCATGGAGACACAATAGATATAAATATGTTCCATCATTTTAAGGAGTCTTTCTTCAGGACTAAAAATTGAAAACTGCTCCAGAACRTTAAGATCAAACATTTCTATTATCATTGCTAAGGCCTGCTGAAAAATAGGTATGCAAAGATATTTCCACAAAAATAGYTCTAACATTTTATGAAGCTCTTTAGTGATATTATAATAAAACTACTAGACATTTTGTTACAACAGACAGTCTTGGTCAAAGGTCAATGGGATGGAATGTATTTATGGAGTTTCAAGCACAAGATTATGCAACATACACACAGTCTATTGCTGCTCTGTCTCAAGTTCCTCCATATATACAAATCTTTAAGCCTGTTGCATGTGCTGCCCACAGCTGATGGCCCATTGCAGTAGAGTCATTGCTGAGCTTTCTGTTCTGGCGAACTACAGTAAGGTTTATAATTTTTTTTTTTTTTACATCGAGACAGCTGGACTAATACCTAGTATACATTTCCTTTCCCTGGCAAAAATACTCCATTTTACACTTCCTTAAAAGATAACTACTGAAATACAAAGAAAATTAAATCAGAGCAGGTCTTTATTCTAATCTGTGCTAGACATTTTAAATGGTATTACTTCCTTGTAGAATAAATTTTCTGTCTTGGTTGGAAAGGCAAATTACAGAGAAATATTCTTACCTCTTTGCAGACTGTTGTACCTGTGAAGAAATCAGGTGGAAATGTACATAAGCTGTGGAGAAAGAAAATAACAACAACAACAAAAAAAGAAAAACAAAGAACAACTGCAGAAACATTGTCAGTTTCAATTCAAGTTTGCAAATATTTTTCCTCCAGACTGTTCTGTTTTKGCCAATCTGTGTTCTTTGAACTGCACTTATATCTGAAGGAACTTGGAATTGCAGTCACTTTGCATTTAGGAACTGAAGAAGCTACTACYCTTCTAGTGAAAACACTTGCTCTGTATTCAGCTTGTAAATTACTAAGGATGGACATAATATCTTTATCTGCTTTCATTATCTTTACAGGTGTTCATATTACTCCTTTATGTCAAAAGCAATGAAAGAGATGCTAAAACAACAAAAATTCCTCTTACAATATATAAATGCCACATTAAAGGAGTTTCCCAGTAAGAATTAAAAGTATTATCCTACACAAAATTTTATAGTAGTAAAAGCAATTTTATATTGTATCTCCATGATTGCAGATAATATTTTCTGAGTATACAGAGAAAAGATGCAGAGGCAAGATTCAATTTTTTCTTTGTTTGCCTTGCCATTTCTGTCTCTGTTTGTTTGTTTGTTCATTTGCTTTTCTAAACGAGCAGACTTGCAAGCCCAAAACTGGCTCTTTCCTCTCAAGTGCTTTGTCCTCGAGGTGTTCCCATACTCTCTTAGTCAGATTTTTACAGGGAGATCAACTTTTCCTGGAGTTCCTGGAGCAGTTTCATGTTAAGAAGTCAGAAGTCAAAGAAACCATTAGGATATCAATAATTGGTCTGACATATCTTCTAGTGAGTCTTCTATTCAATATAGATACTGTTACACATTCTCCTAAAGAAAGTTTGAATCTCACCATGCACTTGCACAGCGAATAAAACATGAAAAAAAATCTCTTGAATCAACATGGCTTTTTGGTTAACATAGTTTAGACTTTCAATTTTATATAACTCAAGTAAGACAGGTAAGAAAAAAAAATATAATCACAACTAGGCACTTCTGATACAGTAGACTGCATGACAATGTAGCCAGTTAGAACTGGCTTGATTTGAGGCAGATGAAAGAGAGGAGAAAAAAAGAAGAGAGAGAGAGAGAGAGGAAAACAAAAGAGAGAAGAAAAAGAAGAGAGAGAAAAAAAGAAAAAAGAGAAGAAAGCCCCTTGAGCTTCAAATATGAATAACACAGTTGTAATGGATCAAGAAACCTCAGGTACAAAAAAGATCCTTTTTTTTCCCCTCAGAACAGAATTAACAAAGCCAAAGAACACAAACGTTGATGAACCAACCTCAACTTTACAAAATCTACCTATGTGATAATATAAGAACAGAAGATATCACCTTTTCTTCTCTATTAAATACACCAATCTCAGTATATTGTAGTCTTCTTTTTGAATGTGAGTTATTTCCTGACCTTTCTTATTCTACTGCAGGATAAAAAGTGATGGTTAAGCATTTACGCATTTCTTCTTCCTAAATTCAACATGGAGATTTGTGTCATAAGGGAGAAAGTATGTACACCTTACTAAACCATCTGGTTCTAAAATATTGCCAATACTGAGTATGAGACAGGGGAAACATGGAAAAGATTTTGAGCATTTGTTAATACAGTAGTTACCTTTAGGTTTCTTGAATTTCTTGTCATTCTTGTACCACATGCATCCCTGTGGTATATTCAGAATTTTGACTGGATATTCCATCTTGGGGAAATCAGGTGCCCTTAGAGAGAAATCAGTGGCTAACACAGAAACACAACACAAAGGTGTTTATGTATCAGATCCATTGTCCAAGTATGCTGCTGTCAAAAAAAAAAAAACCCAAAACCCTCTCCTCTCTCCTATGTCCCTCTTTGCACGATGTCTTACCTATATATTTGTTTTCTTCTGGAAGGTGCAAGTCCCAATTTAACTCAAAATCACAGGCCCACACATCAGCCCAGTATTCATCAATGTCTGTGAAGTAAAAGCAGCTTAGTTGTAAAATATGTTTTGAAAACAATTTTGAAGTAAATTATCTTAAAGCTAAATCAAAATCATATGCATTATCATTCTCAGTTACCACAAAATGCTGCTACAAGCACTTATGTTTTCATCTCAAATGAAATCAAATGTTTTTCCTCAAATGGAAACTTCTATTCTCCCATGTAGAAGACCTAGGCCTATAAGGTTAGGTAGACTAGACTACTAAAAGTATACCTAGAGGAGAACTGCCATTGATTTGCCACAAAAACACCAAGCCCCCAGCAGTTGTGATGCAGCCAACTTAGCAACTGATACTCATTGAGCAATCATATGACTAATGGGATTTAATTTTCCTGTATCCAGATGAAGGTGATCAGGTGATCGGACACTATTTTTCAGAGGCTCATTTTACCTTCTACACTGTATGGTGTTTCAAACCATCTCTCCTTCAGAGGGCATCTTCCCTCATTGGCAGCAGACAACAGACAAAGATTGGCTCTCTGAGGGCAGAGCAGGCCAAGGATGTCATTAATGACCTATACAGGTGATAAAGAAACCCAATTCAAATTCAAATAGACACAAAAATAAACTAACATTTTGTCAAGATTTTTGAATTTTACATGCACTTAATATATGGAATTTTTCTACCTCAAATGTTCATGTTCTACTCACTTCAGGGTTGTATTCAAACAGAAGTTGATCTCCTGTCAGAAAGTCCTGCTTATGAAAAAGATGCATGTGTTCAGAAATATTTTCAATATAATCAATTGGGTCAGTCTGGAAAACGAATGGAAAATGTTTCATGTCTTTCACAACCAAAAAATCAATTTATTTTACATTTTTGTGCTAAGTGGAACTTTTGTTTATTGAAGTTTTCTACTACATTAAGCAGCCATCCTTGCAACAAACTAAAAGAGAAAAATCTTTTAATACAAGATACTTTTCTGTCCAGGTACTTAGAATTATCTCCAGAAACTTTCCTATCTCATATTTCCATAAGAAAAAAAGGAGATACCTTAGTTATAGATAAATCCATACCGAAAGAAATACACAATGGTCTGCTTTTGGCAGAAAACAAAGGCAAAACTAAGAACGAAATTGCATGAGCTTATGACCAATTTTGACCAAGGTAAAAGAAGGAAAATAAAAAATATAAACATTTCCATACTAATTCAGCTATGTAGTCTAGTTTTTTCCCATAGCTAAAACTATCTTTCCTTCATTAAATCACTATCCTTTTCACTACCAAGTATTATCCTTCATATTAGTGTTGTACACTACCGTCCTAAGATGAACTGCACTGAAGCATGTCAGTATATCAAAATGCTCTTTCAAAGCAATAAAACTGATAACCTTACCCTGTCTGTGCCCCTAGGATAGGTTTCCTAAAGCCTGATCCTGCTGAAGACACTCATTTACATTTAAAGGAGAAGGAAGAGAGGGTAGTTAAATACAAACATAGAGAAATCTTTGTTTTTTGACTATGATTATCTTTTCCCTTAGGAACAAAAAAGAAAACTACTTTATGGGTATTTATTTGTGATTGAGTATTTTGAGATTCTGCATATTTCTTCTTAGAAAAAAGCAGTTTGCAGCTTGGATGGTGTATGCATCTCACAGTTAGTGCTCTTTAATTGCAACAATACCTCCACCCTTTCCACTCAATTTCTGAGTAGAAAAGGAGAAGATTATCAGTGGGAATGGTACCATCTGCCCCACTGTATTTTCCTCTATTTGCCACRGTCAAAATCCATGATAACTTTGAAGATGAAAGTAAATAGAAACCATGAAGATGCAGTCTTCCTCTTACATAGCAGTGATCTTCCATTTTATCATATTCTCCAAATCTATTATGAACTTTCCTTCAACAGTCTCCTCCTGGGGAACATATAAACTCAAAAGCCTACAGAAACTCTCTGCATGACTTTGAAAACTCTGGTACTATAACTGTGAAAAGCTTCCAATCCACAGCTTATTCCTACCCCTGAAATACACTGACTTGAAGGAAAAATAAACAAAAGCTTTCCCAGGAAAGCAGCTTTTGACAACTATAACAACATCTGTACTACAGGGCCATTACAGAAAGCCAAGTAGAGAGAGCTGTTACAGAGCTTCAAATCTTCTTGAAGGTTTCCCACCACCAGAATCTTGGAAAAGCATCCTATGGAGAACTTGCAAGTTTTATTCTGAGAGTCTTTTAATGCAATAGCCTTAARAGTCATAAAGGCTAACAATTTTGAAATGTGATTTATTTCTGTTTAAGAAGTATTCTTTCTTCCATATCTCTTTAAATTCGAATTTCTAATTCTGTTAACTGTAACTGAGCACACAGTAAAAGTTCCACACATAGAGGGTTAAAAAAAAAAGGCAATTTCTTGCAGATAACAATTGAAAAAGAATCAAATACCTCATCCTGGAAATAAAATTCATTTTCATCTATCTTCTGAATCTCYTCCCAAATTCTGTGAGTGAGAAATATGTATGCATCATACTGCAACATTTCTTAAGAGATGTATAACAACATTTTCAGCACAACATCAAATATTTGAGTCAGAGAGTAACGTATTTCTATCTTTCTTATGCTGCCATGAGGGAAAAAGACAGGTCGCTAGAACCATACAAACATTTTGAAAACTCAAAATAATGAAACTTTTTCAGACAAAGTACTAGGCTCCTTTTTTTTTTTAAATAAGAAACAGTTAAATTATTAAACGGCAAAGATAAAATTTGCAATTCTAGATCTATGTTAYACACTACTGCTTGACTGGAAATACTTGAACTTTTTCTCAGTACATAGCGAAATCTTTAACAATTCTCTTACAAATGAAATTTCCAATCATTACTTCAGGTTTCCAAATAAGGAWTCTTTTACAGAAAATGTTATAAGATGCAGCTATGGTAGCTGAAAAGAGTAGTTATCTCAGACCATCTCAAATCATTGGAAATTTCCCTTTCTTCTTTTATTTTGTATCAAGCTACTTGTCCCAAACTGTCCTTTTCACATGTAATCAACATAAGATAAATTAACCAAAGCCTTTTCTTTAAAYTGTGACAGCTATCCAGTTCCCTTTTGCGTGACAAAGTAGAGAAAACAGAAACACTATAAGTTTAGCCAGAGTGAAAGACATACTCCATTCCCAGGGTGGAAGTAGGGAAAAAAAAAATAGTAACTTCTTCAGCTGGCAGAGCTTAGCTGAAAGAGGATATGAGCACATATCCTATGGGTACTCCTTAATATTTAGGACATGCACCTGGAAGTACACTGGGATAGGCACACCTAGAATTACAATCTCTGTTCATTTTTATTTGCACTGTTCTTAGAATAAAGGACTGGATACAAGAACTACCTTTTATCTGGACCTACTTTCTGCAACATTCTCAGATACTGGAATACAACATGCACAACCTGGAGATAAAGAGGTAGGCAGGTAAGCTTATTTTGAAATCTGGACATGGCAAAAATGACAAGATATCCAAGCTACAATTAATATACCTCATAAAAATGTTCATAACCTTCCCCAGTCAAAGTAATAGAAATGTTGAAGATGGAGTAACTGGAGTTCTGTTCAAAACCCGTTTCAGAATTTCCTCCACATAACGCGACAGCCCAAAACCTATTGAAGAGATAAATACTTCACTGAAGTATGACCTCATTGTTGAATTTTATCTTGGTTTGGTGAAAGTGGTTTTGAAATTTAATACAAACTAATTAATCCAGACAGATGATTCTCCCTACAACGTCCAATTTTATGAAATTAAAAAACTGCAGGACAGGCATTCCTCCAGAATATATTTAGCATATCAAAATATTAAATACATATTTTTCACTTAGAAAAAGAGTAATATATGAACTACACCCTGGGAGACTTAGACAGTCATCATGTTTTCACACTTGTATTTAGAAAAAAACCACATRCACAGAATCTTAACAGAATGTTTTGCATCATTTAAATAACATTTTTTTTAAAATGTAAAAGTAGTAATGGATATTGCTTAAAACTTGGCAAATGTATTATTTTTCCTACTGCACAGGTTAAAGAGAAACAAATACATACTTTTTTCTAAGAAAATAAAGAATGCTGCCTTTGCCTTCATGTCCTACCAGCCAGGAGATATAGTGTAGTGGTTTTACCCTAAAAAATGAAATTGTAACATTATTAATGATGAGGGGAAAAAAATAATTGGATTAAGAATTAGAAAAATACAATAATAGATAACTGGACATTTTCTTTTCATAAGAAGATTCCACAAATTTAACTATAAATTTTCCTGTTGTCCGAAGTTAGCAAAATGCAGAAAAATAACTAAAACACAGATTAAAAAATGCAAGCCCCATACAGGATACAACTAAATATAAACATGCAAAGACCTCATCTTTCCTCAGAGATCCACAAGTATCAGATCATGACTAGTACAATGAAGAGTATTACAGGTAACAAGCATAGTATGCCTATGAGATGTTATATCTGTTATGTCAACACTGAGGTATTATTCCTAATACTGTATATAATTTTGTACACTATTCTAAAATAATCAAAAAGCACAAAATTTATTTCCTGAAATTACTCTTTTTGTGGCATTAGCATGAGATGAGGTCTTGATAATTTCTAGGATTCTCTATACCTCTATACCTTCACAAACTGCATGAAATCAAATCATAATGTAAATTAATATTAATTACATAATTAATGTAATGATAAYCTAAATATCATTTTACCTGTAATTTTTCTCTTGCGGGGGCAGTGCCCAAGTGATATGCAATTGATGGATGTTTCTGACCGGAATAACTACAAAAGAAGATTATTCATTAGAAATAGAAATATGTCACTTTAAGCCCAAGAACCATCTGTGGGCAAGATATTTTGTTTGATATAGAAAAAACATACGCAAATGTATTTGCAATATGTGGAAATATATAAAAACATATACACTATTTCCTTAAAGTGCCTACCAGCCTCTAAAACACTGTCAGTAAGGACAGCTTACACACCATCCCAAAGGTGCAACTGGAAAACTTCACCCTGTGCCCTCAATTCCTCTTAGCCCCTGCATTTTCAAATGTTCATATCTTATTCTGAGGAATACGAGTGAAGTGTGAATACAAATATATCATGAAGGACTTCTGGGTGATTTTTTTGCCCTTTGAGTGATTGTCCATAAGCATACTGACATCACTGATCTCTAAACATCTCCAGCATATAAAGGTTATCTAGAGGAAATACTGATGATCTTTGATTTGCATGTGGCACAAATTGTCTTGCATTAGTTCTGCACAGCACGGAAAACTAGTACAAAAGCAGGCAGGAGGAACTCCCATGGCTGTCCAAGCAAGTTCCTTTAACCTAGAAGAAAAGCATCTGTTATCATCCTCTTTGGAGCTGGATAAGACTGGAAAGGCAGATATATGATTAGTCCTGCCATCAACATCAGAAAGACTTAAATGTACAGGTAGTTCAGAGTTACACTTCAGTAGGAAAAACAGGGAGCCTGGCACAAGATGCAGTATATACATCCTGCCATATACCCTCATATTCTGAAACTACTCACATTCCTATTAGAATGAACCTTTAAAGAATGCAGAAACTCTCCAAGCTCTTAGAAGCAATTTGAGGGAAATAGGCTTTTGAGGGACAGTGAATTCAAAACAGCTTCTATGAACTCTATCAAGCTCAACATAAAGACTTAGGAATATTTCAGTACCTTCAATGTGACTTACAGCATGTCAAAGAGCTACAAATGATCTAAAGGAAACTAGTCATCTGCTTCCAGCACCTGCCTTTTCTAGGTGATCATTAAAATACTTATTTCTCTTTAAAGCAGCATGTTGAATAAACAAATGATAGAAATTTTTAGTCACAATAATCTTGACTGACTACAAATACAAAACAACTTTCTGTGAGAGGGTCAAGTCACTTTTTAATGAAAACTATATGCCCAAAAATAACATTCTCAAATCCTGGAATAGGATTCATTTATTACAACCCATATCATCATTTTCATCCTAATTTGGGTTTCAAATTCAAAGTGGAGGATGAGTCTTGCAAAAAAGTATGTTTACTAATAAAGCAGTCTTGCTTTGGATGAAGAAGAAAAAAGGGTTCCTATGGCAACCTTGAATTAATTCAGCATATCACCTGTACATAAAACATATCTGCAAGGGCTCCCTTGAAAACTGAGGTTTAGCTTGCATATTGCTGGACACACTGAAAATTACAACAGGGTTTTACAAATAAGGATTGTAGAGGCAATGGATGGCGCTTCTGCATCCACCAAATCAAAGACAGTTTGGAGGTACAATTATGTAGCAAGGAAGAAAGCAATTTTCTTTTTAAAGAAGTTGGGCACTGGAAAATCTGAAGCTTGCAAAGGACAAGCAGGGCCTAGTAATTTACATGACAGCAGTCTCTACTTTTTAAACAAGTGAAGCCTTCTTTTTGTTTTTCCTGATCTACTAAATTGGTTTTCTTTGTTATAGAATAAAGGAAAAACAATCAAATATCTGAACCAAAGACTCTGGAAAAGCTAGAGGTGTGAAGAAAGAAAGAAAGAAAATGCAAAAATGATTAAAAGGAATGACAGAGGCACATATAAAAACATTAAAAATATAATCCAACTCAATTCATTTTAAAGTATGATAAAGTACATGTTAAAGTTCATGTGTCAAAGCATAACAGAGAGCATGTTCACTTGGTGTAGTATAAGTATGTCCCTAACGGTAAAACTAAAATCTTCTGGTGTATATACACCACCCAAGATCTCTCACCTCTGTAAAGCTTGTGAAATTCTGGTGTGTCAAAAGGCTCTGTCAGATGACCAAAACTTGGTTGTGGTAAACCACTTTAAAAAAAAAAAGAACACAAAACCAGTTAGCACAATATTGTCTTTATTTAGTCAATAAAAGTAATTATTTGATAAGGATATCAATAAGAATTAAAAGTTCCATAGCTACAAGAAAAACTGATCGCATGAAAGTATGTATATATAAAATATAATTTCACAATTTACAGATATGAGAGAAATGAGAGAAAAAAAAACTTACTTATTTGGAATCTGTGAAAAAATTTCTGTCACCCAATTCTCCAAAGTGTCCAACGTTTCTAATAAAGAGAAAAAAAAAAAAAAACTTTTTCAACAAAATATATAGAAAAAAAATCATAAATCATGCAACTTTAAGTTAAATTCAGGATTCAAAGTATGTTGATTTACTAGACCTTGCTGCTAGCATTCATYAACAAAGAGAACTAAATGGTAATAATAAGAGCAAAAGTATCTTGTATCTCCAGTTTTATGAAGTCAATAGGAACCTGTCTCCCTATCAGGAAGGCAATTCCTCCAACTTCTTTTAAAAGTGAAAATCTAGTAAATTTAAAAATTTTAAAATCTCTCTAAAAATCAAAACAAAAATAAAGACTTGTGAACCAGTATTAGTAGCAAGATTTTCTATGCCATATTATATTCTAGTCCTTTTATCACATCCATAATAGTAATGTTTAAAATGTTTATATATGTAAATTTTCTTCAGAGACAGAACAATTATGGCTTGGGAATATTTCAGCTTCTCACAGATGGAACAGAACTACAATCTACACATTTCTGTCTTTCACAAAAATGACCTTAAGTTAATGCATTCAAGTGTAGCATTCCTTTCATTAAAAATGTGTCAGGATAACCCCAAAAACCTGGGGTTAGACGTACACTATCTACTGATTTGCCACTGAAAATAAAACATTTATTTTAGGACAAGAAAGCTAACATCCATGCAGCAAGAAATATGAGTTATCCTGAGAACTCACATTTAAATTCATCTGAGACGTGTCAACTGTCTGAGTTCTGTATTCTAATTTTAATTTACTTTATGGTGAATGCATATTCTGAGTGAGAGAGAACTAACTCATATTCCAGTCTGAATCTCCCTCCAAAATAATAATTTAAATGAGTTTATTAAGCATTTTCTAACAACAAAAAAAGTAAAAATTCTGAGCTCAAAGTTAAACAAGAAATTATTTAAGAATAGCATAGGAAGTTTATACTTGGCATTACCTTTAGATTGAACAACTAAGTTCATATAATGAGCAGAGTAATAGCTCTGCCAAAAATCCTTCAGCCTGATATAGATATCAATGTTACTCTTTCTTGGCTCATGCTTTAATGTCTGTGCATTACCTATAAATGTTAAGAAAGCATTTAGTTAGTTATTTTTGTATCAGTATGATATTTCTATTCAAGAGTATATTTTTAGATAATCTATGCAATAGAAGTTTGGCAAAATCCATAGAAAAATGGGCTGCATAAACAACAAAACTGTGAATATGCATATCTTTAGTTATAAAAAACAATGAAATACAACAAAACTTTTTCACGTTTATACAGCTCCTACTAAGTGGCTGCCTAAACATATCAAACAATGGTCAAACAATCAGTCATTGTAACTATTTTTTAATTATAAACAATAATTTGATATCACTGTAAAACATATTCAGAAAGAACATTCTTTTCTTGTCAATGAATCATTCTGAACACTGTATGCAAATGGTTAAATTGTAAGGACTGGAAAAGAACCAAAAAATATATTAGAAAATTGCCATTAGTGACAGATGGGAGTTATATTGTAGTTGAAGAGATATGAAGACCTTTCTCTCAATAGCCCAAACTAATAAGCCCAGCTGGAAAGACACAACTGTTCTAGTCATTTTAGACAGAACTTACCCCAGAAAAACTTTCTCATTGGATATCCAGGTCTGGCAAGGCTTCCTAGTAGTAGCTCCTGCCTGTTTTTATCAGAGGGCTTTGCTAGCTGGTACTCTGTTAGTTTTAAAGGATTAGAATAGCAGTTAAGTCATTTGTTTTCAGGCTATATTCCTATAAAATGTCAATATTATTTGAACAAAGATTCACATAGTACACAGAACTACACAGAAAGTGCTTCTTACTGTACACACAGAACACCAATGAATTGTGCTAATAATCTGGAGTCAAATATATATTCCATTCAAAGCTAGGCAGATATAAAATCTTAAGTAGTCCTAACTTCAATGTAAAATGAATAAGAAAAGTGGTTTTAACATTTACTTTAAGACACTCTGCAGCTTTTCTTCATATTTTGTGAAACATCAAAAGAGACCTTTCCCTGTTTCTTTAGTAAACATCTTTAACCTAACGTTATTTCTGTTTGTTACGTTTTTATCCTATTTCATTAGTAACTTTTGAGGTGGTTCTGTGAAATATGATTGTCCTACCTCAAACTAACTGTAGTTCTAATTTCCTTGAACAATGTACTGCTACAGTAAGGAAGCTTGTCTCCCCCTGCAATGTTGTTACCAATCTTTACTGGTCTGCATTGGTAATAATCCATCATTTTTCACAACACACAAGTGTCATGAGGCAAAGTATGTACACATAAGGAAAGTCAAACAAATGTAAGGAAGCCATAAAATGCCATTGACCCAATATGTAACAAGTTACTTTTGAAGTTCTTCTTTACTGTGAGAGTGATAGAACATTGGAAAAGGCTGCCCAGAGAGGTTGTGGAGTCTCCTTCTCTGGAGATCTTAAAAACCCGCCTGGATGCCACCCTATGCCATGTGCTATAGGTGTCCCTCCTTGAGCAGGAGGGTTGGACGAGATGATCTCTAGAGGCCCCTTCTAACCTCAACCATTCTGTGATTATGTGATTCTGTGAATCTAAAAATAAACTATAAACATGCATGATGAGAGTTCACAGCACTGAGCAAGAGAGCATACTGGTTAAATGCTATACTCAAGCCTTCAGGCTGAGAAGCTCAAGAAAAGTTTACAGACATGTAGGTTACTCTTACCACTGTCAATAGCTTCAATTTCACGGTCAATTGCATCCCTGATCATTAAGGGGTGAATGAAAAACTGTGCCCATCTAAAGCAAAAAGAAAAWTGGTAATTGTTTCCTACTGTCTGGTAGAAAGAAACATTGTTTCCAACATAAAGGAGATATTGGCAATGGTAATTGTGCTTGAACAACAGATGAAGCTTTAATATCAGAAGACCTAATCATACAATATAAAGATCCATAAAGAGATCTTTTTATTTTTTTATTCTCTACATAAAGCTAAAGATATATTTCCCTCCTCAGGAGACCTACCCCCAATATGGCCAAACACAGACAATGCTTTACTTGGATTTACACAAATCAAAATCTCTTAAGATTAATCACAAAACAACATGTAATACTGTAGGTCACAACTCCTACTTCAAAGAATAGCAAGATAACCGAAGAAACATTACTTTTCTTCCACACAGTGTCTCTTGCATCAGTACAGGTTCAGTTAAAGTATAGCTAAAGAATTCAGAAAAAAATACACCCCTCAATCTGAACAAGACAAGGAAACAGAAATGTCTAAACTATATTTCTTTAGGAAAAAAATGCACTGCCATAGTGTATTTTAATCTAAGCAATGCTTTATTTGATGTGATCAAGTTACCTATCAAGTGCTTCTTTGAAGTATTGCTGCTGAATATCAAAATGGAAGACTGTTCGTTCACAGTCAGTTGAAGCATTGTCACTGCCACCATGCTTCCTCAGGAACGCATCAAACCCATTCTCATCTGGATACTTTAAGCTGCCCATAAATACCACTGAAATGAAAACCTGGATTAGAAATATCATCTAAATGTTATGAGTAGGTCTCAGTCCAACTTCCCTTTGTCGTAACCTTACTTATTTTGGACTGCTGTAAAAATGGAGTTTCAACATGGAAAATGATACATACTGTGTTCGAGAAAGTGTGCTAATCCAGGCAAATCTTCAGGGTCACAAAAACTGCCAACTCCAACACAAAGAGCAGCAGCAGACTGCAAAATAAAACATTATACATCATTGCAACAACTTGTAAGAAAAATAATGTTACTTTTTCTGGTAATCAATATCAATTGATCAAATTCAATTACCACAAGGAAATAACTGAAATTAACCCAGAAACAAAAGGGAAAAAAAGCTAATTATGTTGTCATGCCAAAAAAATCACTAAGCAAAGACTGAATCTAGACACACCAGCAGTAGTGGCACATAGCTGGGCAAGGAAGATGGGCAAAGAACTGCAAAAGAAAAATAGTACAATGACAAACAGGAGTCTGGAATAGAGGATTCAGCTAGGGACAGGAATCATTGCTTCAAAAGTGTTAAATCTATAACATTAACACATACCAGTTTATCTGTACTTTCAATTTCCTCATCTTTTTCTGTTTGTTCAGCCTCTGAMTCTTCTTTTTCTGTTAGTTCTGCCTCTGACTCTTCTTTCCCTGTTAACTCCTCAATTTCCATGTCAGAATCGCTGTGGTCCTCCTCAGCATTATCCTTATCAATCTTGTTATCATAACTTTCCTCATCATCTTCCATGTCTGCTCCTGAGTCACTGCTATCATCACTTTCAGTCTCAGACTCGGTACTGTCCTCTTCTTCGGAGGATTCTTCCTCCATATTATTTATATCAGAAATGAGTAATGCATGCAAACCATTTTGTAATTTGATATACCTATGAAATTAATTATATGGACAATGTAAATTGTCCTTAAAACATCTAAATCATCAAAGTAGATGCACAGTATAACTGTTCTGGGCTATCTTCCCCAGCAATGTCACTAAATTTGGTAAGAATGAAAGATAACTTGAGAGCAGAAATACTTACTGTAAAAGTGCTTGGTCCTTATTTTGGTTTTTTTGTTTGTTTGTTTTGTTTTGTTTTCATACAGGTTAAGAATCCTAACATATGAGTAGAGTAGATAACAACAGGTACAAATTGTCAAGATCACTACTTCAAATTTATGAAAAAGTGGCAAAGTTCATCACTTAGCTGAGTTGCACCTATTTAGTTTATATTCTTTACTCACAAATATATTTCCCTAGGCTAATAAGGGAAATGTCCTCTAGGTCCCTTCAGAAGAGAAGGTAAGAAAAATAGTGTAACACAGGCAGTGGGGAAGCAGCTTCTCCTACTACTATGTAGTGAAATATAGTGGGAGCTCATTATCAATTCAAGCATCAACCTTAAGTATTTCATCCCTCATCATTTTTTTTTCTTTAATTTTATCACTTTGTGATGATATAATGTGTCCAGTGAATAGCAAAAGAAACACCAAATTTATTCCGTTTCTTTAGGTCCAAATAAAAAGGAATTTCGCTTAACCATGACACTTTCTTCCCTCCCTGATTTTCATATAATGAAATCTTATAAAATATTCAAACCAGCTACTTAATGCCACTTTATGAGCATTTAAACATTCATGTTTTTCATAAAATGCACAACTTCTACAAAAACAAATCAACAATTAGCCCCAACATTTTTTGACTATGCTAGCGAAAGCTTTCAGCTTCTAATTAGTAAGAAGGAGAAGCTAAATCCTGAAAAACAAAAACAATAGCCAAATCTGACCTATCATGAGTTCTTTAGTCAGTGTTTGGATGTATACTATGAGATATGGACACCCAGGCCTTGTGTCTACATAGAATTTGATTATTTACACAACACCATGCCAAATATTATGTTATTTCCACATATAGATTAGATCTGGAAGCATGTCAACCTTTTTTTTTCTCCAAAATTTAAAAAATACATATATTGCCTGACTTAATCACACCATGAGCAGTGCCAGCTTCAATATCCCCGCATTAACTGCCTACAAGAGAGATCACGCTAGACAGCTATTAATCATTGCTGACATTTGCAACTTGCCCGTTGATTTCATTCATAGTTTTAATACATTAACATAAAAGAGTTAATACCTAGACTCAAAATAAAAGATTAGCTGAACCTCATTTTTATTATTATGATTTCTAAATGTTACAAGAAATCTTTTATTAGTATCAGCTGAGTAATTTCCCCAGTTTTGAGGGGAAAGAATGCGTTGCATCCTTCACTGACAAAATCAAGCTGTTTCAAGAGGCAAATTGATTCTTAGATTTGCATCCTGATCAATGTACTAGATGTATTTCAGCAAGGGAACCTAAGCTATTACCATTATGCTTATGGGAAAGAGTACACAATACCCAGAACTTTTATGATTTTTTTTTCTAGAATACTTAAAATGTTTCTACGAGAAGGAGAAAACAGTCTTGTACTAGCTGGTCGAGCTCCGCATACTGCGGGGAAGCCACGGCTGTTAGGTGTGAGGGACAAAGGAGCTCGGGCTGCGCACCTGTACTGCTTCGGGTCGCTGGGGGACTTGACGATGTCCGGGTCGCCCCGGTTGAACCGTAGGCCCTGTCCCTCCTCGTGGGCAGAACGCAGGGCGCCAGCGCCCTCGCCGGGTGACACCTCCCGCCGTGGGGGTAGCTGCGGGCGGCAGGAGCCGGACACTGGCTTCGCCCTCATGGACCCGCCTGGGGGCGCCCACGCCCGCCCGCCTCGAGACGGCCGTTGGGGTGAGGCCAACGGCCGCGCGGCGCTGCGGGCCAATCAGAGCGCGGCGCGGCGGTAACGGCCGCAACCGCCGCGCGGCGCTGCTGCGGGCGGCACGGCCAAGGGGGCGGAGCAGCTCCAGCACCGCCCGCTGGCCGTGACGCGCTTTGGCGGCGCCCGGCGGCGCGGTGAATGCTGGGACGGCGGCGGGACCATGGCGAGCGACTTCTACCTGCGGTACTACGTGGGGCATAAGGGAAAGTTCGGCCACGAGTTCCTGGAGTTCGAGTTCCGGCCCGACGGTGAGGACCGGACCGGATCTGGCAGCTGCGCCGGGAGCCCCGCGGGGGCCAGCTCTCACCCAGGAGGCCTTGGCGCCCCCGGTGCCCGCGCCGGGCCGCAGGGTCTCGGCTGGCAGGGCTGTTAACGCTTCTTCTGCCGTATTTTATTGTTTACTAATTTTTGTATATTTACCAGGGAAACTACGCTATGCCAACAACAGCAACTACAAAAATGACGTCATGATCAGAAAGGAGGTATGGTGCTTGGCCCGTGGCGTGAAAATAAACTGGGAGTTTTGGTAACATTGTAAAACTCACCCAGCACCTTCAATAAAGATGAACTCATTTGTCCAGCCTGCATACTGCAGTTTTGTAGTCTGGCTGCTATTAAAAGCAAGTGTTTTATTTGAAATTAGTAGAACACTCTAGTGTTCTAGTTTATGTGAGTAAAAGCTGATCATGATAAGATAGCACTCATGTTTTTTCATGCTGAATTGTTGTTTTTAGGCTTATGTTCATAAGAGTGTTATGGAGGAGTTGAAGAGAATCATTGATGACAGTGAAATTACAAAAGAAGATGATGCTCTGTGGCCTCCTCCTGATAGAGTTGGTCGGCAGGTTGGTGCCCAGTGTCTTTACCAATTGCTCTTCTAGCTTGTGTGTATTATGAAATTAGTCAKAAGTGTAACAACTTTTTTTCAAGCAACTATTGTTTCTAGTAAACGGATTTTTTTTTTTTTTTAAATGTATGCAGCATCAAAAGACAAGTTAGACAATTAATATAGGGTTAGTATGATTAATGGATGTATTGCATTCAGTGCCCTTGGAAATAAAAATGGAAAAGCTRTTTTCCCAGTACTTATTTCAGTAACTGATACAACAAACAGTAATTTGACTTCTTTATTATCTTTATTTTGTAGGAGCTTGAAATAGTAATTGGTGATGAGCACATCTCTTTTACCACATCAAAAATTGGTTCACTCATAGATGTAAATCAATCCAAGTATGTACTCTGCTTTTTTATTGTTCTTATATGAAATTTGTTGATTACTCAGCAGATGTATTTTGCGCCTCTAAAAACTGATTTGAAAGAACACATGTTGGGAGGTCTAGCATAATACACCAAATGCTTTTAGAGTGTCACTATTTAATATATTTTCAAACTTGTTGAGCTAACCTTATCACAGGAACACTTGTTAGATGTGTTGGTATCTCTGGTTAGACCTAAGAGTTTGGTATTTAATCTAAACACAGACTGGATATTGTGTTTCATAAGTCCAAAGTTATGTTACTACTTACTTTCACATTGAAGATGCTCATTTTGTGACTTGGAATACAAAAAGCTACATTAATTACCGCTGGATATAATGAATCTCTTATGTCTACAAAGACCTTTGAGAAGTTTGGCTACTTTTTTAAAACAAACAAACAAACAAGTTGAATAAACTGCTTTCTTAGAACTTCAGTTTAACTTTTTTAATTTCTCTTGTTTTACATTGCAGGGATCCAGAAGGCTTGAGAGTGTTCTACTACTTGGTTCAGGACCTTAAATGTCTAGTCTTCAGTCTTATTGGACTACATTTTAAGATTAAGCCAATTTAAGTCATACAAACTGAAATTTGTATTGCAGTGTGTATGTGAGAAATTCTGTTTCAATTTCTTACTACTTTGCTTTGTAACTTTTATGTATGTTAGATTTTTTTTTACAAGCTTTAAGTGAATGTCTCTTAATAAAATGGTGCGATCTGTATTTTTAATTTAAAAGTTCTTGTGATAAATTCCCTAATACTTCTTTCGTTATGGTTCTTGGGACATGTTCTTTCACTTCKGTTTTACATAAGGTTTTATATGTATTTTTCTTTCCACATAGTACTGGAAAATGAAATTAAGCCTTGCCCCATGTCAGTAAGCTTTTGTCAGCCATCAGACTAAACTTGTTACTGATACACATCCTGAATGGAATATTCTGCTGCCCAGCTCAAAATTTAAAATAGATGAAACCTTTTCTCCATATATGATACCTCTAATATTACAGTGCTGTGCGTACCCATGTGCCTTTTAGAATAGAGGAAGGCAGAAAACCACGCAGCAGCCACCTGCAATCTTCACTCCTATCCTGCTTTCCTTAAAAATCTCTTTAAGAAAAAAAAATAGAAAAACATGAATATATTTACTTACAAGATCTTTTAAGCATTGCCTCAAGTTTGAAGTAATTTTTTTCAAGTACTGTTGGAAGGAGATGGATGGTTTTCATGACAAATACAAACTTAAACTGAATTTGTCTGACAGCTGCTGGTGCCCAGCCAGCTTTGGGTGAGTTAAGGACTATCACAACATTTATAAGCCTGAGCAGGCTGGGAAGGCAGAAGAAATTTACTACAGTGAGGATATTGAGAGAATGGGAAAGCTTCTATAAAGTAGTTTCTACCTTGGAAAAAATGCCATGGCACTTCACACACACACACACACCTTTCAGACAATTTTTCTAGTGTAAATGGAATCTCATCACTTGCCTTGGCTGTGAAAAGTCTAATTTAACTCTTGTCAAGCTTTTGACCTAACAAAAGACTAACATAAAATGTTGAGCTCAAGAAAAATAGTCTGGCTTAGTGACAGCTTACTATTGCTGAAGAGCTGTTTACAGAAGCCGGGKGCACAAATACAGGTCTGTGCCTGACTGTACCCTCTGGAACTAAAATCAGCATAAGTGACTTGATCTTAAAAGGCTCAACTTACTGTTCTTAAAAATAGTTAAACATCCCAGTTCATAGRAAACTGGATGAGATGTGTGTCCATATTTTATGAATTAAAATTCACCTTATATTTTCATGCGGCTGTCAGGGATGTCACAGTACATTCCTAGCTGCTCATGATTCTCCTCAGCTCCCCTCTTAGCTTTTACTAAAARAGTAGCCGGTAAGATTTAAACAAACAAAAAACCCATTGAAGCTCAACGCTTTTAAACCTAGACGCCACCTACTCTCGATCGCCTTTCCGCAGGCATCTCCCAGGGCTTCCGGGCGCCTCCTCCCCGCCCAGGCAGCCCTGTTCCCGCCTGTTCCTCCTCGGCCGCCGCCGTCGCCACCGTCCCTGGCCCGGCCCCACCTCCCTTCCCGCGGTGCCATCTTGGTTGAGGGCAATGTTGGCTTCAGTCCGCAGAGGGAAGCGGAGGCCGCCGCCATCTTGGCAAAGGGCGCGCGGGAGGGTAGGAATCCACCAACGCCCGCCCCGAGAGGCGGAGGCGGCCYCGGACCCTCCGAGGCAATGGGGGTAGGTAAGGGGGCCGCGGTAAGGGGCGACAGGGCTGACCTAACCAAACTTAGCCTAACCAACCTAACCGTGCTGTCCGTGCCGCTTGCTTTGCAGAAGATCGGGCTGCAGCTGTGCGCCACGCTGGAGAACATCACCCGCCTGCGGGCCGAGGGCGAGGATTTCCGCTGGTACCTCAAGGTGCGGCCGCCCGAGAAGGGCGCTTGGCCTCCGGGCTGTCCAGGCGGTGCCCGGCGGGGGAGGTCACTGGTGCTGCGTGGTCACCTCGCTCAGCCCCCGCTTCCAAAGCCAAATCTGGCTTTTCCTCACAAGCCAAGCTGCTGTGACCAGGAGTCGCTAGTGCAGAGATATTTGAATATATACACAATATAGTTATATATAAATGTAYACRTATACATATATACATATATAATAGTATACATTAGTTACTGTAATACAAATTTTTAAATTCACATGTTAATGAGTGCCCTCTGGACTTAGCTGATTATTCAGCTAAGTGGGGCATGTTATTATCATCCTTTATTCAGCAAAGGGCTGTCCATCTAACACCCCAAAGGACTTGGCCTTCCGTGCTGCTGTGTGTTCTAGTTCAAGCGCTGTGCAACATACCTGTAATGAGAGGCAGCAATTGATCCCTGGCTCTGATTCCTCTCACCTACRGAGTTACAAAGCCTGAGCCTTCACCTTGTCTTTAATACTTAACCACTGACAACTGTTAATTCTCTGGTTTATATTGCTTTCAGCTGAAATGTGGGAATTGTGGTGAAGTTTCTGAAAAATGGCAGTATCTGCGATTAATGGTATGTTTTCCTCTTGCAATCTGCAGCAGAACAAAAATTAGAAAACCTGCTTCTCATGTGGAATTGATATTAGCATTAGCAATGTGATAGATTGTACATAAGATGAAATACTATTTCATCTAGTAGATATCATCATCAGATATATACACCAGTATATGTGGTAGTATTTCATAAGTACAGACATACATTCAGAAATGTTCTTATATTTCATATTGGAAAAGTATATGGAGGCTGTTGATTGAAATATGCTATTGATATGGTAACTGCTGGTRTCAAAGTACCCAAGGTGAATTAAGTATACTGAATTAATATTTGGTTACTCTGATACATCAAGATAAAGCCTGGCAAAAAAGAGAAGGATTCTTTTTTTAGGAATTGTTGTCTGCCTGACAATACTGAACAGAAAATAACGGATTAAAAACAGTTTATCCAAAAAGAGAGATTGCTTTCTAGAGTGGATCAAAGCCTGAATGTTTTTTGCTCATGGAATGGCATTCCTAAAAGGCAAATACGTTATCACACAAAATCACAAATAGCCATGGCAGGATATGCAGAATAATCCTTCTGCTCTGCCTATTGATGGTGGCTCAGTGGAGTTTTGTGGTAGATTTTGGTACTATATCTTGAAGGGGATGTGGACCACCAGGAGACAGCAAATCATGTTTTCTAGACCTCTGATCAATAGTGTTATGTAAGTGCTGCAAGGTGACAAGCAGACACACAAAGRCAATCCTCAATCTTTTAAAAGATTCTAGAAGAAAGGAAGAAAATGATCTGTTGTCCATGATTAACTAGCCAAGAAGCAATAGAGCTGAAGTGCATCTGCATATGTTTCTGTTATATATTAGGGGAAAAAAAGCTTTCTAATAATAGTAATATTCGAAAAGGACTGTGGAGATTTTATAAAAGTCTTCTGCCTCAAACACAGGACCATCTGTCTTTTCCTCTTGTGGGGCTTAGTCCTGCAGTGTGTTGTGAGGTGTTGCAGTGATTTGCTTACAAAGTGCAAGATCAGAGCAATTACTGCTTTTTGTTACATGCTAAGTAATATTAAGAATGTAATTTGAGATATTTATATAGACAGGTCATAACTATCCATTATTGTATATCAAAAACAGGATTATTATTTGATAATCATAGCTTTCTAAATTACGGAWTTTTTTTTTCTAGTTTAAAACACCTTTCTCATTACAAAATCTGCTTGTGACTATTCTTGCAAAATGTTTTACCTCWGCAACAGTTTCCAGTTGCTTAGCTATAGTGCAGTTTAAAATGATGTCTCCATTTCTTGTCTTTAGGACAGTGCTCCTCTAAAAGGAGGCAGAGGCAGTGCCACCATGGTGCAGAAATGCAAGCTGTGCTCCAGAGAGAACTCCATTGGTATGTGCTTAGACATTTACAGGGCATCTCCCAGGTTTATTTTTGTAGTACCAGTTTTTGTTTGTGAGAGCATTTTTTTTATTTTCTTCTATTTTTTCTTTTTTTTTTTTGGTAAACTGGTATTTGAGTCCACAACAGATGCACACTTACCATCATGTTCATGAAGAAGGCAGCAAGGTCAACTTGTCATCAACAACAACAAAAATCAATTTTAATCAACACAGCAGGGCAACAGGAACAACCTCTGCTAGCTTTGCAGCATATTAGGTTTCTCAAACCAGCAACAAATTCAGGTGGTTTTTACTACTAATAGCAGTAATATGAGCTGTTAATAACTGTGGACCCAATTAAGATAGTTTCTTCTTAAGTATAATAGGCAAATAGGTGAATAGGCAAAATAAAGTCATTAGATATTAGCATTATTTTAAGTCTTCCCTTGGGCTGACAGAGATATGAAATATTTCTTACCTCTAAGAAAATTTCAACCTGATGTAACTACATGGTTATTATCTGTCCAGGCCTGGATTGTTCTACGCAGGAGTAGATTGGGAGGTCAGAGAGAATGTCCCTAAGTAAAAAATAGTAAAATAAACTTCAGCAAGTTACTTGCAAGCTCTGTGCTATTCTGYACAATTTCCACAAAGCCTTTTTCATGGGTTATGCATAGACAAAAAAAAAAACATAGAATGGCGAACCATGGATTCAGTCTTAAAGCTTCTGTGTACTCAGGCCTCCATGGCGATAACAGGATTTTGTATGAGCAAAGCTCACATCCTTAATGTTATTTTACAAAATACGCAAACTGCTATTTTCTCTATCGGCAGGGTACCAAGACCCTACTAACCAAGATCATAAACTTCTTGGGTGTAGTGACAAGAATCAAGTTCTACTCTTTGAGGGACTTAGTAGAAGAACTGCTTGGTTGCTTTGTTTCTTTGTATAAAAAGATAATTTTCCAAAGATGAGGCGAGTCTTCAGTTTCTGCTGAACAGAACTCTGAAGACGTAATCCTATTCACTTTTTTTTTTCCAGATATTTTAAGTCAGACCATCAAGCCTTACAACGTAAGTTTGTTTTCTTTTTATATCACAAGGATTAATAAGGATTAATAATTAATAAGGATTAATGATATTTTAAGTTTTATGTTCTTTGCCATCATATTCCTCCTTGAACTACACAAAAATCAGGTATGCTCCATAATAGAAATTTATTTCTTGCAAAATCCTGCACACAATCTAAAGAAGCAACAACAACAAAAAAGCAACAGTAGCTTATTAATGATTTTACCGTTTCCATTTCAGTCTGATGGAATAATCTGTGATAAATTTCACAAGTAAAATGATAACAAAAACCAGTTCCATTCAAATTAAAGGCAATTATACTGTCTGTATTCATTTTCCTTTGAAGGCTTATACAATCCTGGCAGATTGTATAAGAAATTCTAGTTAATTATCTACTAAGCCAGCCTAAGGAGTTTACTGTCACTTAGGACATAAGAGTTGATAGAAAAGCAATTTATTCCTAGATTAATACTTGCCATTGTATTTATTAAAGAAAGATTATGGCATTCTCACTTGATTCTAGGCTGAAGACAGTGAGAAATTCAAGACAATAGTAGAGTTTGAATGCCGAGGTCTGGAACCAGTTGACTTTCAACCGCAGGTAAGTTCTTATTCATGACCATTTCTCAGTTTTTAAGGGCATTTCTAATACAGTTATATCACACACTGYTTTGAAATAATTCCACTATTGTGGGAATGTCCCAGACTTCTCCAGTTTTATTTCCTCTCCACAATTAATTTGTTTCATCCTACTCCATAAAACACAAGCATGAAGTCTAATAACTCATGTTATTTGTGTCTGCATCCCAGTAACTGCTAAAATTGTAGTTGCATTCAGGTTCTCTTACAYGCAACTCAGCACTGCTCATTTGAACTGATTTGAAAGGTTTTCATTGCAGAAGTTGCTACAAAAGGATGTCCTTCCCGAAGGGGAATCACAGGAATGCATAGCAGCAGGCCACATTTAGAACAGCTCCACTTTGGTATGTTATAAAGAGTAAATGAAGTTCAGGTTATGAACTTCCTTCAGTATACGGCCTCTAAATAAAAGCAAATTTTCKTGGAGATTTGACATCATCAAAACCATAGGAAATGAACATTAGCATTCTTCTATCTGAAATTTGGCAGACCAAGACAGAAGACCAAAGAGTCTGTGTTGCAAAGCACACCTCAAAGCTTAATGTAAATTATTTCTTTAGGGCCAGGACAGCCTTCAGCAACTTACCTGCTTGTACATGGTCATGCTATATGCAACTAACTCCCTACTACATTTAACCTATCATTCCAGTAGGATTAGATAGAAATAGACTGACATATATAAATCTGTCTTATCCTTCCTCAGACTGGAAGACTGTGCTAACAAACAAACCAAAAACTTGATCTTGCAAGGAATTAGACATAAATAAAAAGGCTACTGCATTCTGCTGCAGGAAGACTTTGCTGTGTTTTTTTTGTTTTGAAATTAAACCAATCTTTTTGAATAGAGTGTTTATTTCTGTCTGAAATCTTTGTAAGCTAGACCTAGAAAATGCTCTGGAAGTAAAGAGAGAGAAGAAAAAAAGATGTAGGAGATATTTATAGATTTGCATCCGACCTCTCAATTTTACTTTGATCAATTGGCTCAAAGAATTCACAGCCAAGCCATCCTGGCTTCTCTACAGTCTTAGATGTGGCCCTTGGTTAGCATCTAGCAGGACTCGCCATAGTGTTTTTTTCTTTTTGAGAGTTGTAATACAAACCTGCTTGAAGGCAATTAAAAATACCTGAACAGTTGTGTTTGTCTTATCTCCATTGCTTTGATAGTAGTCTTCTCAAAATGAAAAAAAAAAAGAAAAAAAACCCACTTGAGTCTGAAAGAGGAGAAAATATCTTTTGTTTCTCTGATATAAAAATCTCATTGGGAAAGAACTACTTTTCCTCCATTCCTCCTCATGCTTTTTGTCTAGTGTGCTTGAGTAAATAAATGTACTGTGACTTTGAAATGGGAGGTTTGCTTTCAGATTGTTTTGTTCCTTTCTTCTGTCATCCCACAAGTGAAGGTTTCACTACAAGAAAAAAAATCTTCATAAAACTTAATTTTTTTCCCCAACTTCCATTGGAGAAAAAACAAATTACATTGTAACACAGTACATTGTCATGTTTTTATTTTGTTACCCAAGTTGCACTTTAGCCATTGGTCCTTTGCCTGTCAGCAGAGGGCAATCACTGCTCTTCCCAGATGTCTTCAACAGAGATTAAGTATTTGCTCTGACGCCAAAGCTGTAAGAATGCAAGTCCYAGTGTGCAGGTCTAGTACAGAAGCYTGTAATTCCAGTCACAGGCCTTCTTGCTACTTGGAGTGCTGGTAAATATTGCCAGGTGGCAAAAGCCCAGCAGAATGAAAGAACCCTTGAGCAGAATGCAGGTTGAGCATTTTTTCTACCTTCTTTAATGKAAATACAAAAATTATTGAGCTATATTAATTTTTAAAATGTTTCAGTTCTTTTCTTGGTACAGCTCCTTACAAACTTATTGCAACTGTGTTTGCAGGCAGGGTTTGCTGCTGAAGGTGCAGAGTCTGGCACACCTTTCAACGACATAAACTTGTTAGAAAAGGTATGTTGTCTTAGTTTTGTTAGTACATCTAACTAGCTAGCTTGCTTTCCCATGATTACCTACTCCAAAATACATACCCTGTGCATGCAAGAAGCGAGTTTTGTTCTTTCATGCCGGTATAGGAAGCTCATAAATGCGGAGAGAAACTGTCAAATAGGAGTAACAAGTTTTATTAGCAGGCTAATTTTAGAAGTACGTTTTGTGTCTCATCAGCAGACAAAGGTAGAGATGCAATTTCTTTTTCAAGACATTTCGCCCAAGGGGCAAATTACTGGACTCCTAAGTGACTGGTGACTCTTGGAGTAGTGAACTGATTTTTCTAAGGTAATATCTGTACTGTTTAATATCTCTGTGCAGAGGAAAAAGATAAATAGCACTGTCCTTTAGAGCTTGGAATGACTACTCCAGCACTGTAMATCTTCCTTGGCTGTGCACAAGAATCTCAAGGTCAAATCTGCTCCCTTGTATCCCACTTGGCATGGATCAGCTTGTCTGCTGAACCACCTGACTAAGATATTGTAAGCAATAGATAATCCTTTCGTCTGTCATGTTTGCTGCCTTGCCCATTACAGGCTATAGACTACATACAAAGAAAATTGTTAAATTTACACACTGGGATTAAAATCAATTTCATTTCAGGTCAGTATTCTTGCTTTTCCTAGGAATTAGAACTTAGTTTAGTGATTGTACAATGCTTCCTAAAGTGTAAAGGCCAAACTTTCAGTAAGCCTTAGTTTTGATCTGAATTCCAGGCTGTAATTTAGACACAATATTGCTTTCTTCCTTTTCTAATACTGTGAAATCTTAATTCCCATAGGATTGGAATGACTATGATGAAAAAACAAAGGAATCTGTTGGAATCTATGAAGTTACCCATAAGTTTGTAAAATGCTAAAGCTCACACCACTACAAACCTTGGCATGCTCCTCTTCAAGGTAGAAGCTGTAACATTAGAGAAGCTGTTTCCTTGGAGTTACTTTACACATGGCTGTACTACAGAAATGGAGGCTTAAGTTTTACTTACTGTCACTAGAACATCTAATAAAGAGCGCTTTGAGATTGCCTGAATGCAGACTGGAAATCTGAACTGTGCCAGTTTCTTAACGTTGTCCGTCTCGAGAACAGCAGGAATACACAGGGACCCAATGGATTCAAGCTTAAATAGTGTATCAACGGTCACTATTTATAGAGCTTACTGCTATAACATTTTAGGGCATCTATTGCAAAGAAGTACCCACATTTGATTCTGTAGTATAAGCAGCAYGAGATCCTGTTCCTCACCTTTCCTAGTATTGAGAAATGGCTCTGAGTGTCGTAAAAGGACAGTGATGATGGTTTAAGCAAAAAAGTATGTTTTTATAACTGTTTAAAATGTTTTTATAATAGGTTTTTTACAAGTTCAGGTACAGATGCTGAAGTCAATCTACTAAAAACAGTTAAAAAGCATCATTCCTATTGACATTTATGTATAACTTGATTTTATAAGATGTTACAACTGTCTTTCTGGACATGTCATTAGGTAAACCTTATTCAGTTTTAGTTGCAGACAGACTTTCTACCTAATAACAAGTGCTTTCAAAATTGTGCCAGTTATCCTCATGTAAGGGGAAAAAAAAAATCTTTACTAAACTTAGTTCCAGAGTTTTGAGGGACAAAGGGAATACCAAACTGCAAGGACAGTGATGCTATTACTTTTAAAATAATTCTTTTAATCTAATTTCAAATATCATATCACARTATGCAAAGGAAACAGACATGACTAGAAAACCATTACAATGCTTTAGCCTAAATATTTAAAGTATGCTCCTTTCCTGCTAGCATTGGCAGCACATACTTCAAAATACAGTACTGCTAATGCTTACTGTTCTGGGCAAAAGGCAGTTTCCCATATGAAGGAAGAGCATCTGTGAAGTATTCTTAGCTCCTTTGAGAAGCTTAGCTTCTGCCTGACAAAGATACTTTTGCTGCAAGCTCTCTTGGTAGCTGAAATACCCCTGATTGTGAGCAGCATACCAGGAATGTGTCTGCATCACTTCCATCTCATTCCCAGCACCACTAAATTTCACTGGTTTCTCAGCTCAAGCTCCTTCAAGGGGTCCTGACAAGCCTTAGCCTTGGGACTTCTGCAGCAAGTCCCAAGGCATTAGCAGTGTACCTCTGAGTAGTATAACTTTGATGTTTGCTGCAATAAAAAATATCAATGTTCAGATTACAAGAGAAGTTCTAAGAGCATGGAGAAAATAGAGAAAAGTGTTTCTGTTAAGGATTCCTCTTCCACAATAGGAAGTTTGGAGAAAAACAAATTAATATARGAGTTACAAGAGCACAAGGTTAAGTAGCAAAACCCCACATTGCCTACTTCAATATGCAAATAAAATAACTTTGTGGTTATTAATAGATATCTTTATTATAACAATAGTCTTTCCAGATATTTTAACATAATTGGTTGTTGCAGGTTACTTAAAGCCTCCCACTTCAATTTGTTTCTCAAAATTGCTACTTTGGAAAGGCTCCAAGCAGTTGAGGCACAATGAGTCTGACATTGATTCAAGTTTAGAGAGAAAAAATAAGTTTGACAAGTTAGGGAGAAAGTTAATGCAAAAGTGCAAATGTTACCATTTCTTTCACATTTCAACAGTTGCATATGTAATTCTAAAACCAACACTTTAAAAGTGGTTTTACAGTGCTGTTGTCTGCCTGAAACTCATGAAACATAGCTGTTCAGGTTTTTAAATGTCATAATTATTGCTTTATATTTTAGGTAATATATTTAAGAGCATATGATATGTTTAATTTTGACAGCGTGTTTGTATTTCCTGAAACATATATCCAAAAATATATATCTTTATATATCTTCAAAACAGATAAAGTTTTCAAAATTAATCTATATAATATCCAAATTAAATGTAGATAAATTAATTAAGCTGGGAAGTTTCAGCCACATTGAACCCTGATTACCATGTTCTGGCATTTAAACATAACCAGCATTTCATTAGGCATCTGTGAAGTATTTCAGCATTTTTACGTCTAACTACTAATCTTTTTTCCCTTTAAAACATTAAAGATATCTTCCAGTGACTTGTTTATACACTGGAGGAATTCTTTCACATTTCTAGTGGGGTAAGAGGAAATATTGCAACCTATCCAATCATTATGTACTTGATATCCTATTCCAAAACCATCAGGTACCACCGGTCCAAACCCTCCTAATTGCACAGCTGGGCTAGACAACGTGCTTGTAGACAAGATGTTGTGATTAAGCCGAGCATAGGCTTGGTCTTGGTAGAAATCAGGTAATGCAGTACCTTTGGATAAGGCTAAGCAGCGCAAACCAAACAGATGGCGGTCAAATCCCTGACCTGTAAAAATAAAATAAAAATTATTAGAAATATTATTGATTTTTGTGGGAATTAAATTCTGTTACTTAGACATCATGTTGCTTTTAAGTCACAAAACCAAGAGAAGGTCTATAGAACAGCTTTTGTTTAACTTAGCAAAATATTTTGCAGATTTAAGACATTGCAATTTTCACGCAGTTATGCCAGGGAATGAGCTCTGTCTTACGGTTGGCTGTTTTATTACTACCTCTTAACCAGTAATCATGACAGTAAATAAAAGTGGAATATCAAAGACTTTAATAATGTCACATTCTTCAATTAACTATGTTCATTTTTTTACCTATTTTCAAGGTTTTAAAAAACAAGTCAGGGAGAGAAAGGCCTTCCCTAAATTTACGAATCTAAAGATGAAGAGGATACTGTATTAACAAAGGAGGTGCATTTTAAATGCTATGGGGTAATATTCAATAGTCTTACTGATTTTATTGAAAAGACATAAGTTATGCTACTGGGAAGGGCAATTCAAAGAGGGGGAGAAAAAAAAAAAATACACCACACACACCAAGAGTAGCACAGCCAAAGAATCAATTTGGTTTGAAGTTTTTAAAACCTTTATCTGCCCACAGGGATCGCATAACAATTCTTTAGTCATAAAAGTAAAGTTTTTGATTGCCTTACAGATTTAAGCACACTCTAAGTATTAATGCTTTAAACAGCTGCTACAGGTTAAAAAAAGGAACATGTAATAGTAAAGTGGGAACATGGAGGCATTCTCCTCCATCAAGAAACTGGTCATATAGACCACATTTTGAACTGGAACCTTCTGCTACTTTTCACATTCCAAAGTCTACTTAGCATCAGACTTCCATCAAGATTAAATTATTTAGCTGCAAGGTAAACTTTTACTGCAACCTGAGCAGACATTTCAGTGCAAAAGCTTAAGCGTTCTATACATTCCCACCTACCCATAGCAGCTTCTTTTGTCAAACGGCCATGGTATTCTGAGCACTCCACAATCATCTTCTGAAGCTCTTCTGTACTATGTTTGGATGGTTCTTTGACAAAAGCTTCTGAACATTTCTTTGTGTGGATGGAGGCAGGACGTATAGTTTCTGTACGACCATGTTTGAAAGCTGCAGTGCTGCAAGATTCATATGTAGCAACAGTCTGATTGTATTGTCGAAGGAAAGCCATCTGGAAGGCAAGCTGTGCCACAGCATCTGGACTTACCTTCTTCTGCTTTAGCAGGTTCTTGCCCCCTTGTTGGAACTGAATCATATCAACAGCAAGTGTTTCTACAGTAGAATCAAAATTCTGTTTGGCTTTGGTAATTCCTGCTTTTAATGCATCGTTCAGCTTGAAGTCAAGTCTCTGTACTGCTCTAGAAGAGTCAACTGAAGCAGGCTGGGACTGGGGGCTGACAGCTGGTTGTCCAGTGCTATCTTTAAAAATCTCATTCTGGAATCTGAGCACAGCCACCCCATCTCCCCAGGAATGTTCAAAATTAACTCCTGTTGTGCCATCTTTAGTTATGATAAGATTAAAGGATTTGTCATACCAGCGGTTAGCACCATCTCCGTGCAACATAGTGTGGGACAAGTGCACAAGGTCTTTGACAGAAAAGTCATCTAAACTTAAGCAAAAGAGGGCAGAGTCTACCTTTTGAAGAGCTTCTTCATTGCCATTGTCCAATAGATTCTTTCTCAGTAATGCCCATGTATCTCGATTTTCACTGGAGAGATACCCAAGAGGGAAGGCTGGGGCTGGACTATTGTCACTGAGGATATATTTCAGGTGTGCTTGTATTTCTGAAGGTTTCACCATATTTCCATCTTTATCAATAATATCAAATACATAAAAATTCCCATTTCTGAGCACCAGTAAATGCTTTGCCTTTTCATCTGTATAAAGCTCATCTCTGTTGAGTTTAGGCAGGCGCGTTGAATTGAAAAGCCTGAAGTACTGAGACATATCTAGAGGATACGCATTGACCATGTAGGCACCAAACCAAGAAAGAGAAGAAGGCACAAATCGAATGAACTTTTTGAAGAGCTTTGTGTCACTTTTTTGGGGACTGAGGTGAAAAACCTCTGGTTCTAAATAACCAGCCCTTAAGGTCTTCATAAAACGTATAGCAGAAACAGTCATGTTAGTAGCTCTTATGAGCTGATCATTGTATTCAGATTTTGGATCAGGATAAAAAGACATAAATGCATTAAAATTCAGAACAACAGGCTCACGTGCTTTCAAGTACATATCAAACCAGGGACCTGAAAACACAGTTGAGAAGTAGGTCAGAACACAAAAGCAGCTTACTGAGTCAGACAAGAGGTTCATATAGTCAATATCCTGCAGGCATACGCAATAATTTCCCCAAGGACTCTCTCAACCTCCAATTATTAGGAGAGAAAGCATTGACTAGTTGCAAAAATATTGTGCTTGTAACAATCCACATCAGGAGTGTCAGTATCATTAGCAATGAGGGCCCATTTCCATGTTTTCTATAGGTCTCAGCAATGATCCATAACTCTCCCAATATAAAACAGAGCTCCTTTGCACTGATTTTGGTGCACACATGTGGAAAATACCTCTACACTTAAGTTACTAATTCCTGCAGTACCTTGACACTGAGGTATGCTTCTCTTTAGAACAGCCTCTATTTCTGATCCAGGTTTCTCTTACTGTTTGTCTTTCCTGTTCCTTTCATTCTTAGCAGCATTCTTCCATCTGTATTGGCCAACTTGCATTTCAACTCTCAATATCAATACATTCCCATCGCATTGCCAACTTTAAAGCTGGCAGATAGAAGAGATTAGAGAGAACCTCAAGGTTACTGGTCCAAGACAAGAGCAGGCTTCCAAAAGAAGTTTTACATTTGATACCTGAACATCTTCTAAACAATCTCATTTCACAATGTGGCCCGTCAACAAACGCAGAAGCATGAACGTGACCCAAAGGACGTGCACTTGCTATAACCAAGTGAGTTAATCATAATTTCAGAATGCAGTCACACTAGTCTATGAGTAAACAAAAATCCAGGAGGTATAGGAACTAAGGGATTTTTAAAGTACCTCATATTTCATCATCATGATGACCTTTACCCTTTTTAAGTCATGGTAATAAGCACTAACTGCAAGTAGACAAAGTAAGTGCACATGGATTTCCTCTCATGGCAGCTAATGTATTAATTTTTCTAACCCTGGATTACTCCCAAATTGAAACATCCAGCTGGGATGCAAGAGGGCTACCAGCTACTTGCAATCTGCCACAATTCTATCTCCAAGTCCTCACAGGTGAATATCCATTTATGGTTTTATAATAACATGACTCATCATCAAAAAATCTTTTATGGACCAGGATAGAGGAAACTATATACAACTCCAGCAATCAATTTCAGGTGGAAGAGATCTTTCAGAAGACCAGGGAGAGGGGTAAAATAAGTAAATAGATAAATACTCTGCCACAAAGTAGCATGCTGGTTATTAGTGATAAATACTATACATTCACCAGTTTGAACCCCAGATACTGTTTAAAGTGAAAGGAAAATACAAGCTAATAAACTGAGATGCTGTTTATGTGAAATAATGTGATATTTTCTGAAGAATTTGTGGTTGCTGGAATTTATTAAGCTAACACTTGTCTGGGCATTATCAGTAGACAGTAAAGACAGAAGAGCATTAGCTGGAAAACATGTAAGCTATTACTAGCAAAGGTACATGTTGTTATCCATCCAGTACCTTCATAATCAGTTATTTGCATTTGGAATACTTGGAAGTGAGTAGAAGCAATAAATAAGAATCACTAATCTAAAAACTATATGCTTACTTTTCCTTTTCTTTCACTCTTTCCATTCTTTCTCCTTGTCTCCATTTTCTGACCTTCATTATGTTTAAATTGTTTCCTTTATTCTCATCTTTCTTTCTGTCTCTCTCATTCTCTTGTTCTTTAAAAGAATAAGGTTTTGTAGATTTTTTTTAAGTTTGAAGCATTGTCTTCTTCTGCCTCCCAAAGTTTTCTTGCTAAATAACCTGAAATTATTGGAAGGAAATTGCTGTAGTGTCCTTAAAATAGTTACTAGGTTAAGCTCCTCTATTAACCTACACACAAACAGCAATGAAAAAAAAAAAATATAGTAAGGAACTTTAAATACATACCAGCATTATGCATTATGAGATGATTTCCCCAAGAAACTACGGTTGCATTATATACCTACAAAGCTGTCCATCCTACACTAAAACTCTACCCTTAAAAAAAGATATTTTAACATAAGATTTCTGCATAGTGATTTTAACTATTTCTCCACTTACAGAAGCACTATAGGATGCATGGCATTCCACTACAAATGAACAAACTAAAAATACTATATGCCATAGAAAAATTGTTTTCAAAAAAGCAATAAGATTACATAAATATTTGAGTAATCAATTTTTTAATAAAACGTATTAGTACTGTGGTTTACCACTCCCTTACATTTTATCCCATAGCATTTTGGTATTTGGTATTCCCTTTATTTAAAAAAGGGAAAACAGAAGTAGGATCACAACTCTTTAAATAGTAGTCTGTCCTGTTATTACTGTAATATAAAGATTACAAAAATGCAATCTTCTGTGCACCAAACAGACACTTGGTGAAATACTGTCACAGGTAGTCTTCACAACTTGTTATGACAAGTTTGTGTGACAGATAGTTTGAGCTTCAACCTACTTTTTTTCTGGCATTAAGAACTGTCTGTTATCAAGTATGATGATACAAAGATGTTTTCTTTATCCTGTAGGCCAACATACCTGTAATGTAACTAGTATGCTTGTTCTGATTGTCTTGAGCAACTAGCTGCTCATGCAGCTGTCTTCCAATTCCTTTTTCAAACTGATGAGCAAGATCTTCTGTTTTCCTAAAGCAATCAATAAAAGAGGCAAAAGTTTGTCACATGGCATATTTTTGATATATAACACTCAGCTTTAAAACCGCAAATGATACTGCAATATGCTTATTTGTCCATACCTGAACTGATCATCATTTAAAAGAGGTTTTTGTGCATTCAAGTATCTCCTTATTGTATCTTCTAGTTTGGGAACAGGTAGTCTGATGGGGAAAAAGAAGACATGCATTTATGAGCAACAGTAATAAGGAAGATACATTTTTTACACAATAGTTTCTCTTTCATTACACATTAGTCTCTCTTCTCTCTCCTGTCCTTTATATTACCCAACATAATCCAAAGGGATAAACATTACTTGTGAAAGAGGTGGGGAAAGGGGTAGACGGACATAGATCATCCCTGCAGAAAATTATTTTGGTAAGAAAAACAGGGTGAAAAGCTAATTGGAACAACTTGTTATTAAAGTAATAAGTCTCACTACCTCACAGGCAATACAGAAAAGCAGGAATTGTTTCAAGGAAGAAAATTTCCGAATAGAAACAAAGCCCAAAGCCCAGCTTGGTGGACACCTTTTGCATCCTTAGCTAGATCCAGAACACCTGTCTTTCTCTACAGGGGTCCCTGACTGGTGTCTTTGCAACCTTCCTCTCTGCCTGAGCACAAAAGCTTCCTCTCTATATAAAATAATCTTATTTTAACTCCAGAAGTTACCTCACAAACTGTTTCAACAGCAGCATTGCTACAGCCACAGCTGTAGTGGCAGTTAATTTTTTTAAATGAACCCCTCGAGTAGCATTTATGAAAAATTGACACCCCGGACACCATTACACCGGAGGGCAACGGGCCGTTTCCTCCCCGCTCCCCACACGGCCCCTCACCCGCCCCCCAGTAACGGTCGCTTCGAGTCGCTAACGCGGCCCCGCCCCAACCGCCGCGGAGCCCCCTCGCAGCGGCCCCTTCCTCCCGCCTCGGGCCGGTCTCGAGGGGGCCCGGCGGGCGCCCCGCGGTACCTGGGCAGGCTCTTCTGGTAGTGCATGGTGGGCACGATGCTGCGGTGCAGGTACTCGGCGCTGCCRTAGCCCCGCCGGCCCCGCGGCGCCGTTGCCGCCATCCGCCTCAGCAGCAGTTGCCGCGCCGCCATGGTGCTCCCGTGACCCGCCGTGARGCGCCGCCCGCCAGGGGCCGGCCCGGGCCGCCCCCGCTGCTCACCCGCTTCGGGGCGGCTCCTCCCGCCGCAGAGCAGAGCCCGATGCCACGGGAATGGGGGTGTTCCTCTCGCGGAGGTAGCGATGTGCCGAGTGGGTGTCTCACGACCCCCTCACAGCTACGCGTACTTTGAAGGGGGGAGTTAAAATAAGACTCGCCCATAAGATTGCGTGTTAAAGCTATGAAATCTAGGCACATTACTCATTCAGCCTCCAACGTCCAGAAGATGGTTTATTTATTTTTTTTATATTTTTGGTGAGAGCCTTTATTGCTCATTGACCAAGCTGTATGCAATTGGAAGTTTTTTTCTGAAGAAAACTGTTTAGTTTCTGGTGGTGCTTGTCTCCCCACACACAAACACTCGCTCACATGTAACCATGTAAAACTATCATAAGATAAATCCCCAGATCTATTGCTAAGCATGGAATGTTTTTCATAAAAATATTGAATAATCCTAATAATATTTCCTATAAAAATAATACACACCTAGACGCAATGGTAAGGCTTCCTTAAGAAAAGTAAGTGTAGCTAATAGTTAAAGTAGTTATGTGTTTTTATCGGATATTCGCTAGCAGAAAAATTGGTGTCTGACCCACGTGCCATGCAGCGAAGGAAAGGAAAGCAGCTCGTGCAGCTTAGTCTGGTAATCGTCTGAAAGTAAATTGGCCCTGCTCTAATGAACGTAGTAGGAAGAGGAAAAAGTGAAATCGTCTCACTTCCCACATGGTGAAGGCTGGGGAGTGTTCTCTGGCTCCTGGGATAGCGGAAATTTCTGTTTGACACGCGTCTCTTGTTCTACTCATTTACCATTCCTATTTACCGAAGAAAGAAATAATAATAAAAAAAGGCCGCTTTAGTTAATGAAGCCCCATTTCACCTCGCTTGCCCTGCTGTGATAGTCCAACTCCCAATCTTACCTGCGCTGCCCTTGAGAAGAGCTGCACCATAACGTGGCTTTTAGCAGCTAGCAGCACAACGGGCACTGTTCCCTGCTTAGCTTTGCTTGTTCAGACCCCAACCTGGGGCCGGTCGGTACATGCTCAAGCATCCCCTTTCTCCCCTGAGTACCACTTTGTTTGGAAGCAGGCTGCTTTTAGCCATACTCCTGCATTCTGTTCTATTTTTCCAGAGCTCCCTAATCTCCTTCCAGGTTCTTAATGATGTGTCCGGTAATAGGATTGTCGGTATTAATTTGGAACAATAATGCCAGCTGCTTGCTTGGTGGCTATTGGCAGAGGGGTGACCTTGCAGGCCAGCTACGCAGCACTGCGAGTGCTTTGATCTGATCTGTGCAGAGCCCGAGCAGTCCCGTCCAGCAGAGGAGCTGGCAAATTCGCACCCCGGGGGATGCTGATTCTTCCCCAAAGAGCACCGAGGGCAGCATGGCAGTGGCTCTCGACGCAATCCTCGCACGGGTCAAGGATGTATGTAAGAGGAACGGCCTCCTCATCCTCTCGGTGCTGTCGGTTACGGTGGGCTGTCTTCTCGGCTTCTTCCTGAGGACGAGGCGGCTCTCACAGCAGGTACGTGTGGCACAGCGGAGGAGAAAATACTCTGCTTATGTAATGAAAGGAGCTAACAACTTGAAGAACTTCAGAGGGGACTTTCTAAGATTTAAAAACATATATATGTGTTTATCTGTTAAAACTTATACAGTAATCTACACTGATCCTTGAGTCCTTTCACACATTGTCAGACCTTAACTACTGCAAAGTCATGCGGTTCCAGTCTTAAACTTAAGAGAGTATGTCTAGCATAACCACTTTATAATGTTGCAGGTATGGATAATAATACTGAGTGATTAAACTGGGTGAAACATAGCCTGTGAGAGATATGTTTAGAATATTGCCTGTTAAAAATGGGCAGTACAATATATTCCATCAGATTTTACAATAGTTTGAAACATGTATGTCTTAACAAAACACTGGGAATTATTTTAACCTGCAAACAGATGGAGGTACAGGTGTTGGTATTACAACAGTGGTATTTCACATTAATCATTTTGGGATTTCCCATCAGTATGGACCATGTTATTAAAGTCACTTGGGGATTTCTCCACCATACTTCAGCTAATCTCTTTGCAGATAACTCATTTCTTACTGCTATATTACTCTGACAGACTGGACAGACATGGCAACATGCATTGCTGAATGCATTTTCTCAGCAGGAAATGTAATTCTCAATTACAAAAATATGGCACTAAGTAAATGCAATAGCTGAAGCTACTCTGTGTTCTATTGCCACTAACCACAGTGTTGGGGTTTTTTTTTTGTATGCAGTGTGTAGCTTCATATACATCTAGCAAAATATGCAAAATGCAGAATGAAGGGATTACACAGAAGAGCCTCCTAACAGTAGCCATCAAGACACATCATATTTAATTTCTTCCTATCTTTCCAAAGGGATGAACAATGCATTTTTTGTTGAGTTATAACACACTATGTAATCTATTAATTTTGAAGCCTCCATCTTTGCCACCTTGTGTATCAGAGTATATCAGAGCTGCAGATCTCACAAATATCTGATTTTATCACTTGACCTACAGCTATTACACAACTTATGAAGAGAGATATTCTTTGTTTTAAAACAATAAACATCTCTCTTTGTTTTTGTAGGAAATTAGTTATTTCCAGTTTCCTGGTGAATTACTGATGAGGATGCTGAAAATGCTGATTCTCCCACTGGTTGTCTCAAGGTAAGAAAGGACAATGACTCCTCCAATCACTGTTGAAGTTTCCTAAATAAGGCATATCATGACCACTGTTTTAATTATAACTGAGTTAATATCAAAATACCAAGACTACTACTGAGAGCTGCACGTTCTCATTTATAATACAGCTTTGAATGGCAACATTTTTCCACAGTACCTCACATGGAGAGTAGTTGTTTAAAGATAAGTTTTAATAATTAATGCTTTCTTCTTTCATTTTAATGGGAAAAAATTTTCCTTGAAGTTAACTAAAAGTTAAAGCTATGGTATAAATAATGAAGCATATCAGAGAAAAGCTCCTCAACTCAAAATAATTGAAATAATAAACCATACAAATATGATGAAATAGCACTATCGATTTATAATCTGTAACAGTATTTTGAGATATTTGCAGCATTATGATTAACGTCAAGGGGGAAAAAATGAGTCCACTGAAAAATATATGTCTGATTTCAGCTGGAGAGTGTAAGCACATTGAAATTCAGACTCATAAATCTCTTTTTAAAATGTAATACAGGGTAGTTTATGTTCTTGAAATATTATTTTTATCTCTTTCCAAGAATTCATGAAATACACTTTTTAGTGACTAGTATTAGATATAGATGTTGTTTTCTTTACAGTGTCCCTATTTCACTTTAAATATTACTGTGAAGTAAAAACAGCTGCAGCAAAATGGGAGAATGTTTGGTTTTGACAGAAAGTAACTGGAAGTAAGAATAGACTTTTAAAAGTAGGTATGAATCTTTGACAGAACTACTACCTAGGTGGCTCAAATAAGAGCTTCAGCAAGGCATACTAAAATAAATTGGACAAGTCAAAAGGAAGAACTGGGTTTTCAAACCTCCTTTTTAAAAAAAAACAATTTATTTGATGGTTTGGGAAGGTTCCAATGGAATATATTTTAGAGGGAAGAATCTGAGGGATGAATCTGGATAAGTCAGCATCTATTTGTACTAAAATAGAGTTGTGTAAGCTTACATTGGATGCCTTTACCTCCCCATGCACCAATATATATAGCCAAATGCATAGTGCAATGCAGTATATAAGGGACAATACAGCTAATATATGTGTTCCATACACACAGTACAATGCAGTATGTAAGGGACAATACAGCTAGTATATATGTTGCAGTGAACACTCCAAGTATGGATGGACAGAATGGAAATATTGCTAAGGAAAATAATCTGTTAGTATGCTTTTCATACTTGTGTATTATATGTTACAGACTTTTCCACACATAAACAATAATAGGTGGTCATTCATTTATACTAAATATGTAGTGGTCTGACTGGGTAATCTGTAACATTTGCCACATCTTTCTTCCTGTGTATTTTGGTGATTCTTTATTATGTTAAAGGCAGAACAGGACCATTTTCACTGGTGACAGAATTAATGGTCTAGGTCTTTGTCCTTTTCCATGTAGCTACAGAAAATAAAGAGAACATACGTAGAGGTTTGTTTTTTTGTTGTTGTGTTGGTCTTTTTTTTTTCAAAGTCAAAACAGTTTTCAAGGAGAACAAGAATCTCACATAAGAAAGTGATGTAGTAAAGGGAGAAGAGAAATTGGAGCTAAGTCACATGTCCTTCTTTAAAATTCACAATTCTTTCAATACATGCTTTTTATTAGAGGTGCCAGGAGGAAAAGTAGCACCCTGGGGAAGAGCTGCTCTGACAGAGCATGCAATAGCTATAGGTTATCTATGGGTATATCAGGAACATATCTCTGGACTGTACTGTTAGAAAAAATGAACTCCATGACTAAGAATGTGACTAAGATATGGTAAGAAATAGTCTGACAGAGTTTGTAATCTGTCCTAAGAATACTCACTAGGGGAAAGTTCCAAGGTCAAATTTTAGACCTTACTGTTACCAGATATAGAGTGCTTATTAGGTATATACACATAGGGTACTATTTTTAAACCCAGGAATGAGAATATTAAGAAAGCACAGAGAGAACAGGAGCCAAATCTGAATTCCTGTGCGTGCACAGACTCTGCCTGAATGCTTAGAGCAGTTGGACAAGGGGATCTGCATTAGAGCTGCAGTTCCTTGACCTCTCAATCTTCATTTGACAACTACTGCAATGCAAATAATAACAAATATAGTTTCTTCATTCTTTTCAAAATACTTAAGCAAACAATTTAATTTTTCAAGTAAGGACACATAAACTTTGCAGGGACAAAAGTGCATCCTGTTTCAGTGCATCCATCACTGCATCTGCTGATATGTTTAAAAAAGTACAAGTCCAGATACTCAGATATGCTGCTCTGCATTCGCTGAGCAGCTGGTCCAAAATATGCAAATTTATTAAGTGACATTTCTTTCAATCTAAGCAACAGGGTGGTGTAAGTAGGCTCAATGCTGTATTACACACTTTAGCCAGGAGATGGCTCTGCCTGGAAGACTAAAGAAAACAAGAATGGTTACAGAGGTGTTTACAGTCATTTAAGTGCAATAAGGACTTCTTAATTTCAGAGGCTGTGCCATTTTCTAACACTGTGTTGTCCTCCCAGGGAAAACGGACATTTCTATTGCATTGCGTATTTTCAGTTATAGCCTTCATGTTGACACACGTATTTCTCACACATACTTAACGCTGCCTAGAAAACTGATTTGTAAACCTGGGCAACCCTTTAGTTTCTCAGATTCTGACTGCTTAAAACACTTGAATCTAATGTCTCTGTCTTTGTGCTCCACACTAAGCAAAAAGCATAGAGAGAAACAAACAATGAGGTTTCCCATCAATATCATCTCATCTTTGCTAAAGATAGCCCAGACACTTTGTCCAAATATTCCCTGTGCCAGCAGTGACACAATACACAAAGCCTGGCTTGATCACAGGCCAGGTGTGCTGGCAGTTACTGCACAGTAACTCGTGCTTTTGGCTCCCTTCACTGTCCTGTGATCTTCCCCTCATGCTATCAGTTCACACTGATATCAATTCCAGTGCGCCAGAACTTTGATTTTTAATATCATAATTGCGTTCACTAAAGAAGTATTTGAGGAGACTGTTACTGAAACCTGGTTTTCTGAAACTTTGTATCTTGTGACTAATGTTGTAATGAAGCAACAGTGACTGAAACATTTACCACTGCTGAGGCACTTATAATACTTCTTTTGGGCATGGATTCTCTGGCGCAGGCAGAGAGCTTGCACTCTAGCATTTGCCCCAGAAAGCAAATTTGAGTCGTCTTTTCTGTTCAAAATGCACATGTGCCAACAACCCTATAGTGGGGAAGTCTGGCTTCACCGCATGCATGCTGTAGAGCTGTCTGTGCCTACAGAACATGTCAGACTTCCTGGATCTTCAAGAATGAACTGCAAATGTGCATGCTGCAGATCTGTAAGGAGACAGAGCTTGCAACCAATGGGTTCTTGCATCTAGAGAAAAAGATGTCTAGAAGATATCTGGAAGCTCAGAGGTGTTTTTTTTCCCCTGTATTCAGCTGCAGAGTTTCATAGACCTTACAGGAACTTGATTTTCTCCTTCTGAGCCATCCAACATCTGTATCAATGGACAGAAAAATGAATTTAGATGGTATTAACAAGGGCCACCCCCTACCCACTCATAGACATGCATAAGTCATGTTTCTTCAGAAAAGCTGACTAAAACCAGAGTTATACAGATTACAGGAGCTGAAATATTGACCTATTCAGCCCTCTGTGTTTGTTCCAAATGTATTTCTGTAGGTAGTAGAAAATGGATCCCTCACTTTGATACCCTCCATTTAATCATTTTGTCCAGTGGCAAGTATATGGCCTAGACTGTTGTTACTAGTGAGCAGTGAGACTACTGTGGGAAAGAATTAGCAGGATAAAATTTAAATAGCGAGTTGCCTTAGATTTGAACACACTTGTAACCTGTAACCTGTATTTTGATAAATTATTATGCTCGTTCCTCCAGATATGCTGTTCCTGGTACAAACAAATATATGCTAATAAAAATAAATATTTACTTAAGGTTTTGTTTGGGGATAGGAATAAAATATTGATGTTCTTGTTTTTTGTTGACTAAATCAAATATGATATGCTAAATATAAGAAATGTCCTCCTTTAAGGGGATTCCTGCCTATAATACCATCAGTTCTGGTAATCCCTCATCCTTCTGCTCAGATTCCTGACTGGGTTGTTCTTACTCATGCTGTTAAAACCTAGTATTTAATTAGGAAATTACTCCATTAAAGTAACCTTTTTTCTCCTATTGTTTTTCGCAGTGCTTTTGTTTGGGGAAAACGTTGGCATTTTAACATCCCATTCATGAAAAATATTGGTCTTTCAGTTTTGATGGCATTCTGCTGTTCTGTTCTTGTTGAGCTCTACTGTGCTGTATCAAATTTTGCTGTTGGGATTCATTGTTGAAATTTGAAGAGCTGGTAATTGTATAAACTCCGTAAAAGGCTGTGGAGGTGCCCTGGGTGCAGCAGATGTGGTCACACTTTTCCATGAGGCGAGCGTGGCAGACACGTGCCAGCTCCGTGCCGGAAGCCGTACAGCCGCATTAGTGTGGCTTTGCGCCCAAGCTTATATGCAAAGGGCTAATGTGGCTACATGGCTTCCAGACCAGCCTTGGCAGCTCAGAGAAAAGACAGCTTGTCAGAGAAAAGACACAGATCTTGTGTGTGTCTGCCCCAAATACGTGCCCTATAGATATGCCCTAAATAACTTTACAGCAATAGCATATTCTTTGAGAGCTTAGGGTTTGGTTAGAAAGATGCTGTGAGACAGACCATTAGTTTAGGTGAATACTAGCGCTCACTGTTTTCTTGCTGTCAGCTGTGGATGAATCTGATAACACATCGCAGTCTGGAGTTTATTTGCCTGTTTTATTACATGAGTTTACAATTCATGAGGGATGAACATTTTGACTCAAACAATCTGAGGCTGGTACTGACATTGGCAGTTTCTACCATGAATATATACCAGTGCCTGATATGGTCACTAAAGCATCTAATCAGAATGGAAATACAAATCTCTAAAAGGCAGTGCAATTTGTCTTTTTCTCATTTATTATTAATTTTAAACCTCAATAATCCTAGTTTTACACAATTAGCAATATGTGCAGTGCTAGTGCCTCTAATCCACTCCTGGTGCTGAGAGATTGCTTTCTACATTATCCTGAAAAACACACATAATTTGAATGAAGATTGACTGGGAAAGGGTAGATAACATGAGACTCTGTTCCATTTTGGCTTCGGTCTTTTATGCTGTGTGCAAGTTAGCCTCTTCTCTCCAGTCATTATTTTTGAAATACCAGTCACTTCTGTGATGCCTACACAACCTGCCAAACTGGAGCAAAATGAAGTGCAGTCATTTAAGGACTGTATTACTCAGTGAGGAGTTGAGGGGCAGCTGCGTTGCTTGTCTATGGCTCTCTGAAGATGTCAATATGTAATGTCCACAAAGTAACAGTATTTTCTTCCATAATTAAATTGCTGATGGAAACCCAGGGCTTTTTTCTTCACAGTTAGAATCTGGACTTCTTTCTTCCTCTAATTTACCTATATTATCTTCCCAGTAGAAAAATACAAGCAGCTAGGAGCAGATCTTCCCCAGCAGAGGAGGGTGAACACTCTGTTGGGTTAGTATGGGAAAAATTTTTGTGGTATCTGAATGATAATAAGAAATGTTCCATTTCTGAATCTTAAATCAGATCATGAGTGTCATTGTTACCTATGCTCCCTATAGGAATAATAGAAACAATCTGTTAGACTTTTTCTACAAAAAATCTGTTTAAGAGATGTGAATCTTTGAAGGGATGACTAGAAAGGACAAATATATTTGCATATAGAGTGAGAAGCAAAATTCAACTTAAATGAAAGTGAAAAGGAATGATTAGCCAAAGGTAAGAAGAACTAGTCATACAGCAGTCTGATTTGACACTACTATTTTATTTATATTATCCATATATATTATATTGCAGAACTCATATTATCCACAATTTTTCTAAATGCTGTTTTAATGTTGGTTGATCTTATAGAAGAAAATTCCATTCTACCTTCATTATGACCATATTATTAAAACACTTCTCAGTGCCTCAGACCTTCACAGCTTTCACTTCTTTATCCGTGCTGTAATTAAATGTGTTTAAACGTATAAATTCTGGTGGTGGGGTCCCATAGTGTTTCCTTTTTTATCCTTTTAATGTCTTCTAGTGTTTTCTCTTGTGTAAAATAGAGATACCACATGTTTAAGGGAAATGCGACATGTTGCAGAGTTGTGTGTCATAATGACAAGACTGGAGCTACTCGGTACAAACTATTTAACAAGTGCTGGTAGGGACCTAATGATGTGCAGTAGACATCTATGTTCACAAAGTGAGGAGTGTGGAAAACAACAGTCATTACAAATTGAGTATGAGTAATTGGTATACCTGATGGAAACTTTCTGTAGTCTCCTAAGTGCTTTGGAATACTTATCTGAAATCTTTTGTAAAATAAACTGTAATGGCATATGAAGCTTGAGTGGCTGACTGAATTTCCTCTTTCTCTTGAGGACAAAAACATCTGTAAACTATAAACAGTTGAATGAACATTTGCTTATAATTCAGATTTGTGTTCCAAATCCTTTTGTTCTTAATCTAAAAACAGCTGAAAGAACTGACAAAACAAAAAGTAAAAGGTTATTAAGATCCCTGGTTCTTTTCACTCTTTCTACAGATAGGAAGCTCTTACTTAAAAGATAATTCATTTTCATTTACACCTTGACCTTTAGGTTTAGGAAAAACTTGTTTTATTAAAACAGCTAAATCAACAAACAAGCTTGGATGTGCTATACAACAGTGCTTCAGATCTACCTTATCTCTCACTGATGAAAGGCTGCTGTTCATTCCTCCAACATTCATAGACATTACTGCAGCAGCCACACATTTTGGGCAGTCTAGGAGGGAGCAGTGATGGAAAAGTTACTGCACACTCATCTTCACTGTCAGCTGAGCAAAGTCTCGCCTGTTTAGTCCACAGGAACAGATTTCCCATAGTACGCTAAGAAAAGCCAATGGGTGCTGTGAATTCCTGCCAGAATTTGGGCAGTGCATCTCAGTTTCTCATGAATGCTTGCTTTTAGAGGATTCGAGAAAGGAGATCCTAAAATTTGGGTAAAACTTGTTGTATTTTAGTGAGCATTAGTTTAAAAAAAAAATCAAAAGTGCTATGTTATGGTGTACAAGAAATGTAGATTTTGTATCATTTTCTTTTTTTCAAGCAGCATACCTGTAAAACTGTAGCATTCCTGTTTGTAGGACAGCTGCAACTTTTTTTTTAACATAGTTTATTTTATTATGTTCCCATATATTTGAACTTCAGAAATGTGATTTCCTTTTATATGATATTCAAAAGAATTAAGTCTTTGTAGACTTCTTGACTTTCAATAAGAATCTAGACTTCTTGGTTCCTTTGCAAATCCATCTGTAGTACTATGCAAACTTTGAGGATGACACTGAGGTCATTCAACTGATTACAAAATTTTTGCAGATTGTGATAGTTCTTTAGTTGTGTTCACATCAACAGAATTCTGTTAATATATTCATATTCTGCAAACTATTGGAGTCTAAATAAAATTCAGAGAGCTTAGGTGTACATTTCACTGCTTATGTGTACTGCACACAGTTATCATAGAATCATAGAATACTTAAGGTTGGAAGGGACCTCCAGAGGTCATCTAGTCATCTAGTCCAACTCCCCTGCACATGCAGGGTCTCCTAGAGCATGTGGCACAGGAGTGTGTCCAAGTGAGTTTTGAAGATCTCCAGAGAAGGAGACTCCACCACCTCTCTAGGCAACCTGTTCCAGTGCTCTGTCACCCTCACTGTTTATGCATTGAAAAAGGAGTTATCTATACAAATGTTATATAAAAAAAATTATCTATATAAATGGGTCATCCTTCCACAAAAGTGGAGCAGAGACCTGCTTCAACTTAGTCAAGAGTACACGGTTTTATCTTTCTTTGCACTTAGACAAATGGTATCTTGATACATGGGAAGTCTGGGCATCATTGAAAAGTGGCTGAATGGTGCACAAGGCATTTTTGCTGTCAAGTGTGGCATGGCATCTAGAACCAAAAAAACTCCAAACTATAACTTAGCACATTAGGTATGGGAGGCATGAAGTGTAGTGTCAACACAGCCACTCTGATAATGACATGTGTTGAGAGCAGCAGTTTTCCTTGTCACAGTCATGGCAGTGAGGTCTGCGGGTATTCTGGCTCTATATTCATTTTAAAAGAAAGCAAGAATATTTATTTTGGAAAGCAAAAGTTACTGTGACCCCTCTTTATCACTACCTGGAATCATTTAAACTCTTTTGGAGTCTAAAAACAAAGTCAAACATCATATTGTGTGAAGAGCCTGGAAAAGTTTCTCATTTTTCTGTCACTATTGAAAAGTCTCCTGTTTTCATTCCTGCAAAGTGTTCCAGAAAGGCATCTCCGTAGCAGTAGAGCAGCCTGTCCCAAAACCAGGGAAGGCTGATGGTCCTTCTCAGTGCAAAGATCATTTCAGGCATATTCACTGCAAATTGTTTAAGTAAGCTCCTTATATTCTCTGTTTCCTTGTCAGTAAATGGAAACACTACCTCCTACTTGATGGATGATTGTATTAGAGAAGCATTTTAAGATGATTGAATGGCTGATGCTGTGGAAATGGAGATTATTACCATGTCAAAACTTGAAGGGCTTGACCTAGACAAAACAGCAGAGAGCCTGCCTGCATGATGAAGCAGCATTAGTGAAGCCAGCACTTCTTTTTCATGATGCTCAACTGTAATACAATCATCTCTAATGCAGTTGCCAGAGAGGCTTTCCAGCCTCACTGGGAGAACTTGCTTAGGAAGGTCTTTCCTGTGGCATGCAATTACAAAATGAGAATGGAAGAGAGGTTACGGGATGAATGAAAACAAACATGATTCTAGGAACACTGTTGGTGGTTAATACTTGACCATTACTTCTTGACAGGATTAATGTCTTTCTAATCGCACTAATCCCTTCTGATAGCTTTATCCATAATCCATCTATTTCAAAGCAATATCCAGATGGCTTCTGGTGGTGAAGAAGACAAATACATATGCAGAATGGAGTCTTAGCAGCAGCTTCTTATAAGCAAAAGCCTTCCCGAGGATATAGGTTTTGACATTGAGGCAGGTCAGAAAAATGTGCTTTTTATCAGAAAGCAATAAAAAAAGTAGAAAATATCCAAGGAATCTAGGAAGTTCTGTCTTTGTTAGTAAATAAAATACACCATAAATACTCTGAATTTTATCAACGGCAGACAAAGCAAGTCTAGAGCTACGCAGAAGGCATAGCTACTTGTTTGCACTGGACTGGTTAGATTTCTAAGGTATTGAAAGAATTCTCTCTGTCATTACTAAAAATTAACAGATATAATAAATTGAGGTTTTCCGCAGGTTTCTGTCAAAGCAGATATAAAACATTGGACTTACAGAATCATAGAATGCTTCAGGTTGGAAGGGACCTCTAGAGGTCATCTAGTACAAACCCCCTGCACACGCAGGGTCTCCTAGAGAATGTGGCACAGGGTGGTGTCCAAACAGGTTTTGAAGATCTCCAGAGAAGGAGACTCCACCACCGCTCTTGGCAATCTGTTCCAGTGCTCTGTCACCCTCACTGTTAAGAAATTTTCTCAAGTTCCTGTGGAACTTTTGGTGCCTCAATTTGTGGTTGTTTCCTCTAATACTATCACTGGCCACCACCGAAAAGAGGCTGGTCCCATCCTCCTCGCTCCATCTCTTGAGGTACTTATACACACTGATCAGGTTCCCTCTCAGCCTTCTCTCCTCCAGGCTGAACAGGCCCAGCTCTCTCAGCCTTTGCTCATAGGGCAGATATTCCAGGCCCTTAATCATCTTTGTAGCCCTAAAGTTCATTCTAGTTCATTCAAGAATTAAGTTCATTCTTTGTACCACTGACAATAATTAAAACAACATAACAACTCACTTTGCAGTCTTAACCAGACCTGTTAAAAATAGCCGCTGGACTTGTAGAGGTCTTCCTCTTTCCTTCCAATTTCTCATTAAGACCTTAATCTAAACTTCATTAGCTCTTCCACTGATCCCGACTTCCTTCCCTGTTTGCCCTCCTCCTCCAACCGACATAACAAAATCATGTATTTGTTCACAGGTGTAAAATCATAGCCTTTCATAAAGCACATGGAAACTGTCCAAGTAAGCAAACTTTAATCAAGTCATTCTAGGTAAAATAATTTAGCTAGAGTTTTCTACACTAACAATCATCAGTGAAATAAGTAGCTCTTAAATATTTGTCACACGAAAAATGAGAAAACTAGCTACTTAAACTTTGTTAAAACAGTTGTCTATATCCAACTTTGATCAAAATGCTGCAGCTCAGTAAATTTACTTACTTCCTGACTTGCTTTCCCTAACAACAAACAGGATAAGATAGATAGAGGAAAAAAACAATTTTGGCATCAGAACAACTGATTTCCCAGAAAGCAAAGCAGATGCAGAACTATCTAAGTCTTTTAAAAAAAAAAATTAAAAAGACATCTTTTACTTCTTAAGAACACACCTTAAAAAGTATTCTCTATCTGTAAATATTATGGAGCATCAGATCTACACTGTTTGGAGATCTTCAGGTTACCAAAAAAACAACTATAATGAGGCTTGGAAACCACAAACGTATAAGGATCATACTACGAATACTCTTATGGTTGTTTAGTATATGCAACAACTTTAGAAGCTGTTCTTGTAAATCATACTTAGGATCCACAATTACACAATTTTATCCAAGATCTTTTGGGCAGGGAAGCTAGAGGAAGAAAAATAAGTAGGCTATCCTACAGAGCAGAAAGAAAAGCTATAGAAAGATGATATTTTCATGTAACAGAAACTATGCAGTGGATAAAGAAGTTATGGAACTATGATTTATTAGGGTGTCTTGTGTTTGTGTCCAGCAGCAAATGTTGCAAAACAAGGTGCAAGAAACCTCTTAAATCATAGTAGTTAGAGATTTGCCTTAAATCGTGGAATACAAGGTGTAAAAAACTCACTAATGCTTATTTTGAAAGCCTTAGGCTTGACAGTCTTTTTCAGTAAAAGCTAATAGTCCCTGAACATGAAATTTCAAGACATTGTGTAAATTCTTTGCCAAGGTGATTAACGTGAAGTACTTCAAATACTCAGAAAAGGTGCAAAGTTTTTTTCATTGTCTTATTCTTGTTTCCTACTCTCCCACCCCTCTTTGGCAATCATTAGAGCATAATACACATGAAAAATATATATGGAAGCTGCCTAGCTATATAACTAGTCGGGTAATTTTAACCTATGAATCAAATAATCATTTTTGACTGAAAAAATATTTTTATTCCTTCACTCATTATTCAAGTCTAACCAGATTCTGGCTTGACAAGAATTAAAGATTCCTTATTTTTCATTCCTTTGCATTGCATGAGAGCCTAGTACTGGATGAAGAGTGAGCAACATCTTTGTTTCAGTCTTAAAATATCTTATTTCCTGGGAATTACAGAAGTTGAGAGGAATAAGCTTCTAAATGGCTTCCAGTAGGATCACTGTATTGCATTCAGGTTTTCCTTTTAATTCCAATCTTCATCAGATATATTCTTGGCTATGTAAAAATCTTTCTAACRCTTTCCCAACTTTTTCTAAGACTGAAAAGACTTAGAAAAGACTGTCATTTTTCCACTACATTATGCAAATCTTAGAGCTGTAGACACTGAAGTGAGGAAAGTCTATGGTGTCACTACATATTGCTTACTTCATACAATAACTGTAATCACTGGTGTGTCTTTTAATCTCAATGTTTTTTATTCCTTCTCAAATCAAACATAGGAAGCCAAGTGAAAAAATAGCAAGAGATTATAGTCCTATACTACTTACAGGCACTTGTTCTTCAAAGTCTTGATGAAAAACTGCTGTAAATTACATGATTAGTGTTACAAGACAGCCTTTGGAGAACTATTTCCTCTGGTCCTTTCTTAAAACTGAGCATTGCAGGACACTACGAACATGACTTCAGACGGTTGTTTGGACTTCTGCCACTCCACAGTTACCCCTGTTGCACCTCCATAGTTAATTACTTTTGAGGACTTTCTCATCACAGCATGAACTGATCATGACTTTATCTGATGACAGGATAATCTCATTACAGATGATGATCTTGTTAATGAATATCCCCAAGACAGGGCAATCTCATTATTAGCCCCCTCAGGATTTGTCACCTAGGAGCCAGTGTATGATTAGATTCTAGTCATTTAACATTCTCCCCAGGTCTAAGTGAACAACATCTGAGGCTGAGGTGACACCCCTAAAAGGCATATGAACCACTCAACTTATTTTTTCCCCCAACTGCTTTGAACATACAATCAAAGCAGCTCTCATGTTATATGCAACAAGGTTCATCCTCCTATTGTTCTGTAGAACTAGTGTTAACACAGTGACATCAAAGATAATAGCTTCATACAACCACACTGGGGTATTGATAGTATTAAATCTATACTTCAGGAAAAAAAATGCGGATAAAAATGCACATATATTTAAAAGCTGTATTGTCTACATCTACCTTTTATTTTTTCTCCAACTCTGTGTATGCTTGCCCTCCTGGATTTACAGTCTACACATCTCCTTTTGGCATCAGTGAGATGTTAAACTGGCTCAGCCGCTTGTCAAACCTCCAGTTTAAAGCCCCATGTCATTGTGTGACTGAAAAGTCACGTCTCAGCCTCCGAGCCTTGAAAACAGCACTGCCTGGGTCTGTCAGAGCTCCCTGGAGCTAATACAGGTACCAAGCAGTGTCCTTATTTGCCTGTAAAAGAGAGGCAGTGTAACTTAAAGCACTTAGAGTGGTTTAGCTATGCAGAGGTAAATATTGCAGAACCACTGGTTGTCCTCTGACATGAGAGGCAAAGGGAGAACTGAAGTGCCCATAACTTTTATTTTTTTGCTCGCCACTGTGTAACCTCATGTGCACTTTAAGGGGTTTCCTCTGCAGCAGATATAGGAAATACAGAGCCTGTCTCCACTTTGGAGGCATGCTGAATCACTGTCTGCTCACCAACATGCCCCATAATAAAGCAAAAATATGCTATGCTTAATATAGAGTTTATATTAAATTAAAACTTCATGCTATTAGGTAACAAATGAATTTTGCATCAAAATTGCCTCTTACCAGCTTAATCTCACTTTGAAGCTGGATGTAAATTAGTCTTGCTTCATGCAAGAAATAGTTGAGAGGTGGCAGTAGTGACCAGATGCTCTTCAGAGGTCACTTCCAAACTTAATTATCCTGTGAGTCTCTAAAATCTTTTACAGAGTTTCATACCTAAGTTCCTATGGCTGATTATCACAATAGATCCCTAAGAACCAAGTCACCACACCAGCAGGTTGTGTAAAACTGTCATTTAAACTTGATGCTATTCTGTCCCCATGCATGCACACTGAGTTGCAAATTCCTTCAAGTAACCAAGATCTCACATGACTACTAGGAAACATCCATTTAGCTACAGATGTTAGAGATTTAGTGTCACAGACATAGCTCCTAGAAATCCTGATACACAGGCAATCTGGAACAAGTAGAAAATGAGGTCTTATGTTAATTGTATGCAAAAGGTAACATTTTTGTTTTTTTCTTTCCACAGTTTAATGTCTGGGCTAGCAGCCCTGGATGCCAAGACTTCTAGTCGCCTAGGAATCATAACCATCACTTACTATCTTTGGACAACATTTGTGGCTGTGATTGTGGGAATAATTATGGTCTCCATCATCCATCCTGGTGGAGCAGCACAGAAGGAGAGCACTGAAGAGGGTGGAAAGCAAATCATGAGCTCTGCAGATGCACTGCTAGACCTAATCCGGTAACTGCATTCATTCTTTCCTCTTTCTGAAGGTAACATTTTGCACTTTATAAAACTACATGAGAAACTGTGATCTGAAGATTTTATCATTAGGTTCGGAGTTTTTTTTTTTTTTTTTAAAAAAAAAAGAAAAAAGAGAATAATTTTCAGAGATTATTTTCAGGCTATAAGATGTTTGTACTTGCTCTTTCAAGTAAGATTTAAAGAAATGGACACACAATAGAAATGGTAACACCACCAGAAGTGAGGCATATGCAATAATGTGACATCTGAAGTGACCTGACAACCATCTGTCTCTGGAAAGGGTCTGCCCTGGTCAAAGGTTACCCTCTCCTTGCTTGTGCTGACACAGTTGCTTTTTGAACCCATAGTAAATTAATTAATGGAAACAATGCAAATGTTGGAGGTGCAGAGTTTGAAATTTAAGATGATATTTGCAAATGTTTAGATCAGAACACTGCATGTTTTACCTGCAATGAGACTCGGCAAAATAAAATGTTTCCTAACCCTGCTGCTTTATCTGTGGTATAAAGGAAAGCTAAACTAGCTAGACAGAAATGAAACTGTAATTCAGATTCTAGGAATTTGTCATATACACATTTAATTGTTTTATGCAAACATAACAAGATGGAATTGACTTCACTTTCCACACACACTCACCTGATAACAGCTTGCATACATATTACAGGCCTTGTGTTTCTACCCAGGCACATGATTTAGGTCTGAAACTTTCACTGGTTTGGGCAGGCACAAACAATGACAGGATGACTGTCCACTCATTGTTGAAGCTTAAAAAGAGAGCATTAATCTCACTCTCCTTTTGCCATGCTAAGCCGTCACAGATGCCCTCTCTTTCTAGCCTAAGTACACAGACTGATTTTTTTTTTTCCCCTTCTGCCACACAAATTTAAAAACTACATTTACTAAATAAGCAACACACAAATGTGGAGAGTGAGCTTTCCATCTAGCTAAGCACTATGGGTGAAATCCTGGCTTTCATGAAGTCGGTCACAAAACTCCTATACAGCTATGCGGAAGTCTGGATTAAATGTCATGATGTATCTGCTGGTTTGAGCTAGAAAAGCTGATCCTTTAGCTCAGTGATAAATTACTTCCATTCACAGCTGGAGAGCATCTTTCTAGGCCCAGATTGGCTTATCTTCTCAATTCATTAATTTCCCCTCATTTTATCAATTGCATATGCGCACAGAAGTTAACACAGGAAACATCTGCTATCCTGCAAATGGAGATTTTTAAATATCCGAGTAGTGGAGCTCATCTGGGATAAAATTGTGGGGTTTATTTTGAAAGCATGCATCTCAGCATGTGACACATTCATACTGATCGATTTCAGATTTGAAGCCATTCACAAATAATGAAGTGTGTTGGTAGTAGTTTCTCTGATGTTATATATGACATTGTCAGGTTAGGATTTTGGCAGAAAGGATTTTGCTAGAAATGGAAATTCTGTGTAAGGTCCTTACTTTTAGAAGTTTTTTTAAATCAGAAATTATATCCCCAAGTCACTTTCTTTGCCACATATTGATTCCTTTAGAGAAAAGTATCAAATCCCTGAGGGTGAATTGAATCAAAAAGAATATTTCTACCAGCCAATCCTATGCCTTGCCTTACACAATAATGTAGTGATACTGTTTAGAGTTCTATTTTATAACAGTAGTGTTTATAAGAGATAACTGTAAAAGAGTAGATCTTATTAAATTGGTTACTAGCCAAGAAAGGTCAGATGGCTTCACATTGTTTTAGGGGAGAAAAAAAAAAAACCAGCAAGCAAAGGCATCCTTCTTAATCTAAATTGTTATTTTCCTTTTACTGCTCTAGAGTTTGTTCTATTTTACCAAGTCCTGTTTCCGTGAAGTCACATGTGTTGTTTATTATCGTGCTATTAGCTCAATAAAGAAAAGCCAATCAAACACCTCATGTCCAACAGGCAGTCATAAAATAATGATACAAGAGATCTGGAAGCTGTCAAAGTCCAGCTAGGATGCATTTACAGAGTCAGCAGATTCCTGCCACTGCAGTCTAAACACAGCATGCTCAAAATAGCTCATATTGTGTCAAATGACAAATTCCACTGGAGCTGGTGCATACAGTACAGCTCATCTGCAGGAAGCATGTGAAGGATAGGATGGTCTCCGTTTAATTACCGCAGTCCTTTTCTCCTACATTTTCTTTCAGTTTGAATGTGAATACATAGTAAAAGTTGCCACATTTGGGAGAGAGTACTAGAGGCCATGGAACAGAGACATTTTAAGAGGAAGGGATAACATGGAAATGTAACAAGACCGTATTATTCCTTTAACTATCATTTCCTACTCCAAGGCCCTCACTCATGTGTCCCCATCACCAGTGGATGCAGCAGCAGAGACCAAGTAATGGAAAGAAAAGATATACTCAGATGACCACAGCATCAACCTCCAGCACCCCAGGGCTCTAGTGACTGTGTCCTAGGCCACCAGCCCCTTCCCTGCATTCACAGGAAGGGAGAATTCCACCTCCCCTTCAGCATAGGAAAGCAAAAGCTGCTCAGCTCTGGCCAGAGTTTGTTACCTGACCGGCATCTTCATTCCTCCACAGAAAGCTTAGAACTGCTTAACATTTCATGGTAGTTTGAGTAGAACAAACTTCTAGTAGACTATACAATCAGAAACATTCAAAGCATAAGGAAAATAACAGAATAGGTCCAGGGAGAAAAGCCCTGATCCCGGGACCCATCTTTTTCAAAGGCTTCCTTTTCAAAGTGGGTCAGGAGAGAAGGAAGACAAGGGAGGAGAGAGAAGAGAGGAGAGAGGGAAAAAAAAATATAGATAGATATATCAATGGATGTGAACCTGGACAACTGATTTTCTCCTAGATTCAGTCTGAATAAAAAGGTTTTTGAATGCAATGTAATATAATAAAGTGTTTTCAATGTTGAATAAGTTTGTATCCTTAAAGTCTGTAGGGCTGCTTTGGCTCTTAATTGATCTAGCTTTTAGCCAAACACACAATCCTCTCTGGAAGAGATCCATCTTGCTGCCTCGTTTACCTCCATATCTGTACAGGACTCTCCCTTTCCATATCTTGCCACCCCCTTTCTTTCACCAATAGGTGAGTTAACTATAAATAATTCAGAAGGCAACCGTGAGCCCAAAACTGTGCAAGAGACAACTGCTGTGAAGAGACTTCTCTCTTCAACTGCCTCTTTATTACTAGACACAGACAGATGTACAAGTTAATGTGGCCACTGTAGGGCTCTCCAAAGAATTTTCTTCCATATTTAAGACTATAAGAATCTCAGGCTAAGGACAATCTTTTTGTTCTCATGCAAAGTACCTAGTGCTTTATGATTTCTGATTCATTTTTATGATGTACAATATTTCTACGAGATAGATAAGGACCATTTTCCTTTCTTACAACTGAAAAAAAAAAATCAAGACATATGGAAAAGAAATTATCCCCACTGAGGATCATTCAAAAAAATCTGCAGTGTTAGAGACAATATTCCCAACACTATCCATAGCAGTTAATCAGCAAAGATCTTTAGCCTAATTTTTCTGAGTGGATTACTGTGCAAATTATCTCTGTACCATGTCCCTAAAGATAAAAGAATAGATTTTAGTAGCCATCTTGGAAATAAACAATAAAGAAATGCAAAATATCCAGTTTTTAAAATAATTCAGCCCTTGAATATTTTATGCAAAAAGGGCCACATTTACAGGAATAATGTCCATTTTTAAATACAGGTTCTTTTAGTTCTGGAACACATATTCACCTGAGCAGAACAGAAAATGCATGGAACTCAGGAGTGAACTTTTGTAAAAAAAGATATATCATTCTGGACCACATTGTTTACCTTAAAAGTTAATATTTTACTATGCTCTATTGCTGTTATCAAAATACCTTTGCTTTTAAGTCGAAGGTCAAATCTTCCTGCAACTGAGATCACACTATTCACAGTTGTCACCAACAGAAATAAATTTTGGCTTGTGAGATATAAACAACCAAGCAAATACTGCAAACATTCATATAAGAAAACAAAAGCCAAACAAACTGTGGGTACTCACCCTCCTGTTTTATATTAGGCCAATCATGGGTGCAAATCTGGGCAGCAGCTGGGTGCAAATGCAGGGCTCACATATGTTTTTAGTCTTCAAGTCTAAACAGACCCATGCCTTGTGAGCTAATTCTGCTCAAAATGCCAAAAAAACCAAACCAAAACAAAACAATTCAGTGTACACAGTCAGGATCAAGTCATGCCTTAACTGTACACAAATGTGTACAGTTTTGAAGTTTACAGGAAGTATAAATCACAGCAATTTTTTTTACCACTGAATATTCAGAATTGCATCCAATTTAATAGATTTTGAATAGAGTTAAAAGAGGATATTACTGCAGAAGATTTATGTTATCATGGGAATCCTGATCAGTCTTTAAAATCATTTCATTTCCCTCTTGTCAAGCTCAATGCTATTTTATTTATTATAGAATTATGTTTCCTTAAAAAGGGCAGGAGAAACCAGATATCTATGGTAGTTTGGAAAAATACCAGGTTGTGCAGAACCAGAAATCCACTTAAAGAAGTTTACAGCTGGAAATGTATATACACACAATAAGATATTTACGAGTATATGAAAAGACCCAAGGATTAAACTATAAAAGATTTTTTTAATACTCTTAAACAAAGGAGATGTTCATATGTCTTTGGCCAAAAACCACATGTATCTGTGATGGAAATACTTACCTGTCCCCTATGACAAACTGACATTTTGTATTCATTCCAGTGTGATAGTTTCCTCTCACAAAGCAAACCCTTGGCCACCAATGCACAGGACTGTATTTGAGTTCTCCTTTTCTTATGGTTAATATTTATCCAGTGTAAGCTGTAGAGGAGCCTATTTTTCAGCTGTTTACATGCAGCTCTGATGTTGCTACTCTTTGGCATAAAAACAAACCAATTTGGAATAATGGTGAAAGCAGTGCTGGGAGCTGGAATAGGAAGCAGAGTTTCTGCTAGCTGGTCAGGAGACCACAGCCACAGAATGGGAGGCATGAAGGGACCGGGAGTCAAACTGTATTACAACAGCTTCACCCCTAAACAAGAATAAGGCATTCTTTCTGAGATCAGGCCTCGACATCTGCTTGTGTAAAGAGGCATTTTTTTATTAAATAATTTTTTCTTCCTGGAACCATAGTTGAAGTATTTTTGTCTTATCATGCTACTTTTGATATGATTTAGCCTTATGAAGTACTTGGCTACCCCTCCAAAGAATCATTTTCTCAGGTCATCATAGCACTATCTGGCTGCACATAAGGACCTTTCCTTTCATAAGAACCTGGGTAATGAAGCTGACACTCTGGATCCCTCACTGCAACAGAAATGCCAGGCAGCAGTGTCACCCTCGGCACAGATACCAAGTTCAAGTGTCTGGCAAAATGCCTCTGCAATATGAGTTCTGCCCTGATCTGAGAACAGAAAGCAAGACACAAGGTGACCCACAATGCTTAATTCTAATCAGTGATTTTTATATTCTATTACTACTTTTTATCACAATAATGCAGATTTCAATGCTTTTTTAATTCTCTAAAAGCCTTCAGACTTGCAGGGAGTAGTTAAGTTGACACTCTGAAACGAGATTAGACGCTGCAGATCATGACTGATGTGCAACATGACTCCTCCTGTGGCTGTGAGATAGTTGATATATTCAGTCATGAAAAGTTAAATTTTGCCCTTGATTTCAGGAGTGTAAATGCTGATGGAGCCTGCCGACGTAGCAGGGACCTATTTCAGGTTTTTATCCATGTGATATGGCTCATGTGGTACAGTCAGGTCTACACAATTGATAACAAAATGACACAGAGGACAGCAAAGCAAAAACATTTTTGAGATGGAGCCAATGTCACTAGGATGAAGGAGGTATCTGCCTTCAAACTATAGTGAGTAGAAACCATATTACTGTTATGACCATTCTTAGGAAACCTGAAAACTAAATTTATCATGACTGGTTGTCACATCAAGCTGCTTGGACTCTACTTCCACTGACTTTGGGCCCTTGTTTTGCAGATTGCCAAGTTGAGATCTCAAACACTCAATGATCTTGCAAGTTCACCTATACTGACCAAAATTTGAGATACACAGGACAGAGCATCCAAAGGTGTTTTTATGGTCAGTGCAAACATAGGTCAATAGAATATTGTAAGACTGTATGCAAAAAAAAAAAAAAAAAACACCACTCTGGGGGTTTTAATTCCACAGAATGTGAGACTCCAGCCAAGGCCTGTCTGATGGGTCAGGAATTAGGTACTGATACCATGGCAGTCTGAGAGCAAAACCAGAGAGCTGCCCCAGGGAAATGTGTGTTCTGAGCTAAGGCTACAACACCTGTCATACCTGTAGCTGCTGTTATGCGAGAGCAGCTGAGCTGATTCTTTATTAAAAAAAATCTGTGAAAACCAAATTCTTCGAATCAACAGAAGATGTCATAGCCAGGAGTCAGAATGGATGTTTCAGATTTTTAGCAGGGTAATTGCAGCAAGAATTTGGCCTATTATTTCTAAGAGAAGTTATCAAGCAGCAGTCAAGGTGGCTGTTGCGGCAGCTGCAGCCTCATGTTCTGTTAGTGGCACAAGGGGTGTGACAGCACTGGCGCTGACATTTACATCACGACTGTAACCTGCAGTGTTAGTGACCTTCTGCAGCAAGCAGGGGGCTTCTGCTTGCAGGAACCCACTCCCATAGCTTGGTACAAGCTGAAAAACAGCTAGCATGAAATGACTCTGTTGCTGCTTACCCTCAGCAGCTCTGGGGCAGTCCAGCTTGCTGAAACAGTGGGAAACTAAGGAGGTAAAAATGAGTGAGGAGAATTGTTAGGTTAATTGCTATCAGACAGTGGAGAAGGGAGAAAGATCTCCCATTTTTGGCAGTGGCAAGGGGTCGTCTAGCATGCAACGTGAAATTGCACCCTTAGAATTGCTCCTTAGACCAGCTATTATTTATCCTTGATGCAAGGCTCCAGGATTTTCTTCAAATCCTTTGGTCACCAAATTGTAGAACATGTGTTGTCTTACTCAGAAATACACATTTCTAATTCTCTGTACATCTTTATGTCTTCTTATCCGATAGAAGAACTAGGGCAGAACTTAGAAATTTGCTAGCAGACTAAAGCAGGCTGTGCATCACAGCAGGGTGCAGTCAGAGAAGGTGTTTAGTAGGTCACTGGTATGTATGTGCTGCTGGCATAGCCACTGTAGGCCAGGCAAGCCATCTGTTCCTTAGTAGCTCATGGTCCATGAGCTTCTATAGCACTGACATGCACAATCAGCCTTTGAGCTGTGCCGAGCACTCCTTCTCCCTCCAGCAGAGCTCCTGGACAGGAGATGTGCTGGGGAATACATCCCATGTTCTTCCTCAGGGCAGACAATATTTAGCTCTTAATTTCACATGTAACCAGAAACCATATGTCTCGGCTGCTTTTTTACAAAGGCATCCTTGTCGTAGAGCTATTTTTGTTTCTGTGTTCCGCTGTTATTCACTGTATTTAACTCTGTACTATTATGTGAAATTAGTTTTACTGTGCTGAATCATACCACTGAGGGGAGAGACAATATTGCTTACACTGGAGAAATTAATCCCACATCATTTTAAGCCTCCCACAGTGTTATTTGGTGTCCTATATCTTGTGATTAATCTGAAGTAATGTTGTAAATTTAAAAGTATTTTAACTGCTTAGCTCTCTTAACAAACACAACAGCATTTTTATGCAGTGACCACAATGCATCACTCAGCTTGAATTATTACTTAGTAAGCACTGACAGCATCTTTGAATCAATATATAACAGTGATACCAACACAGTGTCTGTTCTGAGTAAAGTTACAGCCTCACACTGTGATCCYGATATAAAATCCACATGGGTAGATCCTTATCCTTGTGCAGATTCCCAGRAGATCCCTTCCAAACAGGCTGCTCACGGCTGAAAATATCATCATGAAGCAAAATGTATCCCTAAAGCAAGCMTTTATGAGATGTTTTTGTTCAGGCCTGACTGAGACAATGTCTATGTGGCAGTTTGAATTAGTGTCTAGGTTATTATTTTTTAGTTGACTAGAGTTGTTTTCTATGAATTGCACTCTTGAATGTTTTTAATTAATAAAACTAAATTTTGGCTAATGCTGGATTTTTTCAATCTAAGTAAGCCAGCTTAAAGCACAAAATAAGCTGAAGCTCTGGCAAGCACATTCAGGTCAGCCCTTCAGTAGATAAATTGTATAACTTTGGTAAGGCTAGTCTCAAAGATTGGATCACAGTGCATAACAATATATTAAAAAACATTGGGAGAATTCCAGCATCCAGTATTAAGTGGGTAATTGTAATTCCTGTAGGATAAAGAATGATAAGGAAGTAAAATGCTTTAATCCTCCATGAATTTGTCTAACATTTAATCTAGCTACTAACCATATGATATTTCMTTTCTCGAGCAGTCTTAATTTGTTCTTAATTCCACTAATTAGCACAAGAAAACTGAGGCAGAAGGCCCCCACAACTAAATTCATAATTTTTGTTTAAGCTATGGGTCATATGCGTCATTCACAAACAGAGCTGAGCAGCAGCCTCTGTAAGTATGGGCTCTCACCATTGCCTAACAGGTTTTCCTGTAATCATCACACACTTTGCTCTTCTGCAGCACCTTTCACCTGCTCATCTCAAATCACAAAGTGAACCCAAGTTAACCTTAAGGAGRCCTTTAGCAGTCTGGAAGCAAAATTCCCTTTAGAGGCTTAAGAAGACAGTAATGACCTTTCCTCTGCAGTGCTTCCCCCGCCTGTAAACATCCTCTCCATTTTCCTGGGTCAGCTTCATCCAGCTGTTCCCCAGCTAGTTCCCTGACTCCGCCAGGGCCCTGGGGCTCAGGCAGGAGGTTGTGTCTGCATCTGATACAGAAGCGATGTGCAGCTGGGTGTTGTCTGTGTCATGTTTTGGCTACACATATGACGTTTGAACCACAGAACCATCAGCATTTCTGGAAGTTTTGAAGTGATAACTCTGTACTATATCACACTGGTCTTGCTATGTACTGTCATTACTGGGGGCAAAAGCCTTGCAAGCAGCAGCCCAGAACTCAAGTGTACAGCTTTACTTCCAGCAGCACAGGAAGCAAGCATCTTAAGCTAAAYCTTTCTGAAGAAATTAAATTATGTGTACAAAGGGACAGTATTAGTGTAACTAAACCACGGTAAATTATGACTTTTTTTATACAGGCAACTATAAAGTATATATATGCTTTCTTCTGATATTGTATCTCCACAGAGCACAGCCATCATCATCTTAAGCAGAATTGGTAGAATGAGATGTTGTCACACTGTCTCTTATAATACATCTATTATATCTCATGTATACTGTTATCCTACAGTAAATGCTAGATGTTTTTTTCAGGCTGCAAGGAGCAGGTCATCTGCTCACTGTCTCACATTCACTGAGGAGAGAGAAGATCAGGACAGTTAACAAAGAATGACTAACATGCTACAAATCAACATCGTTTCCTGCCCAACAACTTGTCTATGCAACATTTGCTTGTGCCAAAGCCTAACCAAAATGACACATGGTCCCTTTATATGGCATGTCTTTCCTCACGCAGCAGGACAGTGGAAAAATCTAATTTTCAATCTTCTTTCTCAATYATTAGACAACACTACTACCCTTTAATTAAAATTCTGCTCTCTCTGCTTGACCCTGAGTTGGATAATTAATCATCTGTTTGCAGTAATTGCTCCCAGTGCCTGATGCTACTGAAACAGGTTCAACTTCATAATTTTAAGTGTGACCATAATGTGGCATTAAGATCACTTAAAACAGCAATAAAATTGTTTTTTCTAAGCTTGTGTGCACAGAACACTCTTGCTGTAACCCTACTAGCAACCTACAAACATATGCTGCTGCAAAGAAAAAAGCAGAACTGGAATGCATCTCACTTCAGCATACATTTAATTGCACATGCATGTAGTGATTCTCTTCTGARCAAGAAGAGGCTTTTCACTCACACATGTTTAAACACTATCATGTGTTGGGGCCTGAGTTGAACTTTCAATAAAATGTCCTTTGGTTGTAGAAYTTAAGGGTTTTGATTTGGATAAATTGATTTATATGGAAGAATATAATTGGGTCATAATTGCAGCTTTGGGCTGCAAGTAAATTAGTTCTGAAAATGATCCTATTAGAATGATCATGCAAATCTTGATTCCCAAATGTTCCATGGAAATATCTGCCTTTTTAGCTTTTTATTCCTATCTATGCTGGTTCTTATTTGAAGCCTCTAGAGGGTGTGCTCTCCATTTCAAATTAGGATTGAATGTCTTTCTACAAGGTAATGATCTAGCTCAAACCAAAGTTTTAGCTCCAGATACTACTAGTGAAATGCTAARTCAGTGTTACACAGAAAGTCATGAAAGAAGATAACAATAGTCCCTTTTAGAATTAAAAATTTCTCAATSTCACTGCACATTTCTCAGCATGTGGGAATGATTTCCTTCAGTAGGGCAGCTCTGAGTGGAGATTAAACTGTTTCCCTTACTCTGTCTCTAGCTCTGAAGCCTCAGAATTACTAAAATAAAATCTATCACAGACTGCAGCTCTAGTCTGGATTCTTTTAATCAGGAATCAAATCTTCATTTTGAAAAGCAAACTCCTCTCAACAAAACCACTGCATGGTCTGTGTCACTTATAATTTTAGTGATGAGGGCATATCAGAAGGTATTGGAGTGATCCTGCAGTGGTGCTTACAAGTCCCAAAGTAGATTAYGGCAGACAAAAGCCCAGGATCTCTGGATCACATCCCTGAAAACAGACTGTCTTGAACAGCTTATTATTTAACTAGACAAGACAAATTATATKAATAAAGGAATATTCCTCTCCACAGTGAACAGATGGAAAAGGGAACGATAGCAATTTTGTTGAGTGAGTCACTACATGGGGTCTGTCTCTGAGCCAGGAATTGAAACTACAGCAACTAAGTCTCACTCTGGTTTTGAGGACTGAGTCCTACAACTTTCCTTCTAAGGCATCATCTCTCTGTTGTRCCTTGCTCAGTGAGTTACAATGATATGACATGGGTGGGAGAACGTAGCAGCCTTCTGCACTCGTTCACTTGCTCTCCAGGAGGGAGACGTGAGAGACCCTGAAAGCCAGTAGATGGAAACGACCTTCAGCCCCATTAAAAAGAATGTTGTTTTGTTCATTTCTAGGAACATGTTTCCAGCCAATCTTGTTGAGGCCACATTCAAACAGGTAAGCAGCTATATTTCTCTTGCTACTAATGAAAGAGATGAGCCTTCATYGTGTAAACCACATATCATGTCCTAGTAAAGCAAAATCCAGATATAAACAGTATATGCTACATCAGATACCAGTAACACCTTCAGCATTAGGAAATTACTGGGTCTTTTGCCACTTGCAGGATTGCATTGTAGGATATTAATTACTACCAGGCTATATGACCCTTCAACATTATTCTGTGTGCTATGCTGTTACCTTCCTCTCTTGATGAGCTTAAAAGGTCTGTGTATCCTTAGCAGTCAAAGTAGATGAACAGTTTAAAGCAGTAAGCAACTTTCATATTTGTACAGTGTATTGTATATATCCTGGATCATATGTGCTCAACTTGTCAAACAATGGTACAGATAACAAAAGGCCTGTAGAGGAGCTACCAGGAAAGAGAAGGACTGATTTCTAATGAAAATATAAATTGGAGGCCAATTTCTCTTTAAGGGGAGCAGGTGGAGAAGCACCTCCTGGTTTCAGTGAGAAGAGGGACCTGAAATCAAAATTCTTCATTTTCATTCTAATCTTTGTTCTGTTATAGACTCATCTTCTACCATAAGCTAAATTCTTTCACTCTGATGTGCATCTTCATTTAACAAAGCACTTAGGGAGCCTTATTAAACTGTTAATTCCTGCTGGAATATTAATTAGAAAAATCTTTTGCTTGCTTTCAGTATCGCACCAAGACGATTCCCATCATTAAATCCAACAAAGCATCTTCTGAAAGCACCACTCGTCGCATTATAATATACGGAGTCCAGGATGAGAATGGGTCCAATGTCCAGAATTTTGCCTTGGATATCACTCCCCCTCCTGAAGTCATTTACAAATCAGAACCAGGCACTAGTGATGGCATGAATGTGCTAGGGATTGTGATATTCTCTGCAACAATGGGTAGGTTTCAGATGTGTTTGACTTCCAAAAATCCACATATCCATTTATGAGGATAGAGGTTGAGTTGTTTGGAATCTTGATGTCTTTTTTTTTCCTTTTTTTAAAATTCTATCTAAACTTTATGAAAAAAAATAGCACAGAGCTCTTTTCACAATCTTCGAAGAAAAATTTTCTAAATTCTTGATAACTTATTCCATGCTCTGTGCATGAATTATATTCTCTATACATTACTTTCTTCTGTTGTTTTTTAAGTTTTTGAGCTTTCATTTGTGAACCATTTTTGCTTGAGATGGATGAAAAATAGAAATGTCCTACATTAATTTTAAAGATGGTTAGTTTGAGGCATCAGATCATCCTTTCATCAGAAYTCCGTATGCCAGCAGCAGTGTCATTAATTGAGTGATACCAGAGGGACAAGAGCTAAGCATGATCTCTTTCATTCTTCTGGGGAATAAGCAACCAGAATTTGGTGTTTGGGATGACTCAGGGAAGCTGTCTGTTGCTGCAAACATAAACAATCAAGTCCATCACAGATTTTTTTCCTCAAATACAAAAAGTTAGGGCACTTCTAATGCCCAAAGCAGCAGGCTTTGTGTCATGGGAACAGAAAAACCTGCACACACAAAAGCACTGGCTTAAGTTCCTCCCACCTTGCAGAGGTGGCTTTTGCCCTACAGTCCTGTCCTAGGATCTTATCACTTTATTAGTGTAGAACCTGTGTAACTTATTTATGTAAGAAAGAATCTACAATAAATGGCCTCAGTGATGTCTTGGTAAATGGGTTACAAAGGTAAATTTATAAATATGCCCTAGTTAGTCTCAACAAAGGTAATTACATTGTGATTATTATAAAAAAATGCTGATTAAATTATCTTTATCTAAATTTATTCTTGGGCATTAATCTGCTCTGCAAATATAGTTCCATAAAATTTATTTCTCTCTTTTTATTAGCTTCTGATTCACTCTGGCGTAAGGTATCAAAAATCATTTATGGAATTAGCAGATTGGTCTCAGTTTCTTCATTTTTCTGGAGTGTGCTATTCTATATGCAACACTGCTGCTTGTACCCCAGTTTGTAATGTTTTATAGTCAATTCCCAAAATACTGTGTTGCAGCAAGCAATATTCCAGGCAAAAAGTACTGGCTATGAATSAATTAATTGCACATTCTTATTAGAATCTGGGTGATTATATAATGTTGAGCACAGAATATCTCTCATTTTCTTCACAGAACTACATGTATTTCTTCTGCCATGCCTTTAACTCTTGCTGGCCCAGGAATAAGGGGAGAGAAGCTGAGAGCTGCTTTCTCCTTGTTGAAAGTACAGTAAATGTGCTGCTATTGTGTCAAAGTATCAGCTGCAGATAAACTTGAGACACTAAACCCTCGTATCTTGTCATCTGCTGATTATTTCAGACTGTTGTTTTGAACTGAGGACACAGATATTTATCACTCTCTCCAGCTTTCTGCCTCCTCCTAAAAAACTGAAGCACTAAAGCAGAAGGCATGTGGCTTTCATCTCTAAGGAAGAAGAGTATCCAAAGTTTTTGTTTCTTCCAAAAATTGTATCTAGGCCTTGGTTCTCAGTGACAATTTTACTCACTTAGGCTAAATCTTACTTGCATGAAGACATACTAAAAGATGATGCTAGGCATTCCCTSAGTTGTGACTAGCTTTATGCTTCTGTATAGACAGTGTGCAGGCATTTCTGCTAGGAATTATGACAAGTGGGTAAGAGTTGAGATATCAGATCTGTTTTTCTTGGAAAAGGCCACATTATTTATTAACCAAAAGGAAAACGTGGTTTTCCCTTGGGCTGAAATGGAGCTTGGTACACCAGGGCTAGAGACAGGAGGCCCCAGTACTGTCTGCCCAACCCACTGTCCTCAGAAACAGCATCATGCTCAGATGGGCAAGTCTTTTATAGAACAAACCTCACTTATTCCTATAAAATGAAATGAAAGYATTTYTTCTTCTCAGCATTGTATAGAATTAGAGGCCATAGTACTCTTGTGTGGGAATGTGCAGTCTGGAGGCCTGGCTGGCAGTGGMTACGCAGCCCACTGGGATGATCCCCTGGCTCTCCGCCCGGCCTCTGGGCTATATAACAAACTGTACCTGCGTAATAAAGTTGGACCTGCRCCATCAGCCTTGTCCCCAGAGTTTCTCTCCGTTGCCACCCTCACCGAGGCGCAGGCCACCCCACATATTGGCACCCGAACAGGGACGCCCCACACTCTTGGTTTCTTGTAAACTGCCACAGCTTAATAAAACCAACCAGGCATCATATGTCTAATTGTATGTAAAATCCTTCTAGCACAGATGAGAAATATGTTTAATAAAAGAATGGTGTTTTCCAATCTAAAACTTATAGCTTGGATGAATATTAACAAGCTTATAAACCCACATCTTGAGCACACAGTTGTTGTGAAATCACTAGATAAGAGACTGATCCCGCCCTGCTTTKGGAGGGCTTTGCCCTGGCGTGTTACAGCCTGACCTGACCAAGCTGTGACCACAGATGTRGCCTCCCAGGGTCCAAGCCTGGGCTGCCACTGGAACCCAGCATGCAGAACAAGTGCCAGAACTTAAACCCCTGCCCAGCTCCTTGCTTCCTCCTGAAACCCCCTTCCAAGGCTRCCTCAGCTACTGCACTTCACTTTTGAAGTATTTCCTTGAGTAATTAACTCAAATACTCGCAATACTTTCAGGCAGAAAATTAATAAAATGGAAAAACAATGTATATTTAACTAAACATATATATTATTATATAGACAGATAGCAAGTGAAAACTGGATGGAGTCCCCGATACTAATTTGCTCCATATATATGTAGGCCTAGATATTGACTCTGCATTGACAGTGTTGCTCATTTGTAGGAAGGGACTGCAGGCTTGCAGAGACAATGACTTTAACTAAACAGTGTTTCTCATTCTATCTTCCAGGGATCCCTCAGAAATGGTAAATCTCTTCTTAGGGCTTCATGAAAGATAGCTAAGCAAACAGGTTTAGTTTAATAATTAGTAGTAGTAATTAGAAGGGCTAAAACGAAAGAACAGAAAGAACAACTCCACTGGAAAACTTGCAGGGAATTGCAAAATCAATAAAAAATGAGGAACTAGATGACAGAGCTCTAGGTAGCCAAAACAATGGATCCTCCATGTACTCTTTGAATTACAGAAAAGAGGGAAAACACTGGGGATTTGCATGAAGGTACCTGAGAATTTAAATATGAATGCATTTCTTTGCAGGTATTATGCTGGGAAGAATGGGAAACAGTGGTGTTCCTTTGGTCAGTTTTTGTCAGTGTTTAAATGAATCTGTCATGAAGATAGTGGCAGTTGCTGTTTGGTAAGTAACCATGTTATTAAGATTTTTTTTTTTTTTTTTTTTTTTAAGAGACCAGGAGATGACCTGCAGAAGCAAAAGCTTGCCCTGTAAAATCAGTGAATTTCTGGCAAATGTGTGTATTTCATGCTTAAATCTGTGTCCTACTAAAATAACCATTGCTATAGCACCACAACATCAATGCAATAACAGCTTAGATTATTTCAGGCTTAATTTTCTTTCTCCAAAATTCTGTCTGGCCATGTCCCTTTCAGTGATGGCATTTTTGCCCAGTAGTCAAAGCACTTGGAAGTTCACCCAGCTCTTAAACAGAGAGTGCAGAGAGTCACCAAGTGTGCAGGCTGCCACAGGAGCACCCTGCTCCCTGGCAGCAGGAGTGTGTGAGTCAGCCTAGCATCCCTCCCCAGCCTTCAGGGGGTCCCCAAACGTGGCTCGGCCACATGTTGGGGATCCTGCTGCCAACACTCAGCCTCCGTTTCCGGCGCCCTGCTTTAGTGTGACTAAGCCGAGTCTGGCAATGATTTTTTGGCCAGATAGAGCTGAGGAAGCTGTAATTTCTGGAAGGATGAGGTAAAGCGGCAAGTGGACTGGGCTGTAAGTCCTTGAGCTGGCACAGCTGCAAATGGAAAGTGCGTGGATGTCCACAGATCTTTTTTTTTTTTTTTTTAATTTGAAGCTCCCTAGGCACCTGTGGCTTTATGTTGAGATGTGCATGAAAGAAATACAGCTTTGATAAAAATCCTATCTCACGTCCAGTCCAGAGGGAGATTCAGAAACTAGAGCACCAAGGGCTCATTTAACACATATTGGTAATTCCACCCAAAATTCAGAAAGAGACACTGCTTTTCTGAAACTTGGAGAAGGAAAATAGGGGGAAGAGGGGCTGAGATGGTGGGGGAGACAGTTATCATATCTCACCTAAGGACTGCGTAAGCATTTGCTTACCAGTGTCCAACAGCCGCCATGAACGGTTACAAGAGCACACGCACAAGCAGAGCTCAGGATTCCCCCTCCTGAGCAAATGATCTCCCTTAAGTTGCAAGGTCAGGCCTTTGTCTGAAGCAGCATGTTTTTAATTTCGTCCTGAGTAACCACAGAACCTCAAATGTTCTGAARGGCACCCCACATAAAAGAATGTTTAGCCTAGTGCTTAGGGCACAAACCTCAAGTGTGAGGGATTAAATACAGCCAGTCAAACTTAAATAGATTCAGTTTGGTGAGACAACTGAATCCAGATATGTCATATCCAGGGTGCTTCCTCTGCACTCGTGTTGGAGGTAGAGTAGTTTTTCATCTCATGCTGTTTGATAGAAGTCAGCTATCTCCTAATAACGAATGTCTTTTCTTTTGCTCAGGTATTTTCCATTTGGAATTGTGTTCCTGATTGCTGGCAAAATCTTAGAAATGGATGACCCTTCAGCCATTGGAAAGAAACTGGGTTTCTATGCCATTACCGTGGTGTGTGGCCTGGTTGTGCAYGGGCTCTTTATTCTGCCAATGATGTACTTCTTTATCACCAAGAAGAATCCCATTGTCTTCATCAGAGGGATCCTTCAAGCCTTGCTCATTGCCCTGGCCACATCCTCCAGGTATTCTGCCATTTCATAGACAGATGCAATAAAGCATTTGCTAGATCTTAAGTCCAGCTTTCTTTTGGAAACAGCACCATACAGGTKTACTGGAGCAGACATGGCTGTATCTAAACTATGGTCCATATCCCATTCACTGATATGTTTTTAGAAGATGTGTCTCTGCACTTTTGGAAGCTATAAGCAGGAGCCATTTGATAATAATGTTTGTTACATTTTCTCCTCAATTTAAAAAAGGCTGGATAAAAGAGACTTACTTAGAGGACTACAAAGGAAAGAAGGGTGTTTTTCCATGAAAATGAACATCGTGCTTGTACACATTTAACATATGTAAAGGATGCAAAATTTTTCCAGATTTCAATTTTTGTATTASTGGAGAACCTCCTAGTTCTGGCATATGGAAACATTTTACCCTTTCTACTCATCTTAGTCTTTGTTTTTTTGGTACATTAAGATTGTGGTTGCAAGCTGTTGTCCAGCACTGGGAAAATATTTAGCTATAGTGCCAAAGGAATAATGTTTTCACATCYTCTTTAGGGAGGATGTACAATGAGTTTTAACCATAGTTGAAGAAAGGTACAGTGGAAATGGGAAACAGCTTGTGAAAACTGGTTGTGAAATGTCTAGAAACATGGATAAACTTTTGAATTGGAAGTCCTTGAAAAGATTGGAACTGACTTGCACAGAGTGGAAACAAGAAAGACAAATAAAATAACATTTCCACATAGCTGGTATCTGAAAACAGTGTCTCATGGGACCTGTGGCTGGTGGCCTGTTACTCCAAAGGAACAAGAACAGCTCTACCTAGCACTTCTCATGCAGTGATGAAAGCTACAAGAAGAGCTAAAAATGCTAGACAAATCAGTGTCTCTACGGTGTCTTTCATATTTATCATTTCTACTGTCATGAAGAGGACTGAAGAATAGAAAAGAAGCCTTTCTTTTATCTCAGCTTAATTTCATGTATTTGCTTTTGACTTAAAATTATTATAATCATTATTTTACAAATTTACTGGGAATTACTATATCCAGATCTTGATTCTATGACAGTTAGTGACAATACCTATTCTACTTAATTTATAACTCTAAATTAGTATAAAGTCAGTGAGAATGYACATCTCTTAATTCTAAAGAAACTTACCCTGAAAAAAATATAGTATTGTTGGAAGATGTGGCCTTTTCACTGTGTTTCATTTTACAAGCTGTTTTTCATATTTAAGAGTTTGCTCCCAACTATCCTACATCACATTCCCTGAMATACAGGCTCAAGAAAAAGTTATACCCTGGGTGGATTTTTAAATTCTAACTGGTTTAAATAATTAAGTTGGACTTTTTTTTTTTTTCTAGTGACCATTAAAGGTCTGTAACTCGGGAGGTCATCACATCCCCTGCTTCCAGTAAGATGTCCATTTCACACTGAACAATGCTAGTGTTGGAAAAGGTCCTTTAGGTTCACATTTGACACATTTGACTCTCTGCCCTACTCCTCCAAGAAGTCTATTACTGAAGAACMGTATCTTTTTCCCTCTGCGTTATTCCATTCTCTTTTTAATGGATCATTTTCTTAAAAAGCTAATCTGAATTGTTTACTTTTTAGGAAAAAAAAAGAGAGAGAGAGAAAATTTTGCTCATTTCACATTTATCATCTATAGAAAAATTTGTCCATTTCTCATTTTTTCTATTAATAGGCAGCAAGATTAACCAGCTCTTTCATCAAGACAGATCCTTTGTCAAGAAAGACTTAAATCAGATTTAAAAAATTAGCATAGGTTCCAATTTTTTTGTAAAGCAATTTTCCCTTTTATCATTTTTCATGTTTTCATCAGCATTATATTTTGACTTTATGTTCAATTTACTATTCCTCAGAAATATTTAGGTCTTGTGCTTCCTTCAATAACTTTCTCCCATTTCTATCAAAGCAATTCAYGGTTTCTTTATGGGATCTCATCTTCTTACTGTGTCTCTTTGCAGTTACAATTTCTCCTTTGTAGTTTATAACATCTGTGTGTCATAGTTTATAATATCTGCAGGCCTAGAGTGGGCTATGGTACATCTCCAAGTTGGAAATGTTCCAGTGCCAATATTATCAATCATAGCAATAAAAAAAAATGTCAGGCATGATATGTAGTAACAAAAATACCAGATCTACAGATGTAATAAAGGGGATTAATTCCATACATGTTCCACACATGAGTGTCTGAAGCTGTATTACTTTTTGGAAGAGATTGTTGGGGTTGGCTTGGGGGCTTTTAGATCAGTTATCTTTTCTCATGCTCACTTGCAGAAGRGCTCTGATCTTCTGGTTTTGGGGTTTGGACACTCTGATGGAGTTAGGTCTTTGTGCCCCCTCTATCAGCACATATATTTTGCAAATCCAGCCCAGGCACAACATGGCCATTAATGTTTCTCCTTCTCAAACAGCAGTGTGTTGTCTAGAGAAGGCTGAACTTTTCACCTTGGTTACACGGAAAGGAATGGATACTGCGCATAGCTGAGCCAATGCCAAAAGAACATGCACAAGTAATGGGGGCTGGATAGGAGAGCTGCCTCKCCTGACAGTCCCCACAGCTGTATTTGGTTAACTAATACTTGCCACAAGGGCATTATATAACACTCATAATGTGGGTATTGGATTTTCAGCTCATCTTTGAGGAGAACAAAGGGTTGGTTTTAAGCATACTGATGTGTTTTTTGCAGATGTTTCTGTGTCAGTTCATATCTRCATAGAATAATAGAAAGCACACCATGAATCAGTGCTCTGATAGCCAGGCCAGCTAGTCTGCACCTGTGGACAGATTGCTTTTCAAGCTAAAAGCCATAACTGCAAGAAGAAAAMATATTATTTTGTACAAAACCAGAAATATACCACAAAGGGACCTGAAAGCCACTCACCAGCCATCATATGACAATGATTTTATTGAAATAGGGYCTTATTTCAATGCATTTCCCTTTAATGAGAGGCTTTGCACCTCATTCTCAGTCACCTTTTGCTTGTCCAAAATTCCAGTCACACAGCAATTTATTGACCTCTGTTTACAGTGACATTACTGGAGAGGCAGGGGCAGAGAAGAAGGAAATCCTCTAATGCCAGTCCCTCAGCCCTGGTCCGGGCTGGCTTTGGCAACACGCGCCTATAGCAATGTAAATAGCTCCTTCAATGTTGACCAAACAATATTTGACCTGCAAACAAAATTCCTTTTGATTTTAGCTTTCATGCTATAGACATGAGGGAATTTTATTTTTCTAGGTCATCTTTCCATTATTGAATTAAAGCAACATCCTCTCAGTGGTACATCCCATCAAAAGAAGCAATTTTCATCTTCTCTGAAGACAGACTGTAAAATACGAGTATTTCAAGGGTTTTTGCTGCTTATGAAACACTAAGGTCTTGGCTATTGCACAGTGTAAATTAAAGRCAGATTTAGCAAAAGGGAGATGAGATCAGTTTGTTGATTTTTTGGAGCAAACACCAAAATGCATTTGAATGATCAGATAAACAGAGCGGGCTGCACAGCTGTTCTGCTGTGACTAGCTGTCTTACTATGTGGCTCACACTAGTAAGAGCTTGGCCTAATCAACTGTTAGCTTATGTCTCTGCAGCTGTAGAGACTTATCCAAAACAAAATTGAGATACCACCATAAAAATATATTTTCAATTATCAATGAGGTAGTGCTAGGAGAAGAYGATATCCATCCTCTTAGCAGCAAGTTTTAGAGAATGTTTTAAAACCAACAACTAGTTAAGTTCCCTATGTCTAACAGCACAAAATTAAAAATGACTCTGTAAATTACTGAACAAGATAAATGGCTGAGTTCTTGTGAGAACGGTGTCATACATTCAGTGGAAATATGTATAGGATTTTTTGTTTGTGTCCTTGGTATTGTGGGATTCTTTCCTCAGGGTTTTTTTTGCTCACATCTCAACCAAATCCAAATATGTCAGTAAGGTCAAACCTGCACATTCCCACCTCAGCTCTCTGCTGTATGAACATGGAGGCAGTCAGGTTTAAAACTCTGTTATGATGGGAATGTAGGCAAGGTGGAAAAGGACTTGAAAGGTTAACTTTTTCCTCCTCTCTTCCCACAAACAGGTCAGACAGAATTCTGTTCCAGAAAATGAAGTGGCCTGGTAAAGACTTTTTAAAAAGCAAATAATCCTCCAGAAATGAAGCCACTTCAGGGGACGGAGGCAGTGCATTGTAGGCTTAATTCCTGCCAATACATGTAGTTAYGAAGATCTAGATCTGTTACTGTAGCAGTCTGCTATAATTACAGCTATACCAGAATTTTTTGTGCTACAATATTGGTGCAAACATCCTTTTGTTTTACCASCATTTTATGRTAAACAAGTCATAAAGAACTTYAGTCATTCACAAGTGAATGGGAAAMAAATTATATGCATGTCCAAGAGAGAAGTTATTTCTTGTGTCCTTGAGGGGTTTATGCTTTCTTGTGTTTATTTTTCAAAGTAAAAATTGATTKAAATTAAAACTGAGAGAATTAAGAAACTGAATATAAGCCAGTTACCAGAGGTCATCAGTTTTTGATTGCTTCCTTGCCCTTTCAGCCCATTTGCAAACTTGGAGAATTACTTCTGCACAGATTTTAATGATAATCACTGCCTGTCTGCCTATCGTGAATCATTCAGCAGTCAGATATTTTAGAAAAGGTTATAGGAAACTGAAAAGGTGACAAAAGCATCCTCTGATAGACAGAATCCTTTTTGCCTTTAAGTTGCAGGAAGCTACTTTTCTGTTTCAAACACTGTTACTTCCTCAGACAGCAGCTAGCACAAATAGGGAATTACCTACTCGTGGAAACATTTTGCTAATACATTATAGCAGATTTGGGGTTATGATTTTATCAGAGCTTTCAGAATCTCTTTATTTTGTAAGTCAAATGTGATGACTGATAGAAAGAACTTACAGATCAAGTGTGTTATATTTTCATTAAAAGCAGATAATGATCATTATACAACTTAAGTATCACAGGTACATTGCAGTTGTGGGGCTGACAACCCTGAGCAAACTACTGAAAAGATGTCTATATTTCACTACCAGGATCACATTCACAGGAAAACAGAAAATCAAACACAGCAGTAGCGTAATACCAACATCTGCCCATTCAATAATTACCTATCTCTTTAATGAAGTAACTTGGGAATTCTTGCAAATTACATTGTTATTTTACATCTATTTCAGTCRTCTTGGATACTAAGCAGTGTGTTAAAAGCTGTACCATTACAAGAAAATATCTTAACATTTCTAGATTTTCTGCAATGTTAGTACATATTTTCCCTACAAAWTTAAAAGTGATAAAAAAATTCCTTCATTCACTTGAATACGGTTTAGTTGCTCATGATATATGTGAGTGTGACACTGAACAGTAAAATGAAGAATACCTCAAAAACAGAATAAACTAATAAAGTATAGAATAAAAATAAACATATCCAGGAATATTACTATTTAAAAATACATGCATCTTATTGAGAAGGAGGAACTTTCCAACCAAAAAATGTTTAATAATTTGTCTTCACTAATGGAAGAAGACTGGRAAAGATAAAAATAAGTTCAGCCTGTTTCTCTTGGTGCTTTTTGCAGTTCAGCCACTCTGCCTATCACTTTCAAGTGCTTGTTGGAGAATAACCACGTGGACAGGAGGATTGCGAGGTTTGTGCTGCCTGTGGGAGCCACCATCAACATGGATGGGACCGCCCTCTACGAAGCAGTGGCAGCCATCTTCATCGCACAAGTAAACAATTATGAACTGGACTTTGGGCARATTATTACTATAAGGTATAAACCTCAAGTTCCACGTGTTGTGCTTTGCCTCCCAGGTCAAATTCTCAAGTACTGTTGAGAATTTGTTGGCTCCAAATGAAAGCTTGAGCCATAAAGATTTCTCATAACTGAGAAGGGMTTGGGCATTTGCTGAAATACTTGAGGGAGCCACAGACAGCTTCATGATATGGGTGTGCAGAGATCAGCTGGGATACTATTATCAGGAAAGGTTTTCATCAAGATATTATACCATCCAGATCTTTTTATGGCTGCAGATAAAGCAKAAAACTTCATAAACAACTATGTTCTCAGTGGGTAGAGAATGCTATAGCTGCATACTCCCTCCTTGAATGGTCTGTAYTGGATCCAAAAGAACAAAAGATCCAGCTAAAGAATTACTGCCAGAATAAATTCACTGGCTGCCAAAGAATGCCTTAGGGACTGAAACCTGCAGGTTTCCAGCAGGGAACAAATGATTAGAAAAACATTCTTCATAATCAGAGCCTTGTGCAACACATTGGAGATCTACTTACCTACCCACCCACTGACCTCACCACTGCCCTTTTGCACTGCTGGGCCTTACACATCTTCTGAGCAGCTTAAAACCCTCATGACAAGAGAGTCCTAAAAGCAACCCCATATAACCCCATATAACAGCTGAGGGTTGCTGATGTATGTATGGGAGGAAAAAAGGCTAGACTAGAAGCAGAAGTGCCCTGATGAACTATTGCTYTAGGCTGTCTCTCCCTCTGAAGGTCATTGGAATGACCACATGCTAAATTTTAGTCTGCGATTTCGCATTTGATAATATTTGATAATATTTATAGAACGTCGTCCCAAAGCATGGTATAGACCATGAGGAGACATTACATATATATACTTCAAGTAAAGAATAGTAATTTCAAGGACAAGGAAGGTGATGGTAAATAGAAAGAAGGTAAATTCTGGCTTTGTCTTAGCAGAATCTCATTTTATCTCCTTATCTTCATCTTCTCCTTATCTKCTAAGTACTAGTACAAGTAAAGACAGTAGGAGGAAAATACAAGGGAAGATTTAAAAAGAAATCCAAGGGAAGATTTAAAAAATCTCCAAAGAAATAAAAATACTAACAAAAGAAGGAGGGAAATAGGAAACCACAGTGGATCTACTACATAAACATTTGAATATCTGCAGCCAAATTCTAGCTATACTCTATCTCATTCCTGCCCAAGACCTTGATACTTTATTACTTGGAGATTTGAAATCCAAATATTCCTCTTTACTAGGGTATCTTTGCTAGAGGAAAAAAAAAAGTACAAAAAAAAATCAGTCTGTTTTGCTCATAGCTTTCAAAATTCAGACTGAGAGGCAAAGATCCTGTTCTCACTAAGTGAACGTATTATATGAAGAAACATCTACATTAAGGTCAGCATGCAGTGGAGTAGCAGATGAGCTTGCCTGTTCAATGTTAATCAAACATTCCTTATTTTGCTCTCAGTTGACTCATAAGACATCCTAGCCTGAAATGACTTAGTAGGCAGAAACAGTCCTAATGGGATAGTCAGTTTAGAGCACTGATCTAATAATCTTTTAATACTCATTAAATTTAATTTTTACTCAAATATTGACCTTTTACCCGTTTGTTTCTATCTAAATGATTACAATGTTACCAGGATGCTATACAAGCTAACTTTTTCAAAATTGATTTTTATATCTTTCTCTTCCCGATCACATCCACATACAAATCTATTTCTTTATTGCAGATAAGGGTTCTAGCTATAAATACAAATGCTGCTATAGTGATACAGTGTACAGCTGTGAGCAAAACATTGGATATCTGTATGTCTCAATTTCCACATGGGTGAATATTGTTACCATCATTTTCCATCATGGGAGGAGAATGAGACTTAACTACGGGCCAAGAGCTCTGAAATTCTGGACAGATGGATGTGGTGGATTATCAGTGTATATGCTTTATGTCATCCTTTTACAGTTGTCAACATGCATTGTGATTTTTGTCTTTCTGCTGTATGGCCTAGCTCTCAGAAGTGGCCAGATGGGAGGAAGAAATGAATAGAATAGAGCCAGTCACTTCTGCTGCTGGAAAAAGGAATGAAATCTCTCCCCTAAAAATAGCCCCGATGAAGTAGAGAAAAGAAAAAGTTAAGGCTGCCAGGTCCACTCTTGCCCTGGCCTCCCATTCACTTCTGCTTGCCTTGCTGAAAAAACGGTGTGAAGGTCAAGCAGAAACACTTTCCAGAGACTGGAGGAGTCCCATCACATTTGTGCTTCCTTCATGTTTCGCTCCAAGTATGTGAAGCCACAGCCTACACAAGAACTTCACCCTTGGCCCTAGTTCTTTGGGGCCGTGGCTGCCGCCAGCCGTGCGCTCGCCTGGCGCAGGCGCTGCGGTGACAACCAGGCCCTAGTGCCAGGAGCTCCCGTGCTGTGGGCGAAGCCGGAGGAGGAGCGATGGCAGCGCGAGGCGTGCGGTGCTGCAGGGCTACACGTGGTGCCATGGCCCATGGGAAGCTGACACAGCTCACAGGAGCCGCAGCCTCGCAGCCCTCCTTTGTCTCCACCAGTAGGTTTAGGAGAGATGGCAGAATTTCCAAGGCTGCAGCGCAGAGGGCGAGAACTGAGTACTGAGCAGATCCTTGGGCCTTTCCTTGCTGTCTGACCTGGCTTGTGGCCACCAAACCCTGATGCTGGCTGGCATCGGCTTGTGCAAGGATTCTGATGCAGCAAAACGCCGGTACAAACATAATGTTGTCTCTTGCAGGGGCATCCAGCACAGTTAAAGCCAATTCCTTTCCCTCTGTGTTGCAGCATCACAGCAACAGCTGCCAGCATAGGTGCCGCAGGAATCCCACAGGCCGGCCTCGTGACAATGGTCATCGTCCTCACCTCGGTGGGACTCCCCACAGATGACATCACGTTAATTATCGCTGTCGACTGGGCACTGTAAGTTACATTAAGGTGCAACAATATTGCTAGAAAAGCAAAATTTCCTGGGGATATATTTGTGAAAATCTATGTAAAAGGCACAGAAAGTAGTTATTTTGCTTGAAACGGTGCTGATGTGGCCTCAGATGAAATATCTTTTCCAAATGGGTTCTGTACTGTAAAACATCACAGGTGGATGAGAGTCACCTTAATGATTGCACACCTTAACACAGTGGATTTTCATTACATCAAGTTTCTAGGTAAAAATGTTTTTAAAAGTTACTTCTATTTCCTGTTTTATTCAATTTTAAACCACAGATCTTTTCTACAAAGAATTGGGAGAAACAATTGTTTGCTTTCATGTCCTGGATAATAAAATACTACTTATTCTTATTACTAATAGGAGTCATGAGAGTGGTGTCAGATGCATTTTTAAGACACTTATCTTAGGAATATTAGAGAGATTCTTCTGTAAAGTATAAATGGTATTGGTGGCATGGACCTGCTTGAGAAGAGCAGTTCAGCTTTTAGCACAGAAGTCCTTCTAACACTAGTCATTGAAGTTCAATAGTTAAAAAAGCCTAGCAAAACCAAAATACTTTTAGTTGTATTACAAAAGTCTTCTTTCCCATCTATATCTCTCTGTTGCCCAGCTCTTGCAACGTAATATTTCATTGTTTTTATAGTAAGTCTTCCAGCATATATGGGAACTAGGATTTTTTCAAAGCTTTCAGAACAACAGACAAACTCGCTCAGGTTCATATTTCCTGACAGTATTAAAAAGTGACCGAGGAGCACACCCAGCTTTTAGCCTTTTACAGATGACCTTTCGTACAAAAAATCTATTTCTACATTATGGCTCTTGGTGGTTTTGTGAGTCTGCAGATGCAAAATGTCCACATGGATGAATATTTCCAGTATTAGATCTGGAAGTACTGAAGCATGACAACCTGGCAACTGCTCTGTACAAACATAGACCATAACTGGCCAAACAATATGCAAAGCAATCCCATTTGCTAAAGACCTTCAATTTTCCTAGAWAATCTCCATCTTCAGAACAGCTCCAAAGTAAAGCCCAGAAGAGTAAGCAAACTCTGGAGCAGTGTTTGTACAGCTTTTCCCCCACCACAGCTGACTCTGTGTAATCCAGGATTAGCAATCCAGAATATCTTTCAAAAAAAATCAACATTTTATGATCAACTAAGAAAAAAAAAMCTATGACGTTCACGTATAACAGGAACTTCTATCAGTAGGCACTATAACAGGACTTGTCACTACTTGTCCTGAGGATTTCTTTTCAAGATAAAACCCCACATCAGAACAGCAGGGATCAGAAAATGGATTCAGCAAACAAGTGTGTGATACAGCAAACAGGCCTGTGTCCTGGCAGTCAGATATAATCAATGAAGTTATTTGCAACTACATGTACAGTTTGGCTATCTGCATGCAAAGAACTGTTAGTGCAGGAACTGTTGATGCTAATTAGGCTTGTATTTGCATCAATATTTGCATATATGAATACAGGCCTAAAATAGATGGGAAAAAAACAAYCTACAGTTTAAGTTTTGTTCTATATTAAGGTACATGATCTGAAGTCTGAGCGTTGTTTATGTTGGATTGTCATTCTTTTTAATAARCCAAACATCTGGAGATTTTTGAATCTCAGTTTTATAACCCACATTTATAAATTAAGTTACCAATAGGACACAGTTTTCAGATGTGCCTACTTTCCTTGGAAGAGACATAGCTAGATAGTCTATTGAAATATCACCAGTTTTAATTAAAAGATTACAAGTAGTTTTGAGTGTAACACTTATTTATGACAACCACTAACTTTGTGGATTCACAGCCAATTCTTTTATAGATTTATTTTTTTTAATGGTGGCAAGTTAAGGAGTGAAACAGAACAAAAATGTTTCCTCATGAGCAAATGAATCAGTGAAACTGGCAATATACAAAGTACTGTTAAATATACAAAGCCAAATTGGAAAAAAAAAACCCTGTGATTGAAAATGAAAAATCTTTAGGAGACGCTGGTAGCCATAACAAATACAGCTTTTTCAGAAACGAGCATAATTTACTGCTTGTATAGTCTGTAAGCGTAGTTATTCAGCCATCCTCTGAAAAAAATGTAAGCTGTGTTCTGCAAATTGCAGCAATACAGGACTTTGGTTACTAAGACTGTAGGAGTGGGCCCTTAAATAGCTAAGGTGCTGGTTATCCTGTCTGCCCTCCACTTTGAGTCAGGACATTTGCAGCACAGGCCTTCAGACSAGGTGCTGGATGGTGACACAGAAACACCTGGTCGGTTACTCGGTAGGGAGGTCTGGCTGCTGTGCTCGACTCTGCTGCAGGTTGAGACATGTGGCAGCCCAGGGCACAGCACACAACAGGCTGGAAACCCTGGCCAGGCAGCTACGGAGCTGGTGGCTTTCCTGTGCCAAACCCCTTACTGCCATTTCTAAACTGATTAGCTCATAAAAATGCAACTGAAACGGCTGTCAGCTGTAAATAATAACACAGCAATGAAGGAATAAGTGGATGCCACAAGAGCTATCGACTTACCAGCTCTGTTCTGTTTGCCAGGGACAGGTTTAGGACCATGATCAACGTGCTGGGAGACGCTCTGGCGGCCGGGATCATGGCGCACATCTGCCGGAAGGAGTTTGTCAAGGACGGTGACGAGGTAATGGCGCCGCGGCCTCGGCGGGACGGGGCAGCCCGCACRCTGCCAGCCACCCGCCCGTGCGCCTGCTGGGCTCCGGAGCGGGCGTCACACACAGGGCAGAACTGGGCAATGCGCTGCCCAACCAGCTGGGACGGAGATGTCTTCTCCAGGAGGTCATGCAAAAAGCCACTCAGATTCAGCCCTCTCTAGAATTTTTAGGAACCTGATGCAAAAGTCTCAGGCATGGAGCTCTTCAGCAGAAACAGGTGCATAGTCCCATGCTCAAACAGCCCAGGGGAGCCTCGGGAGCTAAACGCCCCCAGAGCAGTGATGCCTCTGGCTCTGTTCTGCACCGCGCAGGCAGCTGTATTTGACAGACCCACACTGACTTTCCTCCACAAGGACAAGACATTTCCTACAGCAAAGGGTCCTCACAGGGACTCATCTCCACAGGGCATTCTTCTCTCCTGTGCATCATCTACAGGAAACTACTCAGTGTAATAGCAAAGTTCTCCTTCTRATATTATTTCTGCCATTTCTCAGATGGTCTTTCTGGTAAATCCCATTCTCATGTCTTCCTGGACCATCCATTTATAATTCCAACTCTTTCAAGTTTTATGGAGAGAGACTCTGAGGTACCTACAGCAATTACTAATGACAGGGTTAGGCCTGAATAGACCTACTACATAAATAGCCAATTAAAAAATAAAAAGAATCTACAACTTAATGGCAAGGTTTGTCATCAGTTGCAAAGCCAGAAGTGTAGCCTGGCTTCCTGCAAACACTGACATTTTATTGCTATATTTTGAACCCAGTCCTGGAGCACAGTATTCAGATTTCAGCAGGTTTCACTCAAGAAGAGATGTTTCCAGACTATAAAATCCTTCCTAAGGGATTATTTAGTCATCTGTGATGAGATGTTTTCTTTGCTTCATGCTCAATAATTGTATTAAAATATACTATTAGTCCTCCATGCATTTTGGCTGCATAATTCATGGAGTTAGTAATGTATACCCAAAGGCCAGATTTTCTCAGCTGCAAGCCCACCTCTTCTCYCTGCCAGCATATACATYTTATTTTCCCCGTCAGAACTTCTGGTTTGATTTAAAGGACATTTCAATAACCTCATCAGGTTAGAAGAAAGGCAGAAGGYGGCATCAGATGACTAATTGGTCCATGTAATAATGCTCAAAAGCAAACACTGCCCGAAGCTCAGCATGTATTGGACAGCAGTCCATATTGTCTAAACTTGGTCCAGAAATTCTTATCTTTCATTACTGTGTTTATATCACTTGATGCAAAGATGCAAACAGTTATTACTGTGGGTATAAGTTGAATAAGAGTTGTGATAGAATTTGCATTTTGAGAGACCCAGATCCTCCTTCACTTCACCCACGTGGTACAAAGATGCCTCAGTGCATATGAGGAACAGGTCCTGGCAGCTTGTGGAAGCCCCAGATAATCCTGAYGAATGTAAAGCAGAGCACAAGCTTTCAAAGTAAAGATTTCTTTCCTGTGGTCTACAGCGAGCAGTGGCAGTTTTCCAAATCTTAATGCTTTTCACACAGGTGCCATTGATCTGTGAATCTAAGCCTCTTAAYGTCCATCAGATCGTGGCTTGCCAGCGAAACGGCTGTGTGAAGACCATAGCTGAGGCTCACGGCCCGGACACAGGGACAGCGTTTCAGCACCACATACCGGTACAAGTGGAGCAAGAAGAGAGCCCAGTGGAGAATCAAACCAAGAAATCTGACAGTAAGGACCACTGCACTATTGAAATAAACGAACTAGAGACGAACGTGTAACTGCTGCTGGCTCATTCCTAGTGACCTGACAGCCAGTCTCTACCTCACAGCTGGAAGAGGGACTCTGCCTTGAACAGGAAAAYGTGGAATTATGGCCACTCTGCTTGTACTGGAGCTAGGCGACCAGCTGTGACCGTCAGGAAAGGCACACGGCTTGCGAGAGGCAMTTCTTTAGATGGAAGATTTTAATACTGAGAAATTAAGGGACTTTTCTTTTACCTCTGGACAAACTCACTTGACTCCAAATGTAGTATTTGACATTCCATTTGCTTTTTTATTTTTTTATTCAACCCTTTTTGATTTTCTAAAAAGCCTTTTTTTTTTTGGTGAATCTCAGTAAATATGAACACAGTATTTATATAGATGTTCTGCTATGTGAAAATATTTCACCAAAACTGSTGAAGATGCTAATTTTTGTCTAATATTTGCTAAATAGTTTGTGCTTAGTTTTAGAAAAGCAGAGAGAAAAATCACGCTGATTTCCTGATCTCAAGGTTTTATACGTATTACTAAGAAACACTTCAGACGGCGGGGGAGCAAAATGCTCATTTTTGCAAAAACACATGCAAAGTTAATTCCGATGGGCAGCCTTCAGAGACAGGCACTCATGTGGGCCCRGTAGCACAGAATTGCTAGGCCGTTGCAGAGCACAGTTTGCCTTCCAAGTGCCAGATTCAYGAACCTTTTTTTTAACCTAACTCCTGAGTAGAGCCAGTACCATGCACACGCGGTGGCAGAGGTAGAGCTAACCCGAATCCTTGAGCACTGGTGCTAACGTGTCCTCTCCTGCAACCTGTAGGCTGTTGTGCTGTAAATATRCATAAACCCGACACTCAAGCTCTTGAACCACATGCTTCACCGAAGGGCAGGCTGATCACAAGCYGGAAGCTTAAGCTGATGAGTAATATTTGGGTTTTGTGTGGAGTTTGCTTGGAAACCATCACGTTATTTTTCATAATTCAGTACTTTGAATTACTTTCTTTCTACTGTCTGCCGAATCTGTCAGTCACAATAACATCTGCTGAGCTTGTCTCCAATGTCTGTGCTAGAGAACATTTTTAATAAACCTGCCATTGCAATACCAGTCTGTCAATGCACTTCTGCTTTGTGTGTTGTCTTATTTCTTTGCCAAACAGGATAGTTGAAGTGAGGAGTTTTGAACAGCCAGGGTTTGATACACAGAGCGCATACTAGTTCATGCCAGTTATATTTAATACTTGTGGCCTGTCATTTCCAGGTAGCATGTGGTTAACTGGTACTAACTACTCTAGCTGGTGCTACAATGTGGTGATCCCACAGGAAAAACAACCCAGACCAAAAGAAACAGCAATTTCAGCACTGGATGGAATTCGGAGGACTTCACACACACGATGATGGTTTTACTGCGATGTGCATCCTGCAAGGTCCAGCTTTAACAGAAATGATGTATTCCTTCAGAAACACATACAGCTGGTAACTCGTTCCATGATTTCACGCAAGTRACCACAGCAAGCAGGGCCCACAAAGAAGATAGACAACGGGAAAAACACTCTGAACCRTTTGCTCCAAGACTGTCCTGCTTTAGTTCACTTCGCCATTTGCTGCTCCGGACTGCGCGTGTGATCGTGGGGAGGTGATCACACRCACACAGGATTTGCTTCTCGTCTAAAACAGAGAAAAAGTCATTTTCTGATTCAACAGGATGTTGCATGGCAAGGATAAATCAGTAAAGGCTGAGACTGTTATGTAATACATTAATGGGGACTCATATGATTACCTTGGATTATCCCTTTCCATCTCCTGCGAGCACAGGATCCCTAGTCACAGGAGTTGCCAGGCCCCTGTTGCCGGTGACAAAAACTGATTCCATCAGTTATAAAGAAATAACAGTTGCTTCTCCAACAGAAGATGACGCATGGGAATGCGTTTGGTAGAGCTGAGACTGTAAAATATTTCAGGTGTTTTATAGGCCTTAAAACTGCAAGCAYGGCCACCTATTGCTGAGAGTGGCATTTTGGAGAAGGGATAAAGGAGGCTCCGGGGTGACAAGATGGTGAGTTCTGCCGGGGGGCTGAGGTGAGGAGGTTTGGCCACCTCTTGCCCCGTGTTAGAGCTGAAGCTCCTCCTCATGCTGCTGGGAACTGCACACGTGCTCGGTTTGCATTTCAGGTGCTGCTGAAAGAGCCTTTSTTCTGTAAGGTTCAGGGTTTTGCAGCTGTTTCCTTAAAAGTAGGGTTTTCTTTCCATCACAAACAGATATCTGCAATTCATTTAGAAATTAAATACATTTTTCCATGTATCTGCTCACAAATACTAGCCAAAAGCCAGAATCCAACCCATCACGTGAAGCTTACYGTACTTATTTGCTGCTTGTGAACTTTCCTAATAAGGATATAATCTCTCTAGCCTTTTTTTCCCCCCGCAAAGATGGCTGTTTTAATAAGATGGAAAAAGCAGAGGAAGCAAAATAAGAAGTGTTTTATGTTCAGTGATATATCACATTACATCCTCTGCAAACAGTCTATGCACTAGATGGCAAAACCAAAAGAAGGGGAAAAAAAAAGAKAGACCTTGTGATSTTTCATTCTGATTTCACTGCTTCCAGTGGTTTTACTGGATTTTACCACTTAGGCTATTAAAAACATGTGAAAATTACACAGAGCTAAGTCAAACTAAATACTTTCTACTCTGATCTTCCACCTCCTTTTCCATGTAAATACTTTAAATAGTTCTTTTTTTTCAAGAATTTTCTTGCAAATAATCCCAAGTGCAGAGATTTGTGCAGTCCATAGTTTATTGATACTTGGTGAAATGATGCTCTTTGTTTTGGAATAAATCATCCAATCTTCTCATTGTCCTTTTCAATAGAAGAAATCATTTCTCTGACCTGAAATCCTTGCTAAGCARATGCGTGGGGAAAGGGAGTCAACGCAGACAGGAAGGTTTTGCATCCAAAGCCGCGGTCGGACCTGGCTCTAGCAGAGAGCCCCGCGAGGAAGTCCCAGAGCTCTCCTGTGCCGGGAAGGGCTCCCACAGCCACCCGGCCTGCTCCCAATTGCTGTTTCTCACTTGTGCTGGACTCCACGCTAGAGAAGGTTTCATATGGTGCTTTTGCTCAGTCTCCAAAAGAAATTGCACACGGGGTATTGGAGGGTCATCAGCACCCCAGAGGTTTTGGTCCTGCCCTCTCTGTAGAGCAAGTGGGAACCACCCAGGTGAGAACTGACCTGTCTCGAGCACAGCAGTAAAATGGTTCAGGTTTTATCCAGCGCTGCGGTCAAGGTTAGTAACTCTGGTGGAGAGGATCAGCACAACCAAGGGGACAGGTCTGCAGTACCATATAAATAACCAAAGTTAATTTTAATTCTGACCCTAAGTAGAACCTTTTGAAAACAAATTTCTTGGAYTGACAACAAATATGCAATTATATCCCAAGTAATAAAAGCATGAGACTCATATTCATTCCTCGTCTGCAACTGGAGCTCAGACTACAGTAAATCAGTTGGAATTTTTGATCAAAACCAGCATTCCTGACAGCACCATAAACTTAYGCTAAACCAGCTCTGGGATTTCCGTGGGGAGAGCTCAGCACATCTGTATGGTTGTTCACCAGGACTGCATTAGCCTGTTTCAAGGCTCTGTAAGGAAGKATTTCTTTCCTGACAGACTGTTTAATGACCCTGGGCACGACTGAAGGATTTTGGTGGAAACACTTCATAACGTCGGTTATTAGAACATATTTAGCGCCCACGGCCTCTGCGAATATCCCCCGACCAGCTGCCTTTCCAGCCATGTGAGTCAGAGCTGCACCAGGACCTTCCTCCTTAAAGGAAACCTGGGGACTTTGCTCACTGCTCTTACATTAGCAACTTAATAAAGCAGTGACCCTCCCAAGAAGAAAGAAATACCTGGAATAAACAGGGATAAATTCATATCACACTAACCCTAAATACTTTAAAGTTTTGAGGACAACTTTTTCCAGGCGCAGCAAAAGGATAAGGGTGAAGCTTGGCTGTGGGCTCTGGCAGTGCCTCCGRGCAGCAGGGCCTGGCCCCTGGCCCGCCACCACCTTGCTCCCCACACAAGAGCTGCCGGGACCAGGCCCAGGAGGCCCTCAAACCTTGGAGGAATCTGAAAAAAATGCAGTTTTCCTCCCTTACTTTTTCCCCACACGCTCCCAAATATGAAGTCCCCAAGGTCACCTGGCAGAGACCCAGGGATGGGACACCTGGGGTGGCAGCAGGACATCGGACCTTGGGGCACTGTCATAGAACCATAGAATGCTTCAGGTTGGAAGGRACCTCTAGAGGTCATCTAGTCCAACCCCCCTGCACACGCAGGGTCTCCTAGAGCATGTGGCACAGGGTGGTGTCCAAGCAGGTTTAGAAGATCTCCAGAGAAGGAGACTCCACCACCTCTCTRGGCAGCCTGTTCCAGTGCTCTGTCACCCTCACTGTTAAGAAATTCTTTCTCAAGTTCCTGTGGAACTTTTGGTGCCTCAATCTGTGGCCATTTCCTCTAGTGCTATCATTGGCCACAACTGAGACGAGGCCTGTGGAGTTTGAGAGCCAAACTTGGAAATAGAGCTGGTTTTGGCTTCCACTGAGCCCTTCACAGCTCAAGCGCCACATCCCTGCCCATGTTGCAGTGGAAAACCATATCCGAGCACAAAAAAAGTCCCAGGCTTTCTCTCTTCATTCAGTATTTGCTATGTTAAACTCTGAGGTCAGTATGCATTAATATCAAGCACGTGCAAATCATACCTAGAAATAAAACTGCTAACTGGATATTTATACTTCCAGTGTTCATTATCTGTACATATAGGAGCCTTTTCTTCTTCTTTTCCCAATATCTGAGCAATTCACAGGAAGGAAGTTACATGGAAACGACGGCTGTTGTCCCTTCCCGGCCCCGCTCTGGCTGCAGGAGGAAGCCGCTTCCCGGCTATCACCCGAAAGGGAACAGGGGAAGCAGCCCCAGGTCCCTGCTGCCCTCGAGGCCTGAGGCAGCGGGTGTATTTTGACATAAACAGGAGATTCTTCAATTTCATGGAAACTTCTTTATACTATACAGCTCTACAGGACCATGGGGTTTGCAGGAGATGGGATATTGATGATTGAGCCATGTTCTGGAGGCATTTTACATACGAATCTCCTCTAARAGTCATCCGGAAGGGTATTTTATCACTCATACCTGCATACCTGGTATTCAATAATGTGTTTTCTTGTAAAGATTTAGGGCTAGGTGTTTTTTTGGTCAGCAAATAGCCTTTTCTTCCATGATCTGTGGCAGTGTTGAAGTGCATAAACTGGGAACTTGCAACTTGAAATTGTTGTCATGTGCTAAAGAAACCAAAAGGGAGAGCGTGGAACAAGATCTTCTCCAGCAAGAAAAACAGCTGGTGAAAAATTAAGCCAAATATGTCTGCAAGTAAATCCTGGAATACAGTATGCAAAACAACATGTGCTCAGCAAGAAACTCTCCTAAGAAAACACCCTTTCCCCAAACTGATTAGCTAGCTCTGATTACATTCAAATAGGACATTACAATCAAATAGGAACCTTGCAGCCCATCTAGAAACTTTCTGCTTTTCCTTGGATTCTTTATTTTCCATGATTTCGACAGGAGCTGAGAATACTCAACATCACAGAACAGGAGAGGCTTCAAGACATTAAGAGAGCAGGTACTGTCTCCCGCCAGAACCAAATATGGAAATTCCGCTCCATGCTTAATACCAGTTTGCTCCTGAGACCCTGACATACTCTCTTACCTCTTTTGCTTCATTCGTCCCACTTCTGACTCTTAACATGGATGATACACAATATGTGAAAAAATCTACTACATATATTATACTGCATACTCAGTCTTCTGGACATATTTTGAGATTCTCCTACAACCGTCATACAGACAAACAACAGCGAGACGGAAACTTTACCAAAGCTCTGGAAAGCAGACATACAGTTCTTTTTATATATTCACAAATGTTTTATCTTAAAGCCTTTCTAAAATAGACATATACTGCAAGCTTTGGCAGTAAGAATAAAATATAACGGGATCCAGCCTTACTTTGTTTTTCTCATCCAAATATACACATTGTTCTAACAGAGGAATGGATTCATCCACAGTGGCAGTACTGCTGCTTGCTTCACACACATGAAACTATCGCAAATATCCAACTGGTCTGATCAACAACAGCTTCCTGGGACTGGCAGAAGGGAAAAGCAGCACACACCCGGCTCACTTTACATGGAGTGACACAGACAGCATTTGAAGGCATGTGTTCAAAACAGCCCCATATTGTTATTACAGATGGTAACAGTGAAGGAAGAGAAAGAGGAGAAACAAAAGCCAGCTTCTGTGAGTTCCTGGGCAATCCCTTATGATCCCGGGTCTTGAGTAAGATGATCTAGAAGCTTTGGAAAGGCATTCAGGGTCTCTCCCAGAATATGGCGCTGTAACATGCTGTCTTCTATGAGCCTGGAACAGCGCCACGGCTGCCTCTGTGCGATTCACTGCACGTTTTGCTAAGTGTTCTCTGTATATCTATATAGATATATACACACAGAAATATAAGTAATTTTCCATATGTTTTCCTGCAAAACATCAGAAAAACAACCTCAGTTACATAACAGAATATAGGATTCAAATTAAGTTAAACACATCACATGTGCCCCAAAGCAAAAGAGAGATGTGTGGATTTGGAAGTTAAACACGCTCTAAGTTAGCAGATACAAACTACTGTTTTCTCACGAAGTTTTGACATAACGTAGGCTGGAGGTCTAACATMTGGCTTTCCAAGACCTAACTTTCTTTCAGTGCATTAGGGCTATTCCTACCATTTTTCTGTGTGGCATTCCCTATAAAAAAACACTCATTAGGGACAAAGCGGCTGGGCAGATTGGTTGCCAAATACTGAGATCTTAATTTCAAGACTACCAGTTTGGAACTGGACACAGCAGCAAAAGAGGCCAGAGACTTTTCAGTGAATGTGGATGAAGGGAGCAATGCAGTGGAGAACCCTTTGCTGATGTGAGAGCACAGCCCAGGCTAACCCGAACCAGGCACTCATCTAGCCCTGTATAAGGTCTCCAAAAGTGATCTGGAGTGGATATTCTCCTGACTCATTTCCAGCCTGTATGGCCTTCTGCATCAGAGAACTCTTTGGTTTATTCTTTATTTTCATTTTGCTTTGAAGTATTTGCTCAAAAATATCACACAGTGTCTTTTCTTTTTTTTTTTTTTTGGTTAACACAACTAGTAAATGACCATCTCCATGTTTATCAGCTCTATTTGTCCATCAGCAGAAGCTACTACAAACCACCTACTGTCTCTGGTAAAATACAGAGTCAGTCTCCTTTAAAAAGGAAAGAGATATATATGCACATATTTTTTCCCACCCTTTTGATTCCATCATTCCTGGTCATGTTTTAGTGAAGGTTTTAAGTCTCTTTGGGAATTATCTTCTATTTTCAATCAGACTTGTAACTTGGAATTATTTACACAAAGGTCTGAGGATTGGTTCCACTATTTAAATAAGGCACAGTTGCTACCTTCCATGTGGTGGGCTTGTGTGAGTTCACATTTTATCTCAGTTCTTCTTCCTCTTCCTCATCTTCCATTTCCTCTTCTGAATCATCCTTATTCTTTGAAGTATTGCTGAATTCTAAGTTCCCTTCAATATCCAACACCTGTAAGTGCCTTAGGCTTTGGAAGAGAGTTTCCTTTAGTGCTCCAACTGCAATCTTATTAGACCTTTAAATGGACAAAAAAAAAAACCCTGTTAAATTAAGCCCATTTTTATGTTGAGGCCAAAAGTCTTCAGCAACTAGGAAGAAACCACCACATACAGCTACACTGACTTTGCAGTCACTCACACCAGCACTTCTGAGGAAAGCAACATTGCTAAAAATGCCAGCACTGATTTCTTCTTAAGCTGCGCCAAATTTTGAAACTAGGCACATAAAAAGATAATTAAGGTTCAAGTGTCCCTACACCGTGCAAACATCCTCATTGATGATACAGCGCTGAAACTCAAAATCCATGACTTCTCCCTATCATTTTTATTTTTGTTTGAACACGCTGGGTTGCAACTAAGAGCACATCCTCTAGATGGAAAAGGGAAAGGAAAGATTGGCAAGCAGACGAATGCAGACGAATACAAGGCTTGCTGACACCAGTCTGCTTCTTCTTAAAGGGCTTACTAGGAAAATACTGGGAAATATTAAGTGATTCCCACTGACTCCAGCTGATCAAAATCTCAAAAAGACCCTTATCTTGCCCTCTTACTTAATAATAGCCAGGTATTTCAAGGGGAAAAAAAATCATAATATTGCAATTCCTCCCCCAGAGATTTTTTGTCTTGGCTTTCTGTTTTCCCAGAGAGGAAAAGAGCCTGTCCCACAGTCCATATTTTAAAGTGTAACCTGATTTTCTATCAGATTCCATGTTATTCTCTGACACTTCTATTCTTCTCCCAGAATAGCAGCAAAACTGATACAAAATATCCCTTTAGAAACACACACAATGCAGTAATTTTTATCTATTTTTTTTCAAAAATATAAATAAAGTTATCTGTAGTTTAAGAATTCTTCACTTTTACTGTTTAGTCCTTTTTTCTTGAGCATGCTTTAGGTTCTATTTTAAAACTCCAGAGATATATTATTGTTTTACCACATTACAGTGATGAATAGTCTCCCATTTCCTATTAAGAAATGTAACTTACCCTAGGTGGAGTTACCTCCTAAATAAGTTAGCAAAACAGTTTTGCAAATTTGTTTCTTTTTATGTAAAAATATATAATGTGGTTTCTGGTTTGCTTCCAGACATTCACTAAATTCTCATAAATGTGAGCAGCTGGATAGACAAACTGCTCTTATTTACCGCAGTCTCCTTATTTCTGCTTTTTTTGGTATGTAGTCATCCCTCCAAAAAGGGATGATTTAGAACCCTAGCACAACTCAGCTGCGTAAAGACAATATAAAGCCATAGTTAGGCTTCTGCCACAGAAGAACGGGGGTCCTGAACATATCCACAGAATCAGCTTAACCAAATATTCTGTAGAGTTTTATAAATTCCTTTGAAACAATACTCTCAATCATGTTCTACTAGATTACAACTAAATATGTTACTAGGCCAGCTTCTGGCTTCACTTCTTGTGGCATAAATTCTGAATAACATTATTATGACTTTCTATTATATATAATTGAGGTCAATACCTATCACCTACAAAACAGACAGTATAATAAATAAGGGCCTCATGACAGTGACAGTCCCCACGAAGCAGAGTTGAAGCGGATGGCTGGACTGTAAGTTTTTAGTTCACACCTGAGTGCAGGAATATGACTTAATAATGAACATTAATTTCCCAGAGTTTCCAAAACGCCTGTTCCATTCTAATAAGCAGAAGACAGACTCACCCAATTGAGTCCCCATGTCTTTTCTGAGCAGATGAGCGTCGCTTTATGATATATTACTATAAAAATGAGTTACTTATTTAGAAAATTAAGATTTTAAATACTTTTAAAGAAGTAACCTGTGAAGTGGATAAAGAAGAAAAATCTCGTATGTTGAAGTAGAAATTTGACCTTACCTGAGGTAAATTCCTTTTATGTTGGGTGTGGATTCAAAGGCACTCTCTGGCACTGTGGTGATCTTGTTGTTCTGCAGATACAGGTATTCCAGCGATTCTGGCAGGCCCGATGGGACAGAAAGCAGCTGATTGCCAGCCATGTCTAACGACTGAAAGGAAGAGGCAGCAAGGGGTTAAAAAAATTGCATGTAGATATTAGCAGCACTAAGCATGCTCCATCACTCAGAAAAAGAGATTTAAAATTAAGAATGGGTGAGCCTCCACAGCACAGATGTACACGCATACATAAATCCCCATCCTTTGGAAGGGAGTTTTGCAGAATGTATTTTTTAAATACATAGATATTTATGCGAGTATGGATACATACAAAAGAACACAAACATAAATGTATGTATGTATATAATGTACAGATGTTTATATATAATTATTTGCTACATATACTACATATTTCTGTATATATTGCATATGTCTGTTTATATTGCCATGGAAACACCTAATAAGCAGTAACACTACTTCAGAAAAATCAACGGCCAAAAATTCACATTTAGTCTAATAGAATTTGTGAACTATGTTTATACACACACAAATATAAATATATACATATATGTGTGTGTGTGTATATATATATATATATATGACTTATTTTGGTAACAGTGCAGAAGTGAGATGTTTATGTAGAGCTTATGCAGGATTTGTTATGTTTGAAAAACACATGGAAACAGGTTTTCTTTGTCGCAAGGTACTTTGCGAAGTCCCTCTCAGATCCTTGCACTTTCAGTGGAAGCAACAAAATGACAATGTGGCTACTGTGGAAACTGGTAATTTCCACCACGCAGGAAGGTTTGAGTTCATGGTGGAAAGCTGTTGTATTTCCTGTAGCTAAACTAACTGACTTGGCATCCAGTTTTCACAAGGTAAGTGTGGCCATGGTAGTTCTGCTCTCGTACACCCTACTTAACATGGTGATTTCACATGACCTTTCATGCTGTTCTGTTTAGCAGTCCCTGCTTTTCTTTCTCTCTGTGCCCACACTTTAGCTCATGCTGTTTTACATGAATTCAAAGCAGACCGGATATCAAATACGCACAGGAATTCCTTGGAAGCTGCTTTTGCAAACGTTCTGCTGAGTAGTATGATGCTGCTTAGTCACATGTGAGAATACCTGGGCAGCTGTGAGGACATCGGGACTAAAGGCTATGACTCCTTCTCAGGTGAGTTTGAGCAACGAAATGGATCCAAAAAGTGCTCAGTGATCCTGTATCATAGCATTTTCTTAGTGTAAAGCTGGCACAATAATTACATATCTCTCAGAGTTACACTTCTGCAAATAACTGTGATGATTTCTGTGTTTTTGGTGGCAAAACAAGCGCTGTCCGACAAATGTTTGTGCCCTCGCCTGGCCTTGTACCGGCAGAGAGTCTTCAGTGATGTCCATGGAAACACTGCAGGCTGAAGCAGGTGGTTAAGTCCTGGAGAATCAGGGTCTTAGGAGCTTGTTACTTGTCAGATCTCCTCCAGTGTACAAGCTCATTAACTAATTGTACACTCGACCCCTTAAAGACTCCTATATCCTACTAAGAAAATAACTAATAAGCAGTAATGTATTTCAGAAAAAATCAACAGCCAAAAATGCACCTTTAATCTAACAGAACTTTTAAAATGTGCTATCATCTTAGCCTTGCTTAATCAGAACAGAGTTTGCCATGAGGCAGTTATAGCCTAAGTTTTGATTCTCAACACTAACTATAAGGGGCTACAGCAGCATAAAGTAATGTGATTTAGTTGTGTGTGAGCCAATTGGAGAAGGAAAGGTTATTTTGCAGTCACAAAAGCTTCCAGATTCTCATGAATTCCCATTTCATTTGAGAACAAAACAAAAAACAGGGAGGTGACAACAGGTTCATTCGTTAAGCTCCAGCAGTGAAACAATTCTAGCATCTGCTGTTCTACTATTCCCACCAGCATCTTCCTTCCAAATGATGTTCCATCCTACAGTATTTGCACACACACACCCTCCAGACATCACTTAAGCACCAAACAAATGCTAAAAATATCACTAAAGCCACAGACCAAATCTGCAGCTTATTTAAACCAACAGCTCCCCCGTCACAGTTGCTGCTTTACATTAACTGAAGGCCAAGCTCTCCGTTTGCTCCCAGATAACAAGAAAAGAAACATGCACAAAGAGAAATCTCTGGACTGCCTGAAAACGCTATACTGGAGGCCAGGGTGACATATGCTCCACGCTCAGATGCACAGGCTTTGCCTTTACAGTGACCCAACCATATGTACCTCAGAGGGCTGCCATATGATATAGGTGATACCTTTGACTGCAGCAAACAGGCTGCTGCTCAGGCAGAAACACAGGCAAACCCTCCAGCCAGCGTATCTATTCTACAAGGCCATTTTGCACAGCACAAATGTGTTTGTTCCTGCCTGCCTTATGGTTTGTTTTTAACATTCCCCACCAATCAAGCAAATAACAGGACTGCTGATGGAATCCAGCCATCCTCCTGTCCCCCAGCGGCTCTCCAGGTGCTTTAGCCAGCTGAGCTGCTAAATCCTGCAGCTTGGCCTGCCTGACTATAAGCTGATGTAGGGGCTTTGAGAATTAGAGAGTGGTATGGGGGTTTGTTTATGCATTCTTTCCTCCTGCTGTCTCTCTTTAGAGCACATTTAAAATCTTTTGGGAGACAGGCTGTGTGAAAGATATGATTTGGAGTTTTAATGCCAAGACTCATTAGTACTTAGCTGAACATACAGGACACTATTAGTGGTTAGAAGAAAAGCTGGCTTCACATTCCGGGTATTACCAGCACAATGGTAGTCTGATACTCTTCTGAACAGTGGGAGGTGCCACCTTTGGCACAGACCTTTGCTACAGCAAACAACAAACCATTTCTGCTGTAGAAAGAGGGGGCACAGCAACTACATTGCAAGCCCAAAACACGAGGACCAGGCACATCTACTATTGGCAGTACATAAATGAGCATAGGCAGACAGATGAAGAAGTGAATATTACTATTACAATTACAGAGGAGATGTTTCTACCTGGAGACTGCTGAGTTCTCTCCATGCTCTTGGATAAATGGCATTTATTTTCAGTTTATTGTTGCTCAGATAGAGCTCCCGCAGCTTTGTCATCCCAGACAAAGTCCCTTTGGGGATGGTGCTTATCTCGTTCTCCTTCAGCTTCAGGACCTGCAGGTTCTTGGGAAAGCCGAAAGGCACTGTGTTGAGATTGTTTCCAGAAAGATCCAAGGATTTTAGTTGTCTCAGTTTACGGAAGGCCTCCCGATGGATCTGGGGACTTTTGAGCTTATTGTAGCTCAGGTTCAGCTCTTCAAGGAAGTAAGTGGTAGCAAAGTCATTCCGGCTAATCTCGGAGATCTGGTTATGGAGGATCATAAGTGTTTTCACTCGCCGGGGCAGCCCACTGGGAATCCTTTCTAGCATGTTGTTGTACAGGTGCACAGTGTGCAGCTTCTTTAAGCCCTGGAAGGCTAAGGGGTGAATCCCTCGGGCTCTTAACTTGTTATTGTGCAGCAGAAGGTACTCAAGGTTCTTAATTTGGGTCAAGACATCTCTGCCAATCATCTTAATTGCATTCTTCTCCAAGTGGAGGAGCACGATGTTTCGAGGTAAACCACTTGGTATTTGCGAGAGGTTATTGCTCGACAAATCCAAATATTCAAGACTAGAGAGTTTCCTTGGGAAATCAGGAAAGAAAATATTCCTTATTTAGATTCTGTAAAGCGAAATGATAACCAACTTCCTCATGGCTTTTACAATATTTTTGGGGAGTGAATGGGTTTTCCTAGGTGCTCCTTCCAACACAGCTCCTCTGTTACTACGCTTTTTTGTCTCAAGCATGATATCAGTGATGGGGACGGCAAAGCAGGGAGCTCCCACACTGCCATCAGGGCCTAAGCTCTGCCACTACCCCTAAGCCACATAAGCAAGAGAACCTGCTAAAGCCCACAGCAGCCCAAATGCTCCCACACTGCCATCAGGGCCTAAGCTCTGCCACTACCCCTAAGCCACATAAGCAAGAGAACCTGCTAAAGCCCACCGCAGCCCAAATGCTGCCCATGGAGACCTGAGATCAGTTCTGCAGCGTAATGCTCTCTYGTCTCAAAGTAATAGCAAATGAACAACTAAATGCATGCAGAGGAAGAGGGGCAATGGGAGCACCATTAAAACAGAATTTTGGTCTCAGATTCACAGAACCATAGGCTGAGCAGTAACAATTTCTCTTGAAAGAGGGAGTTGCTCAAAGTGTATATTTAAACTGGAAAGCAGTTTTGCTTTTGAGAGAATTAAGTGTTATTCTTCTGAAAAGCAGAAATGCTAATTCCGTGTCCTCGACTAAGATCGTGAACTTCTCCTGACCCTCCAGTATTATGGAAGTGAGTCAGGGCTAGATCTGCTTTGTGTAAGCTATTGGATCTGGATTCCATGGACTCAGTTGAAGCTAAAATAAAATCCTCAGACCAGCCACTTATACCAACTAGAAGTGGATCATGGTATTATATATGCCAGCACTGCGGAGTTCTGCATTTCCCTGTATTTCAAAGCAATTTCTTGGTTTCAATGGGATGGTAATCGCCATGGCATAACATAACCCACTGCAGATGACTTGAAAATTTTCAGGAAATATGAGAACTAATGTATTACAGACATTACTTATTGGTTACCACAGTGCTAGTCAGAGATGTCCAAGCAGGCTCTAAATAAGTGAATGCAGTCTGTGGCAAAGCACTTCCTTGCTGCAAAAAGAAACACTTTCCCAGCCTGGATACCTCCCAATCATACTGTGCTGCACTGCACAGGCAGTACTATAAGAACAAGGAAGAATATCCACCAACTGTGTGGACTAAGACTGGTTCCTTAACTATTGCCAGTTGAGATCAGTTTATCCAAATCTTAAAAACATGTTTTGTCCACCACTACCTGGAGAACAACATTAACAGATCTAAGGTAGATTACTAAGTGGGGTCATTGGCTGCAAAATGTAGCAGAGGAAGGTACAGTCTGATATGTTTTCATCTCTGGTGATCAGGAAAGTGCACAGAATGCATGGCATATTATGGGCAGGCTTTCCAAGGATGACAAAGGCAGTTCTCAGTATAAACAAAGGTACTTTTTTTAAGTGTTAAATCCCAGGCCAAATTTAGGACAAACAAAAGCTATTTCAGTTGTACCAGCTCGTAGCAAAGCTTTTGCCTCCATTCAGCAACTAGGCAACACTATTACACACCCTCCTACTCGAGTATACCATTTTTTTAGTGGTCTTACTGTATCAGGGGACTTAGACACAAACACCGGCACGAGCTACCAATCTGAATCTTACCAGAACGTCTCATTGTCCATTCCTTCATTACTCAAGTAGTTATTCTGTAGATAGAGCTCCCGCAGGCCTGTAAGATCACTGAAGGCTCCTTTAGGAATCTTCTCTAGCTTGTTGTTCTACAGTTACAAGAAGCACAAAGCATTTTTTTTGGCATGAGAGAATATAGGACACTCAGGCTCTGCTCAGCTAACACCAGGCAATGAAATTTAAGAGGTGCTAGAAATATTTCAGGCGATATTACAGTTCTGCATAAGAAATAAACATAAGCACAAACAACAGATTGACATATTAGACTCTCTTTTTATTCATTTCCCATGCAATCTTTGAGTTAAGGAGTCAATACGACCCATTATAATGTGAGCTAGCCAACTCACTCAAGAATTTGCTCAACATTTATAGATGTCATAAGCCATATTTCACTATAAGGAAGAATTAAATTGGAAGCTGGCAATCTGCTAACCTTCCACTATTAATGATATTCCAAAATCTACAGTTCCTGTAATGTAGGTTCCAAAATAGCCACGCTTTTTCCCTTAGCATGTCTTTGGAGCAGCCAGCACGAATGGAGTAGGAAACTAAATTGCACTATAAGCAGGCACTGTGCAAGCTATAAATGGATATATAAAGCACTAACACCAAAATGCCCACAGAATTTTGTAAGAATTCCCACAGTTCAAGTATATGCAATAACATGATGGATACATTCGACTAGATTCACATCCAACATAACATAAACCAGGTGGCACAACAGATAGATTTAGCTTAGTTTCTGAATGAATATCAGAATCAAAAGAAAGATTTGTCACATCCCAAGGAACTCATTGGATCACTTTTGGCCCACTATTTGTCATCTCTTGTGTCTTGTATAGTTGTTTTTTTGTTATTTCTAACAGGCAGTGTGCACCTAAAAATAAAATGCTCAGTTTTCTTCTCAACTTCTCTGCCCTTAACACAAGTTGGAGTTGGAGGGAGGGTAAGAAGAGTTAAAATCACAGTCCTCAAAGTCTGAATCTTATTTTGGGAGACAAATGCCAGTAAATGGTAATAACACTCAGGAGTTTAGTAGCTCCACATTTTGCAGAAAAGTTCCAGCAATTTAAAGGATTGGACCCTTTACCTTTGCTCTTCTTTAACCTGGAGAAGCCCATTTTCTCAAAGACTTTCATGAAAATTAGGAATGAAGTCTTCAAGGGGAAAGAAGGCTGAGAGGCAAAACAGAGCTGCCTAAACACAAAGGCTGATAACAGATTTTGGTCTACCCACATCCAAGGAGCTGTCAACACTAGGACCGAGAGGAACCAGGATGGATTCCCCACCGCTGCAGCACTCTCATTGTTAAAGGCTGAGAACTCTAGTACAGACACTATGCAAGTGCTTTTATCAAAATCAGATGACATGGAATAAAAAATACTGGAGACTAGATAATATCACAACTTCCGCTATTTCACTGCTGCTGCTGGAGAACTTTTAGCAGTGAAGAATCACTGATCCAAACTTCCTCTGTGTTAACAGGATTGCCAGTTCAGTAGCAAACAAAAACTACTGATGCTAGGAAACAGTAGACAATGTGAAATAAATGAACTAGTAAGCAAAGCCAGCGGGTAAACTGTCAGGAAAAAAAACATCACCAGTGGCAGACTTTGCAAGGAGGCCAGTCACCAAATGGCTGTGCAAAATGATCTACCTTCTCATCCCTCCACATCAGGGAGGAAGGGAAAATCTTGCCCTGCCTTTATGCACAGTGAGCTGCTCGATGACTGCACCCAGGARAGAGACCCATGCGAGCATCTGCAGGGCACTCCCTTGGGAGCAGGGAAAAGCACTTTTTTACCCTGTGAACATGCTGCTGTTTTACAAAAACATGCTTCTACTTAGGAACAAAATAGTAAAGCCATAAGAGTTCAGCTATACTTAAGAATACAGCAGCTGGGACTTAAAGTGAGCCCAGGAATGTTTCCAAGCAAACTCAGAGCACCAGGCTGTGTACTTTGAATCCCACAKAAACCCAGGGCTTTGTCACAACCATAAGAGAATACGAAACCTTGGTGGTCATTACCTTTAAGTGTAATTTATAGAGCGCTGGAGGGAGGTTCTTTGGAACATATTTCAGGAAATTGCTGGACATGATTAGTATCTCCACATTATTAGAGCCATTGAACATATTATCAGGTAATCCAGCATCTGAAAGTTTGTTGTTATGAAGATACACAGATCTACCAGAAGGAGAAAAAAAAGGATGAAGTCAAACAGTTTTTGTTTACCAAGTGAAAGATGTTTAAAAGCTGTATTTGAATCTTTTCTTCTTTCCTTGGGATAATGAGATTCATTTTTTTAGTGTGCCATTTAATTTAGTAAGGAATGTATCCCAAACCAAATCCTTGGCTCAAATACTCTCTATAATATTGGTCCATTAAAAATCCAAACTAAATAGCCTCACCTTTACAAGAAACTGAACCCAACGGGATTGTGCAATGCCTTGAAAGCTGAAACCAGTTTTCACAGTTTGGATCCAGCTTTGTGTTGGGCCGAGACGCACAAASGATACTGGAGTGATGGAATCAGATCTGGGCTTCTTGAGCCCGCCAAAATGGACTTGCAGAGCTCTTAAGCTCTTCTCCATTCCTCTTGCACCCATGAAGGCAGGAGCAGGTTCACTCCAGCTGCAACAGTTCTKYTTTTTTTTTTTWAAATGAAGGTTTGCAATCWATAGGGTTGCTTATTTTCCTCTTGGCTTTCTTACTTTTATTCTTTAATTATGTACAAGTCAGTTCACCTCTGTGAAAGTTTTTGTGCTTTCCATTGGCTTACTGGGAAAATAAATTCATTTGCTTCCTTGCTAGCAAGAGAAATTACGGGATTTTATTGATTTTTATTCATTTTTTCCATTACCCTTTCATTTCCTGTGTGTGCCTCAGGATGTAGCAGGCAGCTAAAATGCTGGGGACAGGTTAATATCACAAARAGCATAGTGTCAAAGGGGACCTTTTTAACTTGCTCTTGAATTCTCTGCCAGTTGCAGAGAATACTTGGCAATATTTTTTTGGACGGAAGGAAGGAAGGAAAAGGTCAGAATGGAAACAACAGTGTGATTGCACACTCCAGGAGGTAGAGACCCGTACTGAAGATATTATTCACTCTTTGTGGTCAGCTGTACTTTTAAATCACAAATATTTATCTTTCTGAAAACCTCACTTTCCAGCCCATCAGCCTGAGACCATGAACTCTGCTGAGGGCAAAAAAATATTAAAAAAAAAAAAGCAATAACTAAGTTAGGAGTTTTTATCAGCACTCTCAGAAATCAATGAGTTACTGTTCTGATGAATGTTGCTATAGGAGAGCTTCAGAAAATCTTATCAGAAACTGTAATGTGGAATACGGCAGCTTCTGTAATTAGGGTTATGGAAGAATAGATGCATAAATCTAGCCCATCTCAGAATTAGATAGTGACTCAGCMTTCTCAGTTAGCAAGATCCTATGAGACTAAAGATCTCATAAAAACAGAGTATCTTCAACTCTCAATTAATTCAATGGGATCCAAGAGTTCTTCAGTTCAGGACTGGTCTCTAAGAGCTCACCCCAAGCCAGCTAGTGTCAAATGCAAATCACTCCCAAGAGCCTGAGACATCTTTGCAGGATTCAAATGATACAGTACCCATATAAATACTCAAAAGGTTTTTGGAAAAAAAGCTGTATGACACAGCAGGAGTGTCAGTGTGCAGCTAACTTTGAGGTGGGCCCCCAGATGAGGAAACTCACAACTTAAAACTAGCAGAGAGATCTTCGAAATCAGTTTTGAGAGGATGAAGCACATGTGGAGGTAACTGTGGCAGACCTCAATATAGTTGAGTAACACTCAACTGTATCGAGTACGGTATTATCAACTTGATTTTAACTTTTTAAATGAAARGATTATAACAAAATTGGGAATTTCTACACAGCTAACAACCACTTTGAGAAATCAAAGCAGTTCCTTGCAACTCTTAACTGATACACTACTAAAATGGAGACAAATTCATTTTTTTTWATCTATGTTAGAGTGTCTGGCAGCCAGTAAAAGCCCTTGGAATGTATCCTTTAAGAGCTGMCTTGAAACTTCATGCTGAGATTAATAAATTGCCAGCTTCTTTCCAAAAACTATCAGCAGTCCATACCATTTGGTTTAGCAGATAGCTTCTTATCAGTCACCAATGGCCTCCCAGTAGAGGCAGAACACTATTCCCATTTCACTTCCCAATTCCTTACCTCAAGTTTGGCTTCTGTCCAAACGTGAGCCCATATATCTTAGTGAGATAATTGGCTGCAAAATCTGCACTGATCAAGGTGTGTGGTAGGAATTTTGGAGCCACTGTAAGCTGAAAAACAAATATATRGGGGAATTCCAATTAAATACAACAAATGTTTTAACCAAATATTATGCCAGCAACAAAACACTTGCAAATGTGTTTCCTCTGAACAGGCAACAGTAAATGAAAAAGAATGCAGACTGCAGGAACAAAAACAAATGGTCCTCACTCACTAATCTCTCCAGGAAGGAGCTAGACTTTTGCTCCAAAATATCTGGATGTTTGTTTTTATTGGAAGAGATCGAGAGATTGTTATTCAGAGAGGAACAATAATAAGGAATGTATTTGCTAATTCCTCAAACTACCATGCCAAAAAATCTGACCTACCTCACTCTGGCCTATTATTTGCTCCCATATGGATGGAKGGTGGTTGCGGGGAAAGTGTCACTTCATATGTTTGTTAAAATACTGCCCACAACTACAACAATCTCTTCAAAAGASGATTTAGGTCCCCAAAAGGCAGGGATCATTCTGAGTCAAATTATGGAATATCAAATGGGACATACCAGCAAATACCAACTGCAGAGTGATACTGCACAATTGATTTAAAAAGTCCAGCTTATAGAGCCACCAGATAATGCAAAAGCAAGGTTTCACTCAGTGGCAGCTAACAGCAAAGTGATTCATCCAGAACAAGGCATACAGGTCACACTTACAGGTTGCAGAACAGTTTTTTGAAAGCATAAACACAGGAAAAGATTTATGTACAAAATTAGGCCACTGGGACACAAATTCTTAACGTGCTGCTGTGGTAAATACATACAGTCCTTAGGCACACAAGCCGAAGACTACTGAATTGCCATAGGTAGGTGCTATCAATGCGGACAAAGATGTTAAATACAGTGTTAGTGAGACCATTGCTATCATATTTTATATGCACTTTGGAGAGTTCATGAGAGAATCTCTTTCCTAGGGTCATACTGAATTCTTCATCATCTGAAGCTCTGAAATCAGGACTGAAACTCTCGGTTTGGAAGAGATCTGCCTTCTAGCATAAAATACCTTGAACTCKTAAAGCTTCTTGCTCACAATACTGTTATGTGAAAGAGGATTTGCTCTTTAGATCAGAACCACATGATGACAAAACCTATTTTTCAAATTGTAATAAAAATGAAAAAGCAATTGATTATTAAAAATAGTGTAAGAACAAAAATATTTAAAAGAATACAGAAATTTTGTTGGAGGGGTCCCTAATCCAAACCTTAAACTATCTTTCTGAAGGATGCCTAGATATCTTTCTACTAGCTTGTCAAATGCGCATTGATCAACTCTGTCCCTCAATATATAACTTACTGGACTTCCCACAAAACAGTCACCAATATTACCATTTCCAGCTATTATGTAAGCAGTGAAAAATCAGAGACATTTTACATATCTCAACAATTGCCATAGATCTGTCCTTGGCTTAACTGCTATTCTCTCACACCCTGACCTGAAATACAGGATCTCACTGAAAGTGGATAAAGGTACTTATCTCTAAATCCAAACTTCTGACAGTGCCTCAGGAAAAAATAACCTCTGCCATGACATAATACTGAGAAATCAGACACAGGACACAGAGCTAATCACTTTCACGGCACATTAAAGCTTTTCTCCTGGAATACACAATCTTCTGAGTCAGAGCTTTTACAGAAATCAAACGGCATGGCTCAGATATGTGAAATAAGAGAGGCCAGAGCCACAAGAAAGAGCAAAGAAAGAAATAAATTTTGGCCCGAAGAGTCTTCAGTTGCTCAGGACTTTGTTTTGGCATTACAGCATCTAGTCATAAGACTAACAGTTATATAATTGCTTTCTTCAACTCCTTATACCACGAATATATCAGATCTTTCAATTTAACATTCCTTTCTCAGACTGTTCCATAGCAGAAGGAAGACAGAAAGAATTAATCCATCAGTTCCACTAGTCTCTATGTCAGGATTTTCAGAGATAAGGTTTTATAGCAAGAATATAAAATAACTTTCATCCAATAAGGTAGCTGAAAAAGCCTCAGGATTTTTGTGCTTGTTCCAGTAGCTCAGAAATATTTCTAGCCTATATTACTATGAGAATCCTTGGAAATATAGAACCTTCCATCACCAAGATAATCAGTTTATAGTAAATAATGACCTATAGGACCTATCCTATAGCAGATTTTTTGTTACTAAGAAGGCTTATTATAGACACTGCACAATGTGTGACTGATGCATAGTAAGAAAGCACTTGGAGAAGTTAAGAGAGGAAACTACAGTATCAGTTGTTAAAACAGTTGTCACTCACGCACCTCAGGTTTATGCTGATATCTTCTGTTCTCTGACCAACTATGCTAGTTTAATGAAAGACAGTTTAGCTGAATGTGATGGGATCACAACTGAGGAGAAAGCAGCATCAAGATAATCCACAAAACAAACAGCAACCTACCCAGCCCTCTTCAAGATACCAGTTACTTGGTCTGCAGAGTTACCCACTTCAGAGKGGATGTAGTTTGAAGCCAATCTGGTTTGTCCTGGCTTATTATTTATGAAGAAATGTGTTATTTTTGTGGGTCCATAATTCCTCATTCTAACTAGTTCTGACATTCGCTGATGTTTGCATTTTCACTCGGGATGCTGTTCTCTCTGCAGTTAAGCCAGAAAAACCAATTTGTCACACAGGGGAAACTGGAGTGCAAAGTTCTGGAATATTAGTCACAGTCTGGCTTGTTCCCTTTTATGGAGTTCTTAACTGCCAAGACTATTATATGGAAATGGTGCATGAAAGAGAGAAAAGAACACAATGTTACTGTACTAAGGAATGGGTTCCACTCTCAGTTACTCCATACAGACACCCATGGAGAGATTCTGGATACATTTTGGCCTCACTGAAACGTGAAGGTGGCCACATGTGTATAAATGAAATGTCGAAGAGTAGCAGATTTTAAGAGAATTGTACAGACATGCACACACACACATAATGTATATACAAACAGAGAGAGAGATGCAGGGTTTCTGTATACAAAAGAAGCTCTGCCTTGATGTTTTAACTTCTGTTTCGCTGTGGTATAATGGCTCCTTCTGTAGTAAAAAACTGTGGAGGTCATTGAGAAAAATGAATGCCAGTAGGAATCACCCAGGCGCAAAGGTATGTGGAAAGGTATTCCCTTTCACTCCTAGGTAGAAAAGCTGTGCTTCTGTGACCACAACCAACCTGGGTCACTAACAAGAAAGCAGCTGTGGTTCTCTCCATTAAAAACAAACAAACAAACAAACAAACAAACAATTCTTATCATTTGAGCTAGAAGAATAAACTTATTACCTGCTCAGGTTCTCTTTGTGTGGGTTTCCATCCATTAACCCTAATGAGAATGGGAGCCAGGGAAGAGTGGATGACTTTCTGCAGTCCTTTATGGCCTAAGCACAGGTAYTGGGATGTGTATGTTCACACACTTTTTCATACAGACTCACCAGATGAGATTCACCCCTGCCCTCCATTAGCCAGAGTTTATCTGAACACTGGCAGCTATCAACTCTGTGTGCGGTTGATCCAAAGTCCATAAATTACAGCAGTAATTTATGAATGCAGGGGCTCTCTGGATCTCCCTACACACATACAGGATTTTTTTTTTTTTTTTTTTTCAATCGGCTGCACAGAGACAGAAGAGTTAAAAATATACTGGCATGTATGTGCAAAACAGAGATCTCCATTTTGATTTAGCCATTCCTACTACCTCCTCATCTGGCAATGAGGTCTTAAAAGGCTTTGAACTCACGAAATACCACATCCATAAAAAAGAACACTCTAATTTTTCAGCATACTGATTGTTTTGACCCTCAGTGACCCTTCCTTAGAGTATCAGATTAGCACAATGTTATTTAAGACACACAGTTTCAAAGAATTCAAGACCCTCTTGATTAACTTTYAAATTCCACTCAGAAAAGAAGTCTGAAAGTCTTATATCTTACCTTATTGTTTGCCAGGTACAGGTAATTCAGGTTCTCCAGATGTTCAAATGCTTCTTCTGGCAGTCCTTAAAAATAAATAAATAAAATTATTCTGAGCAGCAACACTAGTGCTCCCTGATTGAGAATATCATAGGGTAGTTTTATCTTTCAGACAGTATTTTTGATATAGGATTTAAACACATTTTAGCAGCACTCAAACTCCCTCAGGTGTTTTGTTGTTCAGGGTTTTTTTACTAAAACAAAGAGATGCTGGCACAAGGGAGAAGAATTTATTAAGCAGTTTTGTTTGGCTAAGTATGCGTTATAAGCATTGTGTCTCATGCACAAAGCGCCCGCATTCTCAATAAAGGTTTTCTCTGTCTTGCTGTAGGGATAGCAGAAGAACCCATCCCATCTGGACAGCACTTAAATTAATAGCAATTTATTTTATTGCATCTTCTGCTCTCTGGCTGTTTAATTCCTCTCTTATTCCTCTCTTCCTTTTGCTTTCTTTACTAATCAGATGTCAAGCTCCTCTAATATGCCTATGACTTAGCAAAACCTTAGCCAAAAAAAAAAAAAAAAAAAAAAGAAGCACACATACAGAAAACCGATCTTAGAAAAGGGCAGAGGTTACCTTAAGTCTAATATAGATTATTTAGATTTAGAGCAAATTCAAGACAGACTGATCTGAACTGAGCAAACTGACAGACTGGACTGAGCTAACCAAATGGATTAAGAAACAAGGTCAGTCAGAAGGAAATCATTCAGCAYGTGGACATTCCTGGTTCCCAAGTGCATTGCACCGATGTGCCCCAGGGACCGCGTGGAGTTTGCTGGACGTGAAGATCTCACGGCACAGCACACAGAGCTGCTGCCAGGCCTCCTCCACCAGTCCAGCAAGGCTGCATTCTTATACACTGAGTACTATGTTTCAGATGATAAAGTGCCTCCATGGTCTGTACAATGGCCAAAGGAGCGATGCTTATAGCCAACTGTTCCAGTCAAGTGAACCCACTTTTCACAGCTTTCTTCAGCAGCTATCACTGGGCTCACAGCATAAGCTGGTGTTGCTGTAGGGATCAGTGTTGAGGCAATGGCTCTGTGCACTCATGACTTTTCCAGCTTACCTTTTGAAGTAAGCCTGTTGTTTTGCAGATTGAGAGTTTCTAGCCTGTGAAGACGAGCAAGCTCTTCTGGAAAGATTTCTTCTATCTGGTTATTCTAAGAAAAAGGAGAGTATTAATCATCAGCAAAGCAATCCAAGCAGGATCCCAATAAAACCCAGACGGTGAACTCCAAGAAAATTTGGAAGTGTACCCACAATGTCAAATCATTGTCAACAGCCCTCTGTCTATAAYGGGCCAAACTCCAGTCTCAAACCCAGCAGCTTTTTAAGGCCTGAACCAAGCTCTGCAGCTTGTGCTCTCCTCCAGAAACATTCAGCTGATGCACTAGTAACGTGCAAAGAGTGGGATCATTCTTGGCAATGCTTGTGACCTACCTGCCAAAACCAAGCCTGGTAGCTGCTGTAAAGTRTTTGCTACAAGGTTGGCATCGTGGAGTTGCAGATTTACTATTTCTGCTGGTTTTGGGGGGAGGAAGAGTGCTCTTCTGATGTATTTTGTGATGAACTTTCTGCAAACTTGTCATGGGCAGAGAACATCAAACTGTGTTTGGTCTCACTGTCAAGAGCAACTGCCACCAGATTTGCATTAATGAGCCATTATTTGGACCATTCATGAGTGATTCTAGCGCTGGAGGCGTGTAGAATCTTGATGAAAGGACGCCGAARCTGGAAGCCAAACCAAGACACCGAAAGCAGCAACAGCTGCTCCAAAGCTGCCTCCAGGCCTGGGGCAGCGGAGGCGGGAGCGTGGCCCGCACGTGCCGGGAACACGGCCGTGGAGCGAGGCGCCGGCCGCGGCCACAGGTGCCCCGAGGAGCCCGGCACACGCCAGCACTGGCCATCAGAGGCTCCCGCCGGCCTCACTGCTGCTCCGCAACGTGCCCGTGCACAAGGGGCAATACAGTCTGTGTTCTTCAAAGAGGCCTCAAAATGAGGAAAAAAAAATACTGCAAAGCTCAACTATAACATTGGGTGGAAAACCTTCTCTCAGACCCCCAGAAGGAGGAAGCAAGGAGAATGTTTTCTGGACTTTTTGACATTTTTTCTGTCCCTGGTTTGTTGGGGCCTCGGGGGCTCCAGCGGAGCCGGCACCGCCATTACCTGCAGCGACAGGTGGTTGGTGAGCTCCGGCAGGCGCAGCGGGAACTCCTTGAGGTCGATGCCGCCGCAGTCCACKACGCCCTCCTGGCTGCAGCCGCAGTCGCGGGGGCAGCCGGCGGCCGCGCCTTGCGGCTGGTGCTGCCGCCGCCGCTCGGCGGTGCCCTCGGGGAAGTCGTTGGCGCCGGGTGGCAGCGGGGCACGGGCGGCTGCGCAGCCCAGCGCCAGCAGCCCCAAGGCCAGCAGGGCCCAGCCGCCGCCACTGGGCATCGCCCCTGGAAGGCAGGAGCAGAGAGCGGGGTCAGAGCGCGCCGCGGAGCCGCCATGGGGAGCGGGCGCCTGGTGGGACCCGCCGCCGCCGCCATTTCCTGCGCCCCCCGCTGCGCCGCGGGCGCCTGAGTGGGACCCGGCGCCGCCGCCATTTCCTGCGCCCCCCGCCGGGCTGTGGCACAGGTCGAGGCCACCTCTGAGCAGCCCCCGACTCCTCGAGTAATTTATGGCCTTTTCTCCCTTTTATTATTWTTTTTTTCTTATTGAGGAACGCCAGACAAGCCCGCAGATTTATAGCTGAGGTTATACGATGTTATGTAACCATAATGTGCCGTGCAGTTTTGCCTGCGGCGGCAGYCCTTCTCCTGAAGATAACCGGGGCACCGGAGCGCCGCGAGGAGAGGCTGCCTGGAGCACGCCGAGCCATAATAAAAGCCTCCGAGCTACTGGAAGTAATGGGCGTAGGGGCATCATATTGATTTTGGACAGTGCTGGTCTGGAGCCTTCAAGGCTTGGCTCGCATTGGGCCTTTATCTTTCTGGCAGCAGCAGGTTAAAATAACGCAAACAGAAGTTTGGTATCCGCTGGATCAGCCAGCTGGCCCCACTCCAGCCATCGCTGTCTCCTTCGCTGCCCTTCTCGGGTTTCATATATAACCATTTGCAGTAAGAGCTGGTCAGGGCTTGTCTTTGCYCCTTTCCCTTACTTCAGCTCCTTGCAAAGCATTCAGGGGAAGGGAAACCTCGTCCGAAGGGGAAGAGGTCRTGGAAGATGAGCCTCAATAAAAAATGCTCACAGTCAGAAAAAGAAAATCTCACAGTGGATTTATAAATAAATGCTCATGCTTCTCTGTCAATTGAGGCTTCTCCTTGCCTTGTGAACAGGAAAGCCCAGYACCGGGCTGGCAGCCATCAGAGCAGCACCCCTGCCTTTGTGTCCATCGTTTAGCCTGCTGCTCAGACCCCTCCGTCTTGGGGCGCTCACAAACACTGGCAGATGTTGGACAGATCCTGCTCTCGGTCAGTCTTTCAAGTTTTGAATAATATCTTTAAATACTGACTTTAAGGCTTGAAGACATGGGAGAAGGTATATTCCTGGGACAGAGCATGGCTTGATGCATGGAAGGGTTTTGTTTCAGCTCTGGACTTCCATGCTGGGCGTTTTTAAGCATTTTGCATTTGTTTGATCCCTGCCTCCGCCCCTCCACTATCCCACAGTTTCCATCTCTGTAAAAGCTGAATATAATCAAATTAATCTCCTTTATAAAACATTCCAGMGATTAGGTGGCGTGCCTTATACGGCAGCAAGATACTAACACTGAGGTCAAAATTAGCCATATAAGTATGCCAACATTGGATCTGTAAAGTCCTTAGTATTTGGTGACCTAATCTCAGAAAATATTTCAGAAATCTTCCAGAAAWTAGTCTCAGAAAATAATCTTAGAAAGTATAGTTATCAAATCTAAAATAAAGTTCTTTACACATGGGTCAAAATCAGCTGTAACAAATACYGATGCCATCCCAACAACACCACCAGTTACATTATTGAGCTCTATAGTTTTGTGGCATGCTGACTTCTCCACAAACTTAACTKGAAATATGTTAAAAAACAGCACACAGTTTTGCATCTGCTGCATCCTGAAATATTGGGAGGCAGCCCCAGCCTCTCATCAGCACACGTGCTCCTGCGACAGCACCTTTGGAGCGGCTGCTGCTCTGGTGCCACAGAGACACRCTCTGGATAAGGAAACAACTGCTTGCATCTGGAGTGCAGGCAGTAAAACCAGGCATGATTTTTTTTTTTTAAAGTTCAAAGCATGTCTGAAGTAACTCACTCCAATTAAACTCATTCCCAGGGGCACAATCCAAAGCCTTATTCAAAAAACTTAATAAAGTACCAGCCTAAAGCCCCCTAGAAAGCTTCACCTCCTCTTGCCATCAGTTGGCTTGGGATCAGACCCTCCACCCTGAAGACGGTGGCTTTGCTAAAGCCAGTTCAGGGGTTTCTGTGGTTGCATCTTTCTGATTCCAGTCAGAACCACCAGCGACTGCTGCACTTTGCTGCCCCACAGCACCAGAAGCAGTGTGTTGCAACAGGCAAGAAGCAAGACGTTTCAGGAGTTACTGTATGCGTCTCAGTATGTCTCTATGAACAGCAGAATCGTGTTCAAAATATMTTTGTAACTGCTGTTCTGCACAGTCACATTCTCACAGGACACATGCACATAATTGGAAAAACATCTCCTTCAGTACCAGTAGGTTAAGTGAATCGGTTCACTTTCATATTCTTTCTAAAAGCTGCAGCTGACAAGCTGCTGGATGTTGTCTGACAGCTTTAAAAAAAAATAAAGTGCTGAAAAACTTACCTTTGCTGACACAAATCAGATGACTGGAGAAGAACATTTCTCTTGCCCCCACAGGCTCCCTCAGCTCATGCCATGTCCGTTACATGCGCTGAGCTCAGACTGAGACTCCTCTTTCCAAGCCAGATCCTTTCCAGATGTGAGCGGCAGAATTAGAGAGAGTAACAGGCAACCCTCTACCAACACGAGTTTCCTGCACTTTCCAGCGAAATCAGAGAGGAATTTTCCAAAGTTACCATATGGGAAAATGTGAGTAGGAAAGAGGAAGCAGCTATAATCTGAATATAAAGACTTGGGCAAAAAAACAATCTCTCATTGCTTTTTGTCAACGTGCTCTGCGAGATCCACGAGAGATGCCAGAAGAAAGCATGCTGCAAATGACAGGAGAGAAGCAGAGGCTGTGTGCGCATTGCAGGAGAGCAGAGCGGCACTAGAGCTTACTGGAGCTTTAAACAGGGCTGCCTTCTCAACAAAGTCTGAATTCCATGCGAGAGTGTTTCCCCTTCCCCATGGACCTGGTTCAAATTAGCAAGGAACAGACAGATCAGCAATTTTCCCTCCATCTCCCTCCCCTTTAACTCTCCCCCTGGTTTTCCATCCAACAACTGATCTTAAGAGTTCAGTGTTAGACAGGCTGTGAAACAAGTGTCTTTGAGGCAAAGTCTTCAAATTTGACATAATACCCTATCTAAACAGTCTCCTTTACATCCTCTAAGTTTCAAATCACAGCAGTAAACACATGCAGAGTTCTGATTATGTTAAGACCAACAATCCTGTATTTCCTACTTCTATTTTCTAAAAAAAAAAGCAGAGTATGCTCTAAGTGCAGCAGTAGTTCTATGAAAGCAGCCTAGCTTTTTGCCGCTGACAGCAGTGTTATTTTTTAAATATAAAGCTACTTGTTTTGAGAGTGCCCTGCAATGCGCCATACAATACCTCCACAAACTGTGCAGAGGATCTGTCCTCAGCGAGAACTCGCTGTATTCCAAAAAAAGAGACACTGGCTCTTTCCTCCCAACTCGAGCTGAGCTGAAGTCTAAAGCAATTAAGCTGTTTCCTCCCTCTCCTATCAACTGGAACTGATCCCTCTCTGTGCCACGTGTAACTTTCAGAAGTCAGCGTGGGAAGTGCGTTTTCACTAAAACAAAAACAAAACAAAACCGGCTGCCTATTTGTTAGATGATTCAGAGATGCAGGATGTGTTCTGCACCCCCCATCCTCCACACCTGCCTGTTAACCTTTCTATGGTATAACATCCTGAGGCAGTACAGTAAAAGCAATGTTTTCAAGGGAATACAATTTTCAAGGGAAAAGCAAAAAGTCTGTGTTGGGGAAGCACACATCTCACCCCAGGCTGCAAAGGAAGAGAGGAGTGATTTCTCAGCTCATTATTAATGCCAGAAGAGCCCAAGAACGAAAGTGAGAGCAGAATTCATCCATCTTCAAAAGCAAGTGTTTATTTGCATTTTGTTGTTGCACTTGAACTACCATGTACCATCTAGAGGTAGTGATGGACTTCACAAGAAAAGGGGCATCACGACTATTTTAATGATGAGGAAAGACAGGCAAAGAGAAGAGTCATTGCCAACGTAAGATCCATCCATGTATCCATCAGGACAGAGGCAGGGTCAGAAACCAGTTAACCTGGGGTGAAAGCAACACTTACATCCTTACACTACACTACAAATTACTTTAATAAGCTGTTTGTTTCTAAAGTATAATTTTTTTTCTACTTACCCTCTTTCATGAACACATTCCAAACTTAATATCTCTTACCTCCAGGCCCTGTCCTACATTTCTAACACCAGAACCCACATAACGTCACAGGAAAACCCATCTTAAACACATTCTGACACACCACAAAGGCCTAAGGAAAGGACTATGTTTACAGACTTGGGCAATCACTATTTCCATCACTACAGATTTTGGGTGGGTGCTTTTGAGGAAAGTATTTGCATCTAAATACACATAACCTACAATCTGTTGYAGGCAACATTTCCAGTCAAGGTCATTACAGCTCAGCATGTTCCATATTGACGAGGTAAGAGAGGGAGCTCAGGTACAAATTATTATTTTCAGTTTCAAAAACTGATGCTGAACATGCAGCTTAATATTTTTATACAATTAATTCTTCAGATTGTCCACATGGCACAAAAGCAGGCCCTTGGGCAAACCATTGCCAGAGTGCTACAGTAACAAGTGGAAGCCACCACTCATCCCACAGCACAGTACCCTCGGGTGCTTCGGCCACGGCCTACATGCTGCTCTGGTTCCAGCAGAGCAATGCCCCAGCGGTGGCCAGGGACAGACCGCTAACTTGAGCTTCCTTTTTCAAAGCCCTTCTCACAGACCCCAGCACAAGGACACATCCATGTCCGAGCTGTAACATATAGTAGAATGTACTTCATTGCACAGGCTGTACGACTCACCTAAGCTACATCAAGGATGCGCCTGCCTCCTGGTGCCCCTGTGGCCATGGAGGATCAGGACAGCACAAAGGTAGCCCAAATCCACAAGAACATACTCAGCTCTCACTCACGACCATTGTCACTGCCCTAAAGAGATTACAGGCTAAATTTAGACGCAAGACACTAAGCTTGGGTAACATGTGGCCCTGCAAGCAACAATGGGGCAGAGGACAAAGGTATAAGCAGCTCTTTCGAAGCCTAATTGTACTTGGGGAGTTATTTGGAGAGCATGGTGGTTACGTATCAGCTCACTCATCATCAGCATGGAAAGACGCAGGCAAGAGGAATTCATGAGATTTATTTAAATTGCATTTTAAAATGTAGTAAAATGGTTTTTTTACCCTTTTATCTGATTTAAGTAGGACTCTACAGAGACGCTTGCAATTCTGAAGGGTCCACTGTTATATGCTGATACTGTGCCTTTAATTTGAGAGGAGAGAAAAAAAAGCCCATTAAAATTTTCATAAGCAACTTGCCATCATTCACATTCAAAAAAGAATAATCAAAACAGAAAGAGTAAAAAGCTTTTTGTCTCCAAGGCACGAAGGGAAGTATTTTTCAAATCTAAGTATGCACAACGGAGTCTGGCCATGAGCCTATTGGCATCTGTGTGTTGATCCGAATGAACCCTAAGATCTCTGTTCTCTCAGAAGACATGTATTCTTTTTAAAAAAATAATAATCCATGGTTGCTTTTAATATACCTGAAATATGGAATACTAACACAGCATATTGCATACTTACTTTATCATCTACTGCACATGCCTTTTTAGTCTGCTGTAGATTTATTAGGCTATTTCTCTTCCTATATAACAGTAAATAACATTTCCTGAAGAACCCACCCAGGGCCATATAAAGCCATCTGCTTTTAAGTTAGCAAAGATTTTTTTCTTAAAAATATGCACAAAATAGCTTGCACTGTCACTCCAAGAAATTATGCTGCTGTTTACTCAAGCAATAAAGGAACTGGTTCCAAACAGACGGCTTTCTTCCCCTCCAGCATTTGTCCTCCACATGTTTTCTTCCACAAGTGTTGATTTTTCATAGTTAAGAGACTTTTTCCTGCCTTTTAACCACCAGGCTAATTGCATTCTTTTTCTCCTCTGCTTAATGAGAACTGACATTCAGCTCAGCACTCTGTTAGACAGGACACAATATAGTTCCTGTTCCAGGGAGATAACAGTTGAACTGACCTCATATGAATTGGGCATATGGAAAACAGACGTTCAGATCCAATCCTATGATTTATATGGAATTTTTTTTTAAATTGTAGCAGAGAAGACACATATACAGCCTTTTCCCCATTCTCCTGCAACCTGAAATGACCTTTATATCTCCCAAAAGAGCAGCCGATTAACCTAGCTGCCACAAACAATGCTCAGTTACTCACAACATCCTCATCTGAATCAACTGGTCTCTCTCTGCTGCTTAACCAAAGAGATCCCCCGTTAGCTCTTCGCAGGACTTGCTTTGCACAGGCAATACAGACATGTGCCAAAATCTCTGTTCTCCTATCACTTGCACAATTATGAGCACCTGCATGAGGTACTGTGTCATGCACTCCCACAAAGCTGCTCAACAGGTGAGAGCAGCCTCCTCCGATGATGGATACATGCCATGTTTTTACTCCTTGCATTGCCTTATCTGCCCACAGACATATCCTCATTGATCCACAAGGATCTCTTGTGAATACACCAAATTCAAAGGTTCATAACAAAAACATTTTGTTATTTTAGAGAGCCTGGGAATTAGGATTCTTCAAAGTAACATGGTTTTCTTAMGGAAAAGACCAATTTTTGGTCATCTATTTTGCTCCTGACGAGAAAAAAATCATGATCTGAAAAACAACAGTATGTATACGGTATGTATATGGTGTAAGTCTCAGGTACTCTATCGTACCCATTTCTGACTAGGCAAAGGATCAGGATAAATACAAAACTCAAACCAATGTTTAAAAAATAGATTCTGTGCTCCAAAACCAAGGCACTCCTGAATATCCGTGCAAGCCAGATATGCTGAGCTGGGTATTGCTCTGCTCCCTGGCCCAGACTCAGCTCCATCTATTCAATCCTCTTACAGCAATAAAATATATTCCAGTCTTTCCTCCTTTACTATAAAAATTCTTCTCTAAAAGATTTGTGTGATTTTAAAATAAGTACATAAAGATAAGATTACATCTGCCTACTTGATAGCATCTCTACCTGACAAATAATTAACACAATAATCACAGCTGAAAAAATATTCATGGCTTTCTTCAAAGGCAGTTCATCATGCCCATATTCATGCACAAAAGAAGAGTCCCCATGAGCTTCACCTTTGGAAGCTGAAAACTCCTCTCATGCAAAGTGAGAGTCTGAGAACACTAAATCCCCTTCCTAGAGGGGCTAGGACCTTTTTTTGTTTTCCTAAAGCAAGGCCTTTGATTGTAAAAATTGTGTTTTGCTACGTTCAGTGACTAGCCACTTCTTGAGGTTTCCAGCTAGTTCTCTAGGTAAAGGGCACATGCAACAGATATTGTATAATACTATTATTAATGGAATGCAGTGACAGATACAGATGGAAGATGCAATCTCTATAACTCCAGAGAATATAGAAGGCTGACAGATGTTGGGGTGGAGGGGGGTGAAAATTCCTTGACAGATCTAAGACATAACTGCTGAAGTGCTGCTTCCCCCACCTCATCCCTCACACTCCATATTCCTGCCACCCTTCCTTGACTTAGCCTTAACTCTTACCTTATTCTAAAGGGAGCTGGACCACCAGAAACTCACACACTTTTTTCCTTTAAAAATAATTTTGTCTATACGGCTGCACAAACTGGCTCACCGCAGCATCAGCAGATTCATCACTTTGATCAGCTTATACAGATGAAAGATTTGCTGAAGATCATAAATATCAGACAAAAGTATAACAGGTAATTAGAACAATATGTAAAATAATATTTATCTGTGCTACTCACTTTAATATGCTGCTCGGCGAAATAATTTCTTGAATAGAATAGTTGAGATAGCCTTTTTTTTAAAAAAAAAAATTAAACAGTGACCAAGGATCTATGAACTCTGTGTTCAAAATTCTTGGAACAGGTAGGTCATTATCTTGCATTACAGAAACATACTCAATACCTCCAGTATTATCAAGGATGTCAAAAGACAAAGAACTTGCTGATAATAGGGTAAATACGCAATGCCTAGTCCTGTACACAGGAGCAAATTATTTTAAGCAACAAATTTCTATTGCAATTCTGTAATTCAGTTTTCTTTAACTTACCAACAAAATGGTTTGAATTTAAGAAAAGCAGTAGACATATTAGCAAATGTTATTTTATGATGGCTTACTTTTGAGAGGTAGGTTAGAGCCCTTCGTGATAATGGATATAAAATTATCACCTCAGTTCATGAATTTGAAACCCATACTTACAAATCCAAGGAAAAGAGACACAGAGAAGAACAAGAAAAGTATATTTAATTATCTATTAAACATCCAATTGGAATATATTTTCCCAAAGCAGAAGTTAAAGTTTTTACATTTCTCATAGGAATTCCGTAATGATAAACTCTAGAACTTCTTAGGAAAAAACAGGTTAAGTGTTGGTTAGTCTGCCTCCCTGCTCTTCTGAAGAACCTCATGTTTCTTCATGGTAGAGTATTATTAAATCCTGTATATTTCAAAGCACTGTTCTAGTGACAACTTAACTTCTGGATCCTTTTTTTTTTTTTTAATTCCAAAGTGGTAGTAAGAAAAGTATTTTATAGTAAATTCCATCTGCCCCATTTAAAAAAAAAAAAAAGAAAAAAGGTTAGTGATCTCACTTATAAGATCATTTTAATTTAAGCAGCAGCAAATTTTTTAAAATGAATGTTTAAAGCCATGACCTGCTATTACAGATTTTTTAAAAATGCAACCATTTAATTCTTATGTCAAACTATTTATAACCTTCCCCACTGTCCTGACAATTAAACTGAAAAACTATAAGCAGCCTCAATCATCCTTTGTAAGTTTTGTAAAAATTCATACTGGTTAAAACAGAAATTTTGTTTACATAGTACCCACCATAATCAGTTGTAAGCGTTAATGCCTCAAGTTTAGCCTAAAAGTCTGCCATAAATTGATGGAATTTCGTAAGAGTATTAAGGTCTCTTAACCACAGGATTTAAGTGAAACAGGCTCAATTAAGTCCAACCTGTGCCAAATTATTGCCAACATCTAGTTTCATTCTATTTTTTTTGTCAAAAATAGCAAGAAATGACTGTTTAGTCTAATGATCTCAGAGTTTAGCTTTGCCTGGTTGAAGTTGTAGATTCTGAAGCTTCATTGCCATGCCCATGTTCCCAGAAACCTTCAGTTTGCCTTGAAAGAAAGCCTAAAAAGAAGAAAGATTGTGTGAAATGCAACACAACACATTTCCCCAGATGCACACTCCTCCCAAAGCTTATGATTGGAAGAGAACCAAAATATTTTGTGTCAACATGCTATTTTCAACTCTGAATATTTTAAGACAGAGAGATATTCTAATTTTATTACAATATATGACTTCCACAAACTTGCAGGCATTCTCAAGCAAGAAAACGTGGAAGAAGGAGGAAAAAAATCCAGCATTCTTCCACAAGATAATATACTTCACATACACATTGGTCCCAGCTTGCTCTCTAATTAAATTCCAATAGTTCCTAGCAAAAACCTTGCATCCATCAACAAATGTGTCTTTCGTCACTGAAGGGTAGAATACCCTATGTTTTAGTGATGGCAGTCCATTAAACAAAAGTTTACTACTTCAGTCAACAATTGTAAAGGAGCTTTAGAGAGATAACAGATGCCAAAACTAATTTCTAAAACTTCTTGCTCTTCTCCTTGCACCATAACCTTTAAGAAACTCCTACTATCATTTAATCTTTGCAATACTTACTGTCTGAGGATTCATTTTGCCAGTCATCAGAGCTAATAAATCAGCATCAGCCATTGTAATTGTACAATCAGCCTTCTTATCTGTAAGACAGAGTTGACCATAAAGATTCAAACAGTAACAACAGCTGCAAATCCCTAAAGAACCTCCTGATACTCCAGGTTACTGCAATGGTATCTAAACCAGGCTCAAAATAGGGCCCATTATAAAGTATCAGCAAAAGGTTCTCCAATAACCAAGAGGGATCTGTGCCACTTTGTAGTACACACCAGGCCAACAGTGAAGACAGACCTTTCTGAAAGCTGCTAAGGAAAATCCTTAGCTTAAAAAAAAGCTAACAAACTCCTCATAAATAGAATACTAACTGCAAATGTTCATAACCATCTTAACCTTAAATTTTCTAGTATTAACTCAGGATAAGTGTGTTCTCTCCTGTGTCACTTCCTAATATTTTATTTATCACTGAAATTTCAGACACTTTCTGTCCTTTATTTCTACAGGAAAGACGTGTGTGACCTGAAAGTTCTCATGATGTTAATCCAATTTTTTGGGGGGAACTCCCTTACCAGAAATGAGCCAAAAAGATATTTTACTAAGTTCTCACATATTTATATATACACTAAAAGGCTAAAAATTGCACACACCTTCTCCCACATTCATCTTATTAATAACTGAAATTTGTGATAAAAGTTTACCCATACAACAAAACACAGTATTTTTCTTTCTGTATTACTTCAGATCAATGAATTCCAAATCAAATTCCCCGTAGTGTTTTCAACTGAAAAGTCTATGATGAAGGTTCAGAGAAATAATGAGGGTCTGAGGCAAGAGCTGTTGATAGCTTTTGATTTATGTTAATGGATGCATTACTTCGGATTTGCTTCTAAAATTCTGGGAAGGGTTCCCTACCACCTCCTTGCCCCCGCCCCCCCCCCACCCCCCTTTTTTTTTTAGTGTAACTTGACCTCCATGTCAGTTTATACAAATTAATCAGTCTCAGTGCATAACTAGCTGCAAAAGAGAAGTAACTGATTAAGATGCACCAGTTGCCAGGGTCTCCAACAAGCAGCCAAAGGAAGAACTACAAATTACTGCCGTCATTTCTTTGAATTTTGGTTCCTGCAGGAGTTATGGGACACTACTAGGGAATATATGACTACAGCCTCTTAAGAAAATATGCAAATATCTAGACAGACTTCAGAGTAGAAGAGAGTATGTCTTTCTTCTAAACCTCGTGGATTAAAGCTGTCAGTAATAACAAAGGCTTAAAATAAGGTAATTCTACCCTTCTTTTGCTCAAGATCATCATAGTTTGAACAGAATATGAATCAATAGTCTTTTCATTCACTTGACATGTTTCTTGCAATGACATAATAAAATAGCACTGACCTGAATTAACATCCACAGACCCTTTTCCATTTTTCACATCTACTATCCATGTTGCTTCTTTTCCACCAGGACCATCTTTTATTTTGAAGGCAAAAACACCTCCTATTTTCTTTACAAATTGTTCTCCTTCCTGTAATGGCCAAGCAATATGCAAATTATTCATCTCTTCAAAATATTTTAAGATAGCTTCAATTAAAACAGAAGGCAATACCTTTATCCTTTCTATTAATTGAGATATCTATTTCACTGTAGTAAGTTTCATTTAAATAACCCCCCCACAAAAAAATCTTTTGCTATCTTTCTCTACTAAATCTATCAAGTAGAGAGAATTACATCTGGTTCAAGAGTCTTACTCTAAATCTGATAACATGTACTTTCTCCTTTTATCACAGTGACAAAGCAGGCAGCAACACAAAATAAAAATTCCTAGTGTTAACTTAGGAAGCGCCTCACAGGCACTCCAGGCTTGTCTTTACTGTACATAAAGAGATTGCCCGAAGAGCCATAAAATGCACACATGAAACTGAAAGCTGTAAAATTTGTCTAAATGAGCAGTACTGACAAAGGGATTGATGATATAGTATTCCCTTCAGGTTTGGCATCTGTTCTGACATAAACTAAAATCCCCTGTTGCAGTTAAAGCAAGTAGTCAAATACCTCTTGGAGCTTCTTTTCAATCTCCTTGAAGACCAGATCTGACTTGAATCCATCAACAGATGCGCTGAGAGGCACAGCCACAACACGGGAGTCACTGGAATGAAAATGCCATTTATTTTATTTTAACCATGTTTCCAACATCCTCAGATGAGCTCGAATAGGCCTAACCTCAGTAAGAAGGGCCCAACTTAAAATAGCACTTCAGGTATCTAGATGTTTTTGCATGTGTGGACAGGAAACAAATGTAAAGTGAGGGTAAACCATTAATCTTAGTGCCAGAAGTTTGGTTCTCCTATTTCCAGAAATGGTCCCAATTTTCACTATCCTGCTTAACAACTTCAAAGTAACTGCTAACCTTTACAGTACAGGAAAGGTCATTCTGCCATTTCAGCACCTATCTAGAAAAAGAAACTCTCAAACTGGAAAACTTTCTTTTTTTTCCCAAAAGAGCATAGCAATATTTTTAGATTCACTTTAAAGTCTCATGTGAAATGCAAACTAATATTTGAATCTACGTGCTAGTTGATGACAACATTTTGCTGAGTATATTTTCAGGACAAACCGATTACACTGAAAGTGAATTATTTTGGTTTTGCATATATGAAAAGAGCTTGAGACTTATAGAGGATCATGGATAAGTTACTTTCTACTTTCCTACCAAGAGCTCTCCTTTGGTCCAATTGTGTCTGAGAGTTTTTTGTCACCTTGCATTTTTCTCCTGTTTCTTTTATCTCTCCTCAACAATTTGCCATCAAACCTAAATGGTGAGTTTTCCTGCACCAGCTCTTACAAGACACTAGTCATTCACAGCAAAGCAGTGTTGTTCCCTTTTTCCCCACCAATTCACGTGGGGCTGCCAGCATACACAAGAGAAATGGGACACAATCCCAGACTTTCTGCAGAAGTACTCCACCCTGTGCAGCCTCACAAGCACCCAGAAGGAAGCAAGCACACACAGCTGTCCAAAGGAGAGGCTGCAGGAAAGACTGGTTTATAATTACTACCATCTCTTGGCAGCACCGTTCAAAATTGCCATCAGGTGTGAGGCTGTTGAAGTGACAAGATCATTTCAGAACTGTTACTAGAACTGCTTGGTGTCCTGCTAGCAGCAAAGCATCCCTGCAGATTTTTGCTGGGCTAGCAATAGTAGACACTGTCCCATACAAAAATGATGTACCAGGTTTGCTAAGAAACAAAGATTGTACTGACAAGATATGAAACTGTAGATGCATAAGCTGTCAACAAAAAGTACAGCTATTGTTAAAAACAATCCCAAATCAATCAAGTTCTGCCATTTACACCTTGATCTACATTTATGGCAACTATTACCAAAGCTATTAACTACAAGCTATATCTAAACCTCCAATGACACAACGTGGACCTAAACAAAAAANAAAAAAAAAAAAAAAAAAAACAACTTACGAAACATTTCTATAGATGTGAAATGCCACCACCTTTCCCCTAGTTACACAATGTGCAAATCATTCAATTACATCAGCTAGGTCTTGAACTGATTAGCCGAATTGTTTCATTCCAAAGCCTAGATATACATTAGCACAGTTCCTTGTGGCAGGCATCTTCCACATACAAAACCTTTGAGACAGGTTTTTTGGGTTTTTTTAGCCTCTTATATTACAAAAATGGGTTCTACAAAGATTTCTACACTTTGAAACGCACCTGAGACAGAATTTTTAAAAATTCTTAATAGCAAGGAAGGTCAAGTCAACTTTAGTACATTAGGATTAATACTTTCAGAAAAAACATCTATAAATGTAACTTCTCCTTTTCCTTACAGAAGGAAGGCACTACTTTTAGTATTTGCAACATTAATGGTAATATATAACAATGTATTCCTTACTCTACAAAATTATAAGACTTTTAAAAACAGAGCTCAAAGGAATGGAATGTTTGTTCACTGTGGAATTTTGAATGCATATGAAGAGAATTTATGAAACAAGAGCATTTTCCTCTGTCACACATACCTTGCCATATAGCTGAATCTCTGTTCAGATTGAGGCAGGCTGTGGAAGGGACTGGATTATAAATTCTGACACTCTACTACAGAAAGTTATAGTGCAGCCCCTCTAAGCTAAACTGCTGCTCTCACTACCTCTTTCAGAGTCCTCCCAGCAGTCAGTTGAGTTTAGCTAAAATGTACCTTAGTAATAGGAGTTGGAGAGAAATATTTATTCCTGGAAGTTTACCACATGATAATTTTACCATCAACATGTTTTAAAGAAAATATAAAATACTGGCATCTAACTTTAAAAATAAAACCAAAACACACATGGAGTAACTCCATGTTTGTAAAGAAGGTTGAAAGTAGAAACAAAGGAGAGGATATACTACCAAAATCTCTCCTGAAACTGACTACTGGCTTATTTAAAAGTTTCAGTGTTTTCTTCCAACCTCTGTGCATCCTAGCATAGAGTAAGAGCAGATTACATTACTCATTAGAGAATTATTTCACAATAGTGTTTTCCTGTATCATACTTAAGTGTGCTACAATGGCAAAGGCAAATGCTCTAGCCCAGACTGAATGAGTTACATGTCTGAATTCTAACAAGCACTTATATATATATATCTCCAAGAAAATGAACATATATATGAAGTTGGAAACAATTTCTTCACAAAAACAGAAACAGTTCCAACAGCGAAACAGTGGGTATGCATATTCCCACAAAAAGTTTTTTTCTTTTTTGTAAATACATGACCCTGGAAAAAAAAATACCCTTCACAGCACCTGTTCCTTTGCTTAGGAGATAGGAAATTACGCAAACCAAAATTTGGATTTTTTGTTCTTCTCAAAAGCTTACAAACAACATGTAGTGAGAGTTTCCAGAAGTAAGACATGGTGAAAGTTACAGTGTTTCTGCATAGGCCTGTGGTGATGCAGATTCTCAACAGCTCCAACTGTTAAGTTTTAGTTTTCAATGCAATTTCTTTCTTGCACAGAGAGAGGAAAAAAAAAGTGCTAAAAAAAGTATAAATATTTTATATCAAAATCATGTGACAATACTCTATGCCTGCATCACCACCAGTGATGTATAACATGATTAAGCTGCTCTTGGTAAACATGTCTGTGCAATACATTGTGCAACGTATAGACTTCATAATTCCTACACTTCTACTAAGTAACATGCTGTCTTCAAGGAAGACAGTGGCAAAACCTCAAACAAGAACTCCAATCAATAACGCTGACCTCTAAATTGCTGATATTGTCCTCATGCTGAAATGCAGAATTTCTACGACTCACAGGAATTGGTCTTGCACAAACAGTCAGAAAACACAGGGTCACCCCACGGGTTAACTTCACATTTCAGTTCTGGAGTGTCCTCCCACACGCCCACCCTGAAAAGCTCCAATACTAGTCTGGAGGCGGGTGTTGCTTCCGAGTAAACTGAAGTTTTTGCCTTTAGTAGTTTTAACTCTCGTGGGCTGTTTTGAAGAGCAAGGATGTCGGGGAGCTTCCACGGTGCTCTGGGGCATCTTGACGAGTCTCAGACCCTTCACCCTCCCCCCACCCGGGGCCCTAGGCGACCAGCGCCGACCCCGCGCCCCGTTTCCCTGCTCAGGAGGCCATTTTCCGCACGGAAGCCGGGAGGGCAGCCCGGCGCCGGGGGGCTCTCACCTGCGGGCCGCGGGGAAGCCCATGCCGTAGAGCGTCACGACGACGGCGCCGCCGAGGCCCAGGTTGTGCTGCAGCGCCACCTTCGCCCCCGGCACCTGCCGCCGCCCGGCCAGCCCGCGCAGCTGCCAGCAGAGCTCCGCGCACTGCGCCAGGCCTGCGAATCGAGCGCCGAGAGGGAGAGCTGTGAGGGAGGGCGCTGCGAACCCCGCTTAAAACCGGGATTAAAAAAAAATCCTAGGGGTTTTTAAGGAAACTGCCTGTGTGTTCGCGTCGTGATCAGGGGGAACTGCGCTGCCCCATTCACCGCAGAGCAGAAATCTGAATCTGACGAGTTTTAATTCTCTTAAATCTCACCTAAGTAATAGGCCTAATCTCGCCACAAGTTCTCCCGAAAAACTTGGAGATAAAATTAAATCAAAAACAAGCAAACAAAGAAAGAAGTGCCTGTGTTGCTGGGAGACACAGACTGCCAGCGAATACCAGATACATATTTGGAAATCAGGCTATTCAGATGCAGTAAATATTATATATATAATATTTATATAATATATAAATATATATATTTATTTTATATCTATATAAAGGATTTTAACATATGAAAATAGTTATTGCAAATATATTAATCATAAGTTGCACTGCTTGAACTGTGACTAAAAAAATGTTCTGGTGTTTTGCCAATCTTTTTAAAAATAAAAGGAAAAACAGCATCTTGAAATGAAACTAATGCCAAGGATCAAGTTCACACTCCAAGTATTTTGGTTTGACCACCCTACCAGCCTGCCCTAACTCTTGCATTATCCAGAAATGCGAAACAATTCTAGAGCCTTCTTCTCAGAACTTCAGCCAAATTCTATACAAATTCTATACAAATTCTATAATCCAAACCTTCATTTGTTTCCTAAAGACAACCATACGGTCCCATTAACATAAATGCAGAAAATAGAAAGCACCTGCTCAAGGATTGTATTTCATATCCAATTGGCATTGTTAAATTAAATAAAACACTCTCAGGTTACCTGTAGCACCAAGTGGATGCCCCTTGGAGATCAAGCCACCACTGGGATTAATAACCCATTTTCCTCCATAAGTATTGTCTCCTCTGTCAATCAGGTCACATGCTCTTCCTATAAAACAGTATTAACAAAAAAGTGTCCATTATTTAAAACAATAATAATTTTCAGTTACTAACCAAAGATACTGCATATATTTTAGATCATTCAAAACTCAAGGAATGCCAGAATACAGATTTTAGAAAGAGCAAACTGAAGTTGGCTGAACTACATAAACGAGACTTGCTTAAACTCCTTGAGAAAGTGTAATATGGAGAAAAGAAGCAAAATGTGTTTTCAGTGTTATATATATATTTTCAACCAATTGGTTTACTGATCTATAGTAATCAGTTCTGCTGTTCATTATTTTATTAATAATGAAACAACAAAAATCATAGTTTTAACAGAGGTTAGTAATAATTATGACTACTACTACACCATCTAGTGATAAAAGTAGGATATTTTCCCATAATTACCTTAAAATATATTAAAGAGAGGCTATGACATGATGATTACTTACACAAAACAAGAAACGTGCAGAGTCTGGACACAGTAAATAATGAAATAGTTGTGCAAAGGAAAATTTACTTGAAACCAAGAAAACACCTCTAAAGAAAAAAATCTGGTCTGTTCAATGAATTGACTTGCATCCCTAGAACTAAATTCTACTATCATTTAGCCTGTTCTAAATGTACTTCATTATGCTAATTTAGACGTGCTCTACTTTGTTTTACAGTATAACTGTGTACATGCTTCTGAAGTTGACTGTTATTTCAAGATAAAAAAAAAAAAGGAAATCAAAATTACAGACGTTGGTTAGGTCCTCTAAAGGTGATATCAGAAATGCTGAGGAAGAAGAGTCTTTAATTTCCTTCCTCTATTTGCTTAAAAATGCCCTTTCTGCACATACTGACCACATGATGTTATGCAACTGTTCAACACCATCTAAATGTAGAAGGCAAATAAATGGTCTGCTTCGTTAGTTCTACAGTCTTTACATCAGTTCTACAGATTCCCAGGCTTATGTTTATGTTACTGCAGTGGTAACTTGCATTTTCCTTTTTTATGAGGTTTGCAAATCTAGAAGATCCTTCAGTAGAGAACACAGGAAGTTCTTATTACATACATAGATAAGATTTTTTTGTTGTTGTTATTTTCATTTTAATAAAACAAAGATCTTCACTGATGCTATTACCTTCAGGACAGAGTCCCAGGGCTTCATATGTAAGGAACTCATTAACTGAGAAACAATCATGGAGCTCAATCACATCAACATCCTCAGGCTTTAAGCCTGCTTTTTCAAAGCATTTTTTAGCAGCTCTTTTAGTCATATCATAGCCAACCTGTAGCAAGACAAAATCCTAAGTTAAAATATCACGAAAAAAATGTAATTAGTTATCTTGTTTCTGTATCTAATTTTTAATGTACTTTCTATATATCCTGTAAGTGAAAATAACCTGCAGGAGGTAACATTTCAGTTTAACATACTGACAGTTTAACATACTGTCAGTTTAACAAACTGACAGATTATTTCCGTTTTAATACTACACAGACATAAATAAAATAATTTTAAAGTTCTGTTACTCTTTCAATAAAACAGAAGTTTAAGAAATGGGTTCACATGACACAAATTACATTTCTTGTTCAAGTGTTTAGAAATGATATTTAAAAGGCAGCATTTATATAATTTGTTAATTAACAGGATTACTTAGTGTTATCCCATCACCGTATTGTGTGTCCTTATTATTGTGTGTCCTTATTTTGATGTTCAGAAAGAGTACCATTTGTGCACTTACTGACATGAAAATGCCTACAGTATCATTAGGACTGGCAAGTATCAGAAAACAAACAGAACAAACAATAAAAAAGACACAACATAACTCTCTAAAAACCCACACCCTGAAGAATTATCGATTGTAAACTTACCAACTTGATACAACTGTTCTCTTCAAACGTGCTTGGACAATCAGTAGTCATTGCTTGGGCTAGAATTTCCACAGCTTTTGACTGCAATTTATGCTTTTTCACAAACTCTTCACTAGCCAAAATTGCAGCTGCAGCACCATTTGATGTAGGACTGATTGAAAGAAAAAAAAATTATTTCCTCATTCTGAATTATTAATTTTGATTTTCTACAGAATTACTACATCAATAAATAAACAATAAAATAATAATAATAAAACACAAATCTTTGTTTATCCAATGACTCTGAAACCCAATTCCCCCAGTGTTTAATGGACTCTTTTAGCTTTTAAAGTTGCCCATTTCAGTAATATTCATAGTAGACTTTTCTGTCATTTTGATGTGACATTTCAATAGAAACGCTTCACTAAGATTTTTCTATTAAAAAAAAAAAAAAATTCAAAGCCCTTGCTTGGCTTAAAACATTATAACACCAAGCCTAGCCAGGGTACATGGAAAACACTGAAGAGGAGAACTAGCCTAACAGTAACAGATCTGCATTGAGAGAAGACACAAAAAGACAACGAGAGTCCCAAGTCAGAAAAAAATATTGCAGTTTACTTTTAACAACATATAGTATAGATAAGTGTTTGGTCAAGACAGAAACTTTTTTTTTATTTATCATAAGCTGTATTTAAAACAATCTGTAACTTAATTTAGAAGCAAACAGACTTTTATTTAAATAGATGTGTGGTCACATTTTTTTTAATTTTGAGATTTATCTTTCACAAGGCTAAGTTGTTTTTCTTACCAACACTGTAGGACAGTTAAGAAATCAAAAATTTTGCGAGAATGAAGAACTTCATCTAATGTATACTCCTTTTGGAACTGGGAATACCTAAGAGAAACATACACATCTCAGTGTCCTCAGCAGTATCACAGAAGGATCACACTCCCAGGCAATGATATAGTTTTTCTCACTCATTACAAAATCACTGGATCTGAATTTATCCTGGATTTTTATCTATATATACACACACTTGTATTATATATTACATATTTTATGTTTTTTCAACTCTTAATAAACACATTCTGAAAAGTTCTTTTCTTTAAATAAATCCTTTTCACTTTTATGAAAGCTTGTAACAGCTTTTTATGTTTGATATGGAGGTATAATACTGTACTCACGGATTGTTAGTTGAATGGCTATGATTCTTCCAGGCAATTTTTGCAAAGTATTCTGGGTCTGTCCCTGTATTGAAAAAGAAAACTAGAGTTTTCCGAAACAGCATTAATATGGCATTTTTAATACTGCAATAGTCAAGAATTTGACCCTCACAAAGCATCTTTAGAAGAGATTCACTTTATCAAAGCTTTGTTCAGAACTCAACAAAGGCCTGTAAATTGGACTAAGATATAATTTAGATAGTGACTCCTACAATTGGTTGATTTCTAGCTAATTTCTACTCGGATATTTAACTTTTACTAGAATAAATCTGGAGAAAATAAAAACACTCTGAAGTTTTATTTATTCCTGTATTTTGAACACTCACTTTCATATCTACTACAAAGCAGCTGCACTTAAATATTGCCTTCAATTTTTTTCCATGTACTTGTCTAAACGTAGGTCAGAAAGAGCAGCAGCATTAGCCTAGTTGTATACTAGCTGAATCAATGAAATACAAAAGTTGTTGTCAAACAATTCAGTCACAAGCCTAGCTACCCATCCTAAGGCAAAGAAAAACACAAGGGTTAAGCGATCTCATAACACAGACTCTAAAGGAACACACACACACACACACACTACCATTAGACACATTAGCATCACAGCCTTAATTTTTTCTTCCTGGTGGTTTTGTCTGCCTCCATTAACTTTTCTGCAGGCAAGTCTTTATCCCAGTATAGTCCCTTAAGTGCAAGCTGTAGATTTTGCAGCTGTAGTACTTAGGTAGCAAAAAGGACAGTGATTGTTATTTATTCTTAAAAACAAACTCGCAACTTTTTAAAAATGCTTCACTAAAGGAAGACAATGACAAAATACATTTTGACAATACCATACTTCTCCATATGTTCTTTGCCAGCCCTTGCAAACATCTGGGGTGCTATCGGAACACTGGCTAAGCCATACTTATTTATCATTAACTCCAAGTGTTTGTCAATTGGATTAGTTCTGTCTGAAAACTAAAAAGAAGAAAACAGATTATAAAGCAAGCCATAATCTCCTTTTCTTTAAACAATATCCCTATACATATGCAATGGATTGAAAGTGAAATTGAAGTTTTCTAATTTTTTTTTAACAAATCCACTAGAGAGTATGTGCACTCCAGCAATGTTTTGAAACATTTATAACATCCCAACTAAAAGATAGAATAAATAAAACATTTAACATTATCATCCCTGCAATGATTTGTGATAAGAATCATCTGTATATAATCTCTAGCACAGTCATTATTTTCAGAAGATTACTTCAGGATTTTTTTCCACGTTGGCTTAAAATCCTATAATTTTATGTAATTCCAAGTTAAAAACATTGTTGTATTAACTTTATTATCTTCAATGCATCTGAAATAAAATACTGTAAAGCAAGTTAAGGACAACTTTTAGCTATATGTATCAGCTGTTAAATTTATGACTCCTCACTCAAACCTACGCACCTATTATTAAACTTGGAATTACATACTGTAAATAATATGGATTGCCATAATGCAAATAAACAAAAAAAACCCCACAAATACAAAAAAACCCTCATTCAGTTCTCTTGTAAAAAACATGGGAGGACAGAAATAAATGCTTATGAACGTCCTTAAGTTTTCAGAAAAGTATACTAAATAGTCAACTGAGAAAAGATCAATCCACTAGCCAAAAGACATATTTTTTTCTTTCATTTTCTGCACCTTTTTGAGAAAGAGACTTCAATTTCAATGTCTCAGTATTCTATATTTAAGATTTTTTAATTCCTCCATATTAACTCTGGCATTAACACATTCTTGGCAAGTCCTAGAAGCATGACAGACTATTTAAAAACAGTTTTAAAATATTCTACACAAAATTTGTAAATCATAGCTGGAACCAGAATGATAAAACACATTAAAAGTTTCCTTGAATCCAAACACAGCAAAACCCTACAAAAAGGAAAATCAAAATTTGTGAAATGACATTTCAGAGAAAGAAGTATATTCCATCTAGGAATAGAATGAAATGTACATATTTTCGACACTTACTTTTGAAACAAGGGACCCTGTTTCCATCTTCTCAAAGCCAAGTGCCAGAACACAATCTGCCAAACCTGGACATAAAATTTGTGCTTACGTAAATAACAATTAAATTATAACTGATATTATGTACCATTAAATATTTTAATACAAGAAATATATACAAACACCTGCCAGCTACTCTTCCACCTTTCTTAATTTTTGAAAGTGAGTCAAATTGGGAGAAGAATGGTACTAAAAGAAAAATATTTATACTAAATACTGAGAGATCACTAGAGAGTTTGATTTTTTATAATTCTCTACAGTTTAACTTCAAATATTTTCTGTAACAAAGCCCTCATGTCTCAGCCACAAATACTACAGTAAGCATGCAGAAGCATATAGAATTTACTATAAATAGTTTTCATTACAGAAACAGAAATTGATTGTAAGAAAGTGTCAAACTCTACCAAGAACTACAGAAACAGAAGGAAACTCTCAGTTATCCAACTAAAGCCGTGTCTGTCACAAAATGTTTTCCTCCTCACCAAAAATCAATTAGATAAAACCTCAGTCCATACAGCACTGAACAACCTCTTCAGCAGAATGAGGCAGAAAACATAGTTCTTTTAAAATAGAATTTTTAAAAATCAGAGTATCCTTTCACACAGACACTTGCTAGTCACATTCCTCATCAAGTTACAGTTATAGAAACAATGAAAAATTATCGACCAATTCCAGAGCAAAATAACTCACCTCCTTCTACCAGCTGCCTGGCCATGAATAAAGCAGTAGATCCAGTAGCACAGTTGTTGTTAACATTAATGATAGGAATGCCAGTTAAACCCAAACTGTGGTAGATGGCCCGCTGTCCACAGGTTGAGTCACCTTCACACAGAAATATAATATTAAAATAAGGTACATATTCAAGCTTCACTAGCAAAAATATATTCTACCATGTGTATGCAACACTACATGTTAAACTGCAAACTTGAAGCTTTGAGCTGTGAACTTGAGTACTCATCTCAAGTATTCTCAGCATAAAAACCTTAGAAACAGGATGAAAAACTTATTAAAAAACAAACAAACAAAAAAAAAACCAGCACTTTGTCCTGCTTCTGTGACAACAGAGTGAATTGATATAAGGTAACCAGACTGGGCTGCAAGGTATTAGTGCAGTTTAGAGGTTGCTAGAAATAACACAGCAGATTGATCCTACTGCTGTTGCCATTACAGAGCAATTAACGGAGAAACATGAACAAAATAAATGGACAACTCTCCTTGAAATAGAATGAAATCTGTCATTTGGACTGGTAGGAACGGGTTCAAACTGATCATTTAGTTCAAACTAATCATTTAATCATTTCACTCTCTATACATTAATCAGTGACTGCAGTATAGAAGTTCTGCTGAGAGTGACTGCTAGAAATCTGTTTTGAGAGTCCAGTGGACAAAGGCGGCAGGGCAGCACTGCAGACACCTGAACCACTCAGTTTTCTTCACACAACCTGCAAAGCATCACCCTGGAGCCATACTAATGCATATATCCTCAACAGTCTTAGACTATACATTAAATTATGGTTATGTTTTCAAATATGTGCAAAGGATTAACAGAAGTTCTGAAACTCTCATAGAGTAGATCTCAACTAACACCTAGAGTTGAGTCTAAGCATATACACATTCTGTGCTCTCAGGCTGATATTGCAAAGACGCAGAACACATTTGATCCCAGAAATATCTCTAGTGTCTTTAACTCAGGAGACCTGGGTCAATAAACTTACTCTTTTTAGTGAACATACACCACGAAAGACAAATAAAACTCCGCTATGATTTTAATTGCAATTTATTGCCATAAACATTGTAATATATAAACATGTATCACTTTATAAAAGTGCTGCTTGATCTTGCTGAAAAAGCTACTTTTAAGAGAGTCATTTATAAGGCAATTTTCTCAAAATCTTTCCATACAGCAGAGCAGTACATAGATGAAAAGTTACACAGGACCTTTGAAACTAGTAAGATCCCCATACACTTATCTACACGTTATGGACACAGATCCCCATACACTTATCTACACGTTATGGACACAAATATCTGCAAATTCACATCCTAAACAAATGGTGTTACTTACCATACACATAACCCACACATGCTTGCTCGACTGCTGAATAAGGAATGCCAGCATCAGCTAAAGCCTTCTGGCCTTGAAGTTAAAAAACAAATAAATCAGTTGTCACAATCACCACAAATAAACTTACTATTTTTAAATCATCACTTACACAACTTTAAGAATCTTATTAAGCCATACAATATAGTTCTGTATATTAATTCTCACAATTAAGAACAATTTTGCTGCACTGTGAGCTCTGATCAAGTTTATTTATCAGAAAATTTTCATCCAACTAATTTTGTGTTGGCACACAAAGGTTGCTGCTCCTACTGAAAATATCTTTAAATAATACATGTAGATACAAAATGATCTTAGCTGTCAAAGTTTAAGCTGTCCTTTTGACTTTGGCACTGGAAAGCAGTGAGCTGAAAGTTGAACAGGTCAGTTTTGAACTTTGTGACATTGACCATTTTTATCAGTGTTTAAACTTGCTTTTTAAGTGTATTTACTTCCTCAACAACAGAAAGAGCAACAGAGTTGCTCTCCAGATTGTATATTATAGAGTCATAGAATCATTATAGTTGGAAAGGACCTTCAAAAAGATGAACTACAAGATTTTAGAGTCCAGGCAGTCAAAACTAAATGTCTTCTTTATTATTATATTACCTGCTTCCTTAGCCATGTCAGGGTAATCACTGTCTGCATTAGGCTTCACAAACTAAGAAAAAAACAAAGTGAAAATTAATATAGTATCTTTTAAGTATGCCAATTTCAGCAAAAACTGTATATTTAACTTAGAAGTGATTTTGTGAACAGTCAGCATTACAACCTTTTACAAATGCAATMAACTTAATTACACAGGCCCAAAGACTCTGCACCATTCCCAAGTATTGCTGCTAGAGCCTGTGCTAGTTATAAACAGGCAGTAAGCACAACTCAAAAAAATAAAAAAATGCTCCGTCTTAAAGGAGAACCATGACATGGACAACGAATCTGTCCAAAGCCCACAGATGGGTCAGAGAAGGACTGTTATCTTCATGGATTTGTCATAAAACATGACACCACTAGGGCCTTGACAAATACTTCCCTTTAGGTTATACTCCTGGGCACAACACACAATGTAGTTAGTTTAAGAAAATCAGAGGCTCCTGGCAAGGAAGATGGGGAGATTCATACCCGAGGTCACTGGAAAAAATGACCAGTGACAGGCTGATTGTGGAAGTCTGTGACCTGAGTATTATCAACTTCTTCAGTCCCACTTATTTTAGAGCCGAGGTAACTCATTTCTGAAACTGAATTTGCGAATGACTTGTGAAGGGGGCAGACTGGACATATCTGAGTTATAGCCATCATTATCCTGGGAAGTCACAAACTTTTCACTGACAAAAAAGAATGGATCAAATCCTAAACAGCTTCCTAATTAAACACTCAGGACGTGACACGGTGTCTGACCAGCCTCTGCTTCCCCACCAACCTCCCTCGAGAATGTCGCAAATGAGGGAGCTTATGAAAAGCTCTAACCACATCCAAAAAATCCATAATCGAACTCCAAGGATGATTGATATATTTATTTCACTCCATCCCACCCCGGGCTGAAGAGAAATTTCCATGCGACAACACCAGAGAGGTCTCGACTCCGGGACTGCGCTGGCAGCAGCAGGGGCTACTCCGAGCTGCGGGAGGATCCCCCTTCCCTCACACACACCCCGGGCAGCCCCTACCTGCGTCATCCCGACGCCCACCACGAACACCCGGCGCGACATGGCCATGGCGGCGACGACAACAACAACCGAGGCCGGCCGCTGGAGGCGCCGCCGACAGACCCCCGCGGCGCGGGAGGCGGGAAGGGGCGGTGGCAGGAAGGGGCGGGCAGCGGCGCCATGATGTGGCTGGGGCGCGCGGCAGCCGGGCTGCTCCGCAGGGGGCCCGGTGGGGCCGCCCCGGCGCGGGGCGCCCAGGTGCTCGTGGGCTCGGCTGGCGGCGAGAGCGGCGGTGAGTGCGGGGTTTCGGCTGCCGGCCGAGAACGGGGGAGCGAGCAGGGGACCAGCTCGGAAACCGGGGGCTGAGCGCCCGTCCTCCTGCCCGCGCTGCTGAGCCTTGCTCCCTGCGAGCAAAGTCTGCGGGTCTGGGACAACTGAGGAATTCCTGCTGTCGGAAAATTGCAAGCGTCGGCATGGAAATGTCGCTAAGAAGTGGCCCAAGTCCCCAAGAAAGCAGTGAAACGGATCTGCTCTGCGAGCGCGGTCCGGCGGCAGGAACCGGCAGGCCAGGCAGAGTGCCTGGCGTGTGCTTTGCTCATGCAGTCAGCACCTCTGGAAGCTGAAACTTAATATGTGTTAATACAAATATCTGAACCATGCTCATGCTTTTAAAGGTCTGCTTATTAATATTGTTTGTGGTGCTGCTAAGTTTTGTCCACCTGTATCACACCGTCCACCAACACCACCTTTAAAATAACTATTTTTAGAATATACCTTAAAGGCATTTTCAGAAAAGAGAGGATGCAGCACATGCAGATGCTGTTCCCAGCTGAATGACTGTGTCAGAGAATCAAACAAAGTGTAACTGAAGCTGTCTCCTGTCACTAAGGTGTTGCCGAAATCCTAATGAACCGACCCCAAGCAAGAAATTCATTGGGAAAAGTATTTGTAAATGAAGTGAGTATAGCCCTGGCCTGTAAACATGATTGGAATCATGATCGATAAGTAAATGTGATGAGAATAGGTGTGATCGGCAATAATTTGTGGGAAATGTTGATGTTTTTGTCAAAAGTCAATGTAGGTTACATCAGGGCAAAGCATCTTAGCTTGGAAAAAAAAAAAGAGATTCTGTTATGTGTAAGTTGCAGTAACATAAACATGAAGACTGATCAGAGAGATACTGGAACTAGATTTAAATTAGCTGACTCAGGTGCAAGATTTACTTCACTTGAATAATTATGGTAAAAACATGGTCAGTGCCAGGCCTTAGCAGATGATCTGCTCGAAGTCAGGCTGTTGCAGAGCAAACCTGGCTCAAGGCCAGACTGGAGAAAGGACAGTTTCAGGTACAGCAAAAGTTCATCTTTGAATGCAGGGAAAGAGATGGGGAAACCTGTCATTCTGAAACTGTTATGGAAGGATCCTGCAGCTCTATATAAATGATTTCCTTATATGTAATACAGGGAACATACTGTTGTGTATTTGGTAATTTAGGTATGTACATCTACATGCTCAATGTTTTCTCTTTATATTTCCTCCCTCATAGCTGTTCAGTGCTCTGGAACATCTCCGCTTTGATGAGAAGGTTCGTGTGGTGGTGTTCAAAAGTGAAGTTAAAGGTGTATTTTGTGCTGGTATGTAATAAAAGCTCTGTAAGTGCTATTAAAAGATGGATGACTCTCAGAGCTGGGGGCTGATCAACCTGTGCAGATCAGCCTGTACTTTTCTGTACACAAGAAAGATGGGGGCTGGATTTGGTGTAACAAATAGTAAACACATTGCTTGCTCTTTTGCCTCTTTGGCTCTCTGACTCAATACTAAGGACAAAGCGTGACAGTGAATCACAGAGGCTAAAGTCTAAGCCTTCCTGCGCTACCATTTACATTCACTTTCAAGCCCAGGTGATTGGTTGTTCTCTGTGAAAGCAGTTCAAAGATCATAACAGAGCATCCTAGCTGCTGCTCCAGCCCAAATGCTTGTGCTCTGGAGCTTCCTGTAACTTCGTTGCTTCAGGAAACTGGCATTTCAAGACTTCTAAAGTTGTCTGTCCTGTGGTAGCAAGGAACACAACTCTCTGATCCCAGATTTTAACCATTTTCTATCCCATTTAGGTGCAGACTTAAAGGAACGTGAAAAGATGGATGACGCAGAAGTCGGGCTCTTTGTTAAAAGGCTGAGAAATCTGATGGATGAAATAGGTAAATGATTATCTGAGTTTTAAAGTCTGTTCCATGCAGTCCCTGTTGAGACATGTACAACTGCTCAGAGGAGGGAAGGGTGCTGGTCCCAATAAGCTATCTGTTTAGGGACAGGTTCCCACATGGCCCAGCCTTAGGCCTCATACAAAGATACATACAGAGGATTAAATAGCACCTGTCCTGCTGCTACTCCAAAGGCAAGATGCACTTCAGCACTGTCCTTTCCAAGATGAGGAGCAGAACAAAGACATGCATATAAGAAGTATATGCAGTAATAAAGCATTATCTACAAAGTTCCCTGTAATCCTTGGGAGAGAACGCCAGACAAATTGAGTAATGCTGGTTGTCTTGTTTTTAATACACCTCGAGAACACTGGTCTAAGGTCTAAGAAAATGGACTCAGATCTCTGAATCAGTCTGTTATACCTACTGTTTTTTATAACTTCCATACCTCCTCCTTTTAAGAAAAGAATATGTATTTTTACATTTGATTTTCTTGCCCTCTTTATACTTTTTTTTCTGCTGTCACTGGGGAGGAATGCAGAAGTCAAATCTGACAGAAATACCGGTAAGAACAGCAGTGGTAAGGTTACGATATAGAGAGAATGACTGTATGTGTCTCAAACCACAAAAGCAGTGTTACTGGGAGAATTTCCCCATGGTTACAACTCAGAACTAGTACATGCCAGCTTATCTGAAGCTTATTCCCAGCTCCCTGACTGAACACTTAAAAATACGTTATTGTGGAGACAATTGCCAGATGCCTCAGTTTGCTCAACTATGAAATCACAGTAATATTTGCCAAGCTCAGGAGCCCTGGATAATATTTAGAAAAGCACTTGAAGAACTAACCTTTGTACAGGCAAATGGGGATAGTACCTTTGCTTTGACTGTTTAATTGTAACTGCTGGATATGCACATCATAAATGTGCAAGGAGACAATTCATTCTGCTTTGTATTATAGCATTCTAGAAAAGGCTACTTGCATTTTACTTTCAAAGAAGGAAAGTGCAAAAAACACTAATTTTTTACCACTTTGAGATAATCAGAATGTTTGCGGTAATCATACAAAAGAAATCTTGACCAGTTTTAAAATGCCTTAGAAATTAAATACTTGAGAAAGCTGCTTCGGAAGCCAACTGGATAACCTGTATTGTTTTCTGTAGCTGCGCTGCCTGTACCCACAATTGCTGCAATAGATGGCTATGCTTTGGGTGGTGGACTCGAACTAGCGTTGGCTTGTGACCTTCGAGTAGCAGGTTTGTGTGTCACTTAATGTAGGATTCTCCTTGCAAGTTTTCTTTAAAAGATAGTCACCAGTTATGTTTGTGATAGATATTGTGATAGATATTGTGAGCATTCTGGCTTTTACTACTTAAAATCAGTTCTGACAGAAGCCTTGCTTCTTCTTGTGCCTTTTTTTTCCTATCCATTACATCTGCTATGGGCCCAAGATTCATTTTTCTAGATAAAATTGCTACCTTATGGGTAAGGAGCCAGACTGCACGTCCCTCACCTGAGTCGAGATGGAAGTTCATAAAGCACTAACTAGTGTCCACCAGCACTACAACACTCAAAATTTTGAGCTGCTTAGAGAAATGTAGTTCCACTACAGCATGGACAGGTTGTAGTTGTACATCTTCTTTCTGTCATGAAAAATAATTTGACCCCTCAAACACACGTCTCTTTCTTTTTTTAATAGCTTCATCAGCTAAAATAGGCCTTATTGAAACCACTAGAGGCCTTCTTCCTGGAGCAGGTAATCTTGTTTCATTAATTCTTCTTTCTTTCTTAATTCATTCTTTCTTCTTAATTCATTCTTTCTTTTATAGCTAAACAGTAAATATTTGTGATTAGAGTACTGGAAAGATGTTAGGTTTGAGTTTTGAATGTAAATTAGAAGGAATATCTTGTAATGACCAAGAACTATGAATCTGGGATTTTGTTTCAAGCCTTCTCTCTGACTTGTTACGAATTGAGGAAAGTCAGTTTATTTCCCATATACAAAAATAAGTCACAAGGATGCCAAAGAGTATCAGATGCTTTGCAAAATATCCTCAGCTAGGAATACATGATCCTATATTTTTATTATACAAGGAAACAAAATATTACTACTTTTTTGCATTTCTCAGAGATTGAAAAAGATGTTTTGGCCTTGTCTTAAGGTGGAACCCAGCGTTTGCCCAGATGTATTGGAGTAGCTCTTGCAAAGGAACTCATTTTCACGGGTAGACAGATTGATGGACAACAGGCCTTCTCAATGGGATTAGTAAATCACGCAGTGCCACAGAACGATGAGGGTGATGCAGCTTACCAGAGAGCGTTAACTTTGGCTAAAGAAATCCTTCCTCAGGTCAGTGTACTATTCCTATAGTCAATGAAGGTGTTGCTGCTTCCCTTAAGAGAAAAGAAAGAATTAACTCTGATTTTTTTTTCCATGAAATATTAAAATTTTAGTTTCTCTCATATAATCCTCTTAACCCTTTGTCCTTTATGTGAATGCAGTTTCTGCAGGAACAAGTGTTGACATCGAGCTACATAACCCATAGGATAATTTCACCTTGTAATTCTGGTTATGTAGACCTGCAAGCCAAACATTGGACCTTACATTGTGTACATCTAGTAAATAATCCCAATTCGTATTTTAAAATGCTTGCTAATGGCAATCCTACAGGCTGAAGGGTCATTGGAAGGTATGGTAATGATGTAACAATTTCCTTACTGTAAATTTATGTGGCTTTTTTTTTTTTTTTTCTTGTAAAGGCTCCAATTGCTGTGAAAATGGGAAAGCTGGCAATAAACAGAGGAATAGAGGTAACAAAAATAGATATATTAAAGAAGGCAGCTATGTTCCTGCTATAATAACTATGGTAAAAACATTTAGAATGCACAAATTATAATATTTGTTTAAACAAGGCATTTAATGCCTTGTCAGAGTTCTTAAATAGTGACCTTAAAGGCAAAAGTAACATGGCCCGATTTTGTTCTACAGATGTTAGCACTGAATTCTAATACAGGAGTGAATGTCAGTGTCAGTCACTGCAAGTGAATGTTTATTGCTTTGAGAGTTACAAATATCAGAGAAATCAGATTCCTTCTAACTCCTCCTCAGGTTGACATTGCATCAGGGATGGCCATCGAGGGGATGTGTTATGCCCAGGTAAGTTACCTTGAGAACACCTCCCTGAAAGGAGCAATGTATTCCAAAGTGGGTGGAATTTCACTGCATGATCTTGCATGATTTCTTCTCTGTAAAGGAGGCCTAACAAGTTAAACCAAAGCACATTTAGCAGCAGTTGCCAATTTCTATTTCAAAATAATCAACTGTTGTCTCACAAATAGCATAAAGTAATTCTTAAATACACTCTAGGTAGAAGAGTATTCTTACAGTTTCAACAATACATTAATGGATGGGCTTTACAAATGGTTTAGCATTAATGGATTAAAAAAAGGGTTTCTGTTATAATGATTCCTTTGGACAAGTTTTGAGAGCACAAACCTTTCTCACTTCACAGAACTTAATTGCTTTGCCCTTTAGTGCATTTTAAGTTGATATATCATTAAATTTATTGAAAATGCTTTCCTTATGGTTCTCTGGCCTACAGTCCTTTGTCTTATAGTGTTACTTGTGATTTACACTCATCTCTTTGTTTTCCTAATTGCAAAATACAGAAGAGGAGAATTTATCACAGAGAAAAACAATCTCTGCAAAGGCCCTAATACCCCTACTACAAAATTAACCAGTATTTAAACTCTTAGCGGATTTGTCAATGAAAACAAACTTCTCTCTTTCTTTAAAATGCAGAATATTCCCACAAGAGACCGTCAGGAAGGGATGGCTGCCTTCAGGGAGAAAAGACAACCCCAATTTATTGGCAAATAATGATTCCTGGCTTCCCCCTGATTTTGTTTGAAGGTACCTCGGGAGCAAAGAGAAGCCACTACTTTCTTGGGATTATTTTTATAACTACATGTATACTTAAATCTTTGCCAGAGACTGCGTTTCTGAAAACTTCACTGGATCCTTTATTTTTGGAAGTATTCCTAAATAAAAAGATTGCACTTTTATAAAGTTGATCTTTTTAAAGAGGGTATGCTTTTTTCTTTCCTTGTTGTTCTGAATCCAGAATAAATAGACAATAAGGAAACCAGGTCAGCACAAAATGAACAAGTGGTCTTGGTTCATTAATTAACCCATTAGCTCCAGTATGACCCTCCAAAAGGGCCTTGAATCTACAGGTAGACCTAATTCATCTAGCTTCTGTCCTAGTCCTCACAATTGCCCCCTTAATTCTCCTTCTGTGAGAAGAACTGCACCTGCTCTGAGAAGACTGCTCAGAGGCAGCAAACGCTTCTGCTAGCCGGAACAACATACCTCTGATGGATTATTTCCAGACAGCCACCAGTGACAAATGCTGCATGTTTGCTGCGAGTGAAAGAAGGTAGAATTCTGTTTATAAACTTCATAGGTACAGTGCAGAGAGGGATCTGGAGTCTAAACATCATCCAGCTTCCTCAAAAAAACAGCTGACGTTTTAAGTTCCTGAAGGAGGCACTGTCTGTCTGTGCCTTCCTCTGTGTCAGCAATAGTAGGTTTATAAGCATGACTTTCTTAAGAAGAGATCCTGTAAGCAACATGAGATTTTTCCATAGTGGTTTATGAGGGATTACAGCAGCCTCATTTGTACTTAAAAGTTATTAATTTAATATGGCTTATGACATATTCACGTTTTCTGTAGTATAATGTATACTGATTTTCTGGGGATCAGAATCATTTTTCTTGATGTTACATAAATATGGCATTTCATCTTCAGTTTACATGCTGCAATAGCTGGCAGCTGCAGTGCAAAAGGAAAGTTTATCCTTAGGAAACTTGCTGAGATAGAAGGGGGAAAAAAATCCCTGAAACCTAGGTGTTGTGCAGTGACTGGTAGAGTATGTGACACACCTGTCACACTAGGTCAGAAGAAGGTTCTAGGTAAAGTGGCAATTCTCTTCCCTCGCACAATTTAATGACTGCACAACTCTACTGGACTGCAAGATTAATCTACAAAAATTTAAGGGAGCACAGAAAAAAATTAATTCACTTATGACACTGCACACGTCTCAGTTGCGGGTCTCAATTATAAAGATGATAACTTGTGTTCCCCTGAATTTGCAAGTGATTTTTAGAATAGGTTATAGAGATGTCGAAAGAAATAGCCTCTAAATCTGTCATGGATTTATAACTTAGATAAAAATGACCATTTTTAAATTACACTGCAGCTTTTCCTTGGGACTATGGGGAACACTAAGCTTTTCAGTATAAGCAGTAATGGCTGCCCATAAACTATAACAACCTTACTCACAGTAAGTATATTAGATCCTAATTTAATTTAAGTCTTAAGCTGGATACAGAAGAGCTGAACTTTGTTGGATTGGTTGAAATCTCAACAAAATGTCAGCTAAAGATATTACAGTTCAGACCAGTAGTCTGTTATTGAGATTGTAGATTCTTGTGCACCATACAGTGAAAACATTTGAAATATGAAATATTACAACTACTGATCCTAAGCCAACTGTCTTACGATGGAATCCCATTGCCTGATGTAATCAGTCAATTACTTCATGGGCAACAAAGATTCCCACAGGGAAAGAAAAGTCTTTCAAGCAAAGAGTTACAGCTCTTAATACAAAACTCTTAAGTCAGCAACTAAGGCTCTCAAACAGATTCTCAAGACGGTGTTATGATACACTGTGATTCTTCCTTTTCTTAACATAAATTTATCAGAGTAGGTAGAGGTGTTTAAAAAGTTTCTGAGGATGACAGCCTTTAAGTAATGCCTCAGCTACAAAGAACTAGACCAACACACACACACGCTATGTATGACTGTCAATAGGAAAGGATAACTCAGAAGAGAAACCTCAGGATTTATAAAGAAATGAAACGTTTCTTAGATGGTCTGCCCTTATTCTGCCAGGTAGTCTATCCAACACAACAAACAGAATTAAAACAAAGCAGTGGCCTTTCATCTCCACATGTACTATAAACAGAGAAAAGCAGAAGAGTCATTGCTCCAGTCAACTGAACTACCATGTTTGGTGTCAGCAGTTGAGAGCATAGACTGACAACAGTCTCCTGCCCAGCCTTGCCTCCCGTTTAAGGATGGCCTGTTTGGGGCCTGGGACACAGCACTGGGGCAGTGCCAGCGCAATGGCTGCTTCCCTCCCACTTGCACCTTTCACAGAAATATTTGCCTCTGCTCACCAGCTGTACACATTTTGAAACATTTCAACAAACACAGAATTCTCTCTTCCAGCAAGTGTTTGCCTTTGGGGCCTGTCTAGAAGTTGAAGTTATTTCCTCTCTGTCTGAGGCTCTCCAGTGCTGGGCCACGCTGCACAATTGGGAAGTGGCAGCCCTAAAGCACATTAAGCACTAAAGTTGGAGAATTAATCAATTATCAGTAAATAAACAAGCTTATCAAAAAATGCTTATGAAATATAACTGCAGTCACCTCATGTGCTATTAAGGCAAAACACAGAAACACTTGATCACCACAATAATTCAACTATACCTAAGATAGCTCAGCTGCAGCTATGGGAGGTAAACTTAAGCAGTTCTTGCATTTACAAAAAGTTTCTTATGTAAAATGCTGCAGAGGGAGAGCAGGGATCTTTAAGGCCTTTGGCCTTCATAAAAACATGACAGGTGCCACTGGAGATATACAAAAGAGAGTTTAAAAATTGCTTCCAGAAGCATTCATGGAGTACTCTAATGGCAGATGCAAGTAAAGTGTGTTATTTCAGTAGATTTGCAACTTGTAGCTGTTCATGCTTTGCATTTTAGAAGAATTCTGTTGTTTGTCCAAACATGGGAACAAAACAAGAAGGCTATGAAAAATAAATAAAATTACTCTCGCTATGCTTGCTTGCTGCAGAATTTCCTGAAGTGATAACTTCACCACCTAGACCTAGATTGTGTTGAACTCACTTTGTGCTGCATGCAGTGGTACATTTTCAGTTTAAGTCAATGCACTTCAACTTCTCCTGTTATCTGGAAGAAAACATTACTGTAAGGAGTATTGTCATATTTATTTTAAAATTTTGTGGTACCAATTGATTTATATTCCATTAACACCAATTCTGACAGTTTGTATTTCCATTTCATGGAGTGGATACCTCTTAGCAAAAGTCCCATAATGAACACATCTGGGAAGCGTGGTGGGAAAGGCTTTCAGGCCATTTTCCAAACAAGCTTCATAATTTAAAGCTTCAGCTTGTTTCACTTATTTTTGAATCAATAAAACTGCACACAGCTAAACATGCATAAGGAAACAATGCTAGCCAAGTTATACTTTGGTACAAAAAAAAATTCACACATYACTGATGTAAGTACTGGGGCAGTCCACTTTGAAGTTGCTAAAATACAGAAGCTTAAAGAATAGAGGTGATTTATTTGGAGAACAGGAATTTGTGGAGGGAAGGGAGGATGGGTAGAAAGGATGGAGTTGAAAATAGCAAAATACAGTCATCCTGAAAAAGCCATTCCTGCCATACTACCAAACAGAAAAAAAAAAATCCGTTTTTTAAGCTGCAGTACCGTCACATTACAGTCTGTGAATATCAGTTAGTTGCCATGGAAATATGGAGACTAACCCAATAAAGAGAAATAATGTTTGAAACAAAATCAAATTTGAACTGGCGTGTAGCTTGCTTCCATCACTTGTATTTTATCAGGCATCTGTATACTGTGCAATATTTTTCATTCAACATATCTTTTTAAACCCACAGGCATCAGAGAAAGAAGTTGTTACAATTAGCATCTCTATTTCACACCCCACAGAACAATGCAATCAACACTGAATTTACACAGAACACTAGGTGATATTTTGCACTGTGATGTCTTGGAAATATAATTCACTGCACAATACTGACGGAATATTTACAGAAAACAACAAAGCAATCATTAGTCTCTTATAAATAAGGTGACCAAATACCCTGATCCTCCTATCAAGACATGCAATCTCCCATCATGATGAGAAGGACAGGTCAGTATTTTGCTCTGATGAGCTATCCTTTCTCTACCAGTCTTCTAAAAGAAAAATCTCCCACACACAACCAAAAGTAGTCAAACAAACAAACTAAAAAAAGACTTCTCATCAAGCTTGAAATTGCAAGCTTAGTTCATGCTTTTGTTATTATGTCTCATTTCAATTCCATTTCTATTGCTTTACTCTAAAAAATTTCCCCTTTCCCTGATGCAGTGCTGATCCCAACCTTACTAATAAAGCAGAGAGGGTTCAGGACAGCAGAGCTGTCAAAAGGGTTTTGCTCTAGCAATGAGGAAATCAGAAAGGAGCTCGCAGGCAAAAGGAAAAGAAACTGAAGACCCCATTTTTGTTCAGAAGGGCAACAGGATGTTTTGGTCACCTTAGTTACAAGTCTCATTGTAACTTGCATGCATGCACTTTTGTTTTCATCTGCAAGAGTGTAGAGTCTCACAATCACAAAGCTCAATTCAAACACCAAACCAGTAAACAGTTTTATAAACAATCATAGGGATGAAATAACTTTGTGTCCCGGAAGTCACAAAACAAGGTATTCCTAGAAATCTTTCCCCCACCCTCCCCTGGAGGTGCATATTGATCTGTACAAGTTGCATCTCTTTGTAGCCAGCAATATTCATACAGGGATGACCAGCTCAAGCAGTGACCATGGTTCCTTTTACAGGTTGCATATACGGTTGCCATTAAAGTTGACATTCACCATAGCATACACAGTTCTGGGTACCACAATTATTGCCAAATCACTTTAATGGTGACCACTATATTACAAATTACTCCAACTACACACACATCATAAAGGATTATTACAAAGACAATACTTAACACTCTTATACCTGTAGCTTTCAGTTTGGTTTATTTTGTTGCTGTTTTCTGCACGGAGGTGGTCTCCCATGACGCATAATATGTTTTTCCAAACTGTCTAGGATGGCAATTGCAATTCGCTGTACATGTGGATCAGTCTGGGCATTTTCTTTGATGTTGTATAAGTGTTGTAAACCCCCTTCTTCAATTAACATACTGCAGTACCTGGCAGCTGTAATAAGATAAGAAAAAAAAAAAAAAAGTGAAATTTAGGAAACCATCTATCTATTGGAGAGCTGTTTCTATGGCTATAAATTATCTGACAGCACTGAAATTGTTTCCGTCTTACAAGTTGACCTGAACATACCTTGGAATATGCACAATATTATTTCCGTCTTGTACATACATTTTAAAAGAACATACATATATTTTCAGAAATAGGCAATAAGAGAATCAAAAATATTCTAGTACCTTTAAGTGTCTAGGGAAAACATAACCTTTACTGATAGTGTAGGTATAGAACAGTTACAAAAAGTGGTATCAGATATTTGTACAGCTGTAAAGAGCTCCTTAGAAAAAAAATCACCCACTACTACTGATGCTGACCTTTAAATAATACTAGTTTGTTATGGATGCCTTCTCCAGCAATAAAATCATAATTTCTTTCACTTTTCTCAGTGATTAAAAAAAGAGGGCCTACATCAGCTCTGGTGTTAGTATATGCAGGGACGAGGCATAAACAGAGCCATATATCTACTGTACAAACTTCAGGAGTTGTTTAAAAAGGAGGAGAGAGGGGAAAAAAGAAGTCAAAATGACTGCAGTGCAGTCACAGAGCATTACCTCAGAGGGCTCAATTTCATCATTCACCGCAGTGCAGCAACACTGGAGTTAACAACTTTAATGCTGATAAAATGTTTCATTAGGGATCACACTTAGTGCAGTGCAAGTAACATTTCAGTTAAGTTACATTTGCTACTTCGCATTTGGTTCATCTGCAACATTCTCTGCGAGTTTCTGGCAGCAACTATGTTCAGTATTAATCACCAGGAATAAGGGTACCTCTCGTTTGATCCAAAATCAGGAATATATCGTTCAAGTATTCTCAGCCTCCCTATTCTACAGTTCAGTTACTCACTGTTAATATAAATGTCTGTGGCATGTTGAAAGTTTAGGTGTTAGGACAGCATAAAATAATCACTAAAAAGAAATATAACATTTATATGTTATATACTGTCTTGCCAGGTTTGAGGTGCAATATGGAGGTGAAGGTTTGCTTTAATTTCATTAATACAGAATTACAGGGTCATAATCAAAAACTGCTATCCAGAGTCCAGCCAGTAAAACAGCTTTATCATAACATTTTTACTTGAACGCAGGAATAGTCCTCACAAATCTCTGGACAATGTGCCCTGGGACAAGATTTTTCAGCTCTGGCATAAACAAGGATAGAGTTACTGTAGTCAGGAGGATTAACCACTGGCACAGAAAACATCTTTAATACTTCAGAGGAAAGCTGCTTTATATATGGGTAGAAATTAACGTGAATAAACGTATTTATATCAAATTCACAGAAACACAAAATTCACAAAGAAAAAACAAAAAGAAGAAACACTGAATGATATGAGAGTTTGTTTAGTCTTACTTTCAGGTATGTGCATGGGATTTATTTCCTTCCCTGGTATTTTCACATTGCATCCCATGCTCTCAAAGCATTTTACAAACAAGATGGTGGTGTTCTCATTTTGCAGATGGGGAAGACAGATTAAGAAACTGACCTTCATGTCACAGCAAGTTATTGTAGAGAGGCGATTAGAGGCCAGGATTACATAAAACTTCTGTTCTAATTGTAAGAGATGGCTACCCACTACAACCCTTGTTCTTTAATTCAAGAAGAATTTATGGTCCTTGTTATTCCTTATTATTTTCATCTGAATAAAAACAGCTATTGAAAGAATATGCTACCGAACTTTACGCTACTGAACTTTATGCTAAAAAAGCATGAATAAATGTCATTTTGCCTTAATACATACGATTTTTACTGCAGACATGCTGCATGGCCCACACTGCCCATAACTGAACACCAGGCGTCATGAAACAGCCAAGTAGAGGAAAAAATGGATTGAAAAACCTATTAAAAAAAGAAAAAAAAAAAAAAAAAAAAGAAAAGAAAAAGAGAGAGGAAAAAAAGAGAGATGATCAGCAACTCATTTTGCTACTTTGCTAATTTCTTGTTTTGATTTTTTTTTTAAAAGGACTAGTGTTAGCCAATAAAACCCTATTGATTAGTTGTTACTTACAGTCTTTTACACATGCAGCTGAATACCATAATAGAAAAGCAGGGAGAAAAATATTAATATTTTAACAAGGGTCCCTACTCTACCCTTCTTTTTTCACAGAGGGAAACTCAACAAGCTCTTTATTTTGAGTTAATAAGCCTGCCAAGTTGGCTTCTTTTGAGCCAATTGTCTTCTACTAGATAAAACTATATTTGGCATGCAGTACACTCTGCTTCAGGAACAAGTTGTTAAATCTAGTTCAATTCTACTGTATTTTCCAAATTATAAATCAAGACAACAGTTACCTGTAAGCCACCATTTCACATTCTGGAGTTGGCCAATTCAAAATGGCAGAATGCTACAAAATACAAACCCAAGAACACTCAGCGTTAAATTAAAAAAAATATACAATATAGTAATACAATCTGCAGTGTCTTTTCTGTACCAGTTGTTCAAGAAGAGAGGTCCTTTGGCTGCGACTTAGCGTCCAGGCTTGCTCTCCTCGAGATATCAAATGAGCAATAATTCCTGCTGCAAAGTAGCTGACTTCCACCTCAACGCTGTGCAATAATTTACTGATGTGATCTATAAAGTCTTTCCACATTAACTCAGAATGGAGCTCTTTAACTTCAGCTATGTTATTCTGTGACGAAAAAGAATTAAGAATATATCAACAGAGATATCACCATACAAAGAAGATGAATAAACTACTTGGTGAATATAAACGTGAGATAAAATTTTTGTACACCTGGGTAACAAGCAGATAAAAAAATACTCTTCTCTTCCAAAACATTTCCAGTTTATTGTAGGAATTTGCCTCAAAATTAAAAGATTTTATAGTAAATTATTTAAGATTGTTAGTACAGAGTATACTAATTTAAAGACTAATTTATAACATTTTAAAATACAGTAACTTAAGATTTGCACACTGTTGAAGTTTAATGAGTTCCACTGACTTTCATCCTAGTTCATGTGTTTAGACCCATCAGAAACTCTTTCTTAAATCTCTTTTTGTTCACAGTAATCACCCATTTCAAAATAACAGTCCAAAACCAGTGTGAATTATAAACTATGAAGATTAAATAATTTTAACATGGTAGGCAAGTTTTCACATGAACAATGTCATATTAACAAGTTTTAAAAGTCTGATTTCAGACATATTTTTGTTCATCTCACCAGAAGTCCAAGAACTTTCTGTTGGATGGATGACTCAGATGGAAAAGACTGAAAAAAAAGAAAAAAGAATAAGTAACCGTTTATACTAATTACTTAAACAGTATTAATTATAAATCTAGGTTGACAATCTACAGCCAAAACCATACTTCTCACCTCCAAGACTCTCATGAAGAGTTCTAGCCCTTGATTTTCAATGAAGTGCCGACAAGTTGTTGGAGATTCATCAGTGAGGTTCCAAAGTGCACTCAGTGTGAACTTGAGGGTAGTATCCACAAGGTTCTGATTTGTTTTCTGTTTAACTATTTGAAGAAGTTGCTGAAAAAAAAAAATCCTAGCTATGACTGCCTATCCAAAAAATGTACTAGTTTCTGTGTTTGCTTCTGGACAGCTTGGGGTAAGGTATAGTTATTATTCATAGGCAGAATAAAGTAACAGCTATGTGTTTAGGGTCAAACTATTCCAAATAAAATAGTTATCAATTCTTTTCTCCTTTTAAACATGGTTGCCTGTCTTTGTCTATAACATTTGCTGTAACTATTATTGACAGCCAAAAGCCATCTGCACAATTCTTGTCCCCACTTGACTATTGCTAAAACTGGCAATTTACCCTGAATGTTCTATTTTTAAATCATCTTTAGTTTTCATTATAATGAATTTCAAATCAAGAGATTTCTTGCCATAATGCTTGGGATTGATTTCTGACAGTGAGAGGTTTTTTTCCCCACAATTTGGCTTCTTTTCATCTGTGCTACTATGTCTCATTGCTATTGTATTTGATATTATCTCTAATAAATTCTTGAGACTTTTTTGTTTCAAAAACATTCAAACAAAATACAGGTTACTGTGTTCCAGTAATTCCATCTAATTGATTTCATTCTATATCTTTAAAAATACTATTAGCATGAATATACAGAGAGGGTCGGTATTTTTGTCTGTCAGGATGGTATCCAACTTACCCTAACAATGAAAAGCTCTGCACCAAGTTGAGCTGTTTGCTCTGTTGAAAGCTATAACAAAAATAAGACCATATCAGCTTTTTTTCCCCCACACATTAAAAAGATAATCCAATTCCTTAATAATTTGAAGTTTTGTACCTTTGCAGCAAGAATGGAAATTATGGCCACAGCCATCCTTTGCATATTTTGATCTTCATGATTACATAGCCACTGCATAACAAGTTTGGCTGCTTCAAATCTGTAAATTGAAAATAACTTAGTTGTCAAGAGTTTAAATCTTATTAAAAGATAGATACACACAGAAAATACTTTAAAGGTACATGCCTTAGGCCAAAAAGCTAGAAGTATGCCTTGTACCAAAAAGGCAGAAATATGCAGCAAAATTACAGGTATTCCATGAGGCTCAGTAGGCTTTGAGGCAGATGTTTAGGGTCTCTAATTTCAGATTATGTATCAAAGTGCACAGGAAAACACTTCCTTCTAATGGAGGAAGAAAGGTTTTGCACAATTTTCTGAAACATCACACCAAAATGTTTCAAAGACTTTGTGTAAAACATCTAAGTAGAAAAAAAAATCTCTGCAAAAGCAGTCCCAAAGTCCTCTGAAGAACTTCCAAATTCTGTTATACCTGATTAGGAATAGACCTGCCCAGCCAAAGCAGAAATAACAAAGGATTTTTTCTGACATATGTTCAAAACAATCATGAATTGTACACCTAAAATACCATAGGTCAGACAAAGGCATCATGTTTGAAAGATTTAAACTGATCAAACCAGAAACCAGAGAACAGAAACAAATGTCATGAATGATCATTAAACCACTGGATTAGCCACACACATTCAAAAGACCAAGCAGGTTATGAGCCTATTTCAGTATTAAGCAGCCACCATACAAAAAAGCATTCCAAGCTACAACTCTTTTTAATTGACATATAAAACTTGCCTGTTAAATGGAACATCCTGAAGGATTCTGTCGCTGCACAGTGAAAGAAGGCAATTCTTTTGCAGCTATAAGAAATGAAAATTACTTCATCAGAGACACACATATTTCAGAATGCTTTCTTTCTATGAATCATTAAACATATTTCCATATTTATTATGAGCTGTACTGAAAACAACTGTAACAAAAAGAAAAGGAAAAGGTCAGTCTGAGAAAGGAAAGGAAAAAAAATGAACTTTTAAGCAAAATGAATTATTTCACAGTGGGATTTCCTTTACATATTATATCTAAACCTATGCATCTCTAACATGAAAAAGGAGTTCTGAAAATGCCACATTTTTCACCAGATAAGGATTCCTTTATCTCCTTGTACTTCACCATAAAAAAAAAGGATGTCTTTCAATAGTGAGACTTGTCCAAATCACACTCATCTAAGGACTAATGAAGCATACCAGACTTTTCCAAAAGCCATCAGTAGCTCATTTTCTATTATTGATGTTGCTTAATCAGTGATGCAACTCTCAAACAACCCCTAACACACAGCCGATATCTCAGAAACTAGCTTAGTAATTGGAGTTTTCAAATGATTTTCACATCGACTCTTTGAAAGAGAAAGTTCCTCCAATACATTAATCACTCTTTATCAAGATTAAAAAAAAAAAAAAAAACTTTAGATAATCATATGGAAATAATTTGTATCCACATATCCAAAGATTGCCAGAAGAGTTGTTTTTGTTTGTTTTCAAAAGACAACATAACTCATTTGCACTTCTATTTCATTCTGCCCAGATAACGATTTTGTCAAGATAAAATTACTTGGTTTCCATCTCTGTTCTGTTTTAGTCTTTGTTTGCAACATGCAAGGAAGCATTCACTATTCTCAGCAAGTTTACCTCAAATAGAAAATACTGCATTGCGAATCAGCCACTACTTCATTCAGGGCTTTAATTTCATTAAATTCCTCTTTAAAAACCACATTACCACAGTCCCATAAGGCAGGAAGTACAAAAGGAAGCAATATTCCATGTGAATCCTGCACAAATACATCCGTATATGCAATTGTTCACAGCTGCTCTGTGAAATGTGAAAGAATTTTTTCCAAGACCCAGCAGAGAAAACTACAGAAAACATAACTTAACCTTTTACCTGTTGATGATTTGGAAAGTGTTCCATGGCCTTCAGGAGTAAGTGAGTGACATCAGCCAGAAGGCGCACAGGCATGCCTGCTGCTAGGTCTTGCTTGGTTAGGTTGAAGACACATGCACTTGCTGCTAACTGCACCGGCAAGTTCAGGGGATGATTTCTCATTCCAATAACCACAAGCTGAAATGCAAGAATTTTGCCATGTTACTTACACAACACCCCAAGAGCAATCTAGGACTCACAGCAGCCAATTTCTGCCTGACTTTTAGTTAATTGAAAAATCCATATGGCGGGATTTTAGTGCTCAGCAAGAACATTTCCTTCTTTTGAGAGCAGACAATGCTTCTCTGAGCCCTCTTGCACTGGTTGCAGCATCCTCTCAAAGGAGATCTATATGGAATGCAAGAAATTTTTAGGAAGATGCAAGTTTTGCTCTACATACCTGAGTAAAAAAATCAGCAAACCCTTTCAGAGATGAATGAGGCCAGGCTTTCTGCAGTGTAGTGGAAGTGTTTAACCGGATTATTATTTTATGACTAGCCCTTTAAGATCACATTTTAAGCTGCTGCTTTAGTATGTCAGAGCTCCATCCTGAATTATCATCTTCCCTGCTGATGCTTCTTTTTAGTATCACAGAAGAAATTAAACCATTTCTGGTGTTCCAGCAATGTAAAGCCAATGTCTAGAAGGTGTTTCTAAGGAAGTTTCTTGGAATTGCCACTAGTTAGTCTAATACATAACACTGTTTGTTCACTTGTTGCCATACTGGAAGCTGACAGTGAATAAAATTATCAAGGAATTAGGCTAGGCAAATCTTCAGTTTGACCCAGTACGGAGATGCAGTCCAAAGACATAATTCAACACCTAAAAATATTTTCAAATCATATACTAAGTTACCTGAAAAAAGAAAATGTTATGAAATATTCTAGAACATTTTAACCTAACATATTACACTGCTAGGGCATCTTCTCTTTCCATTGTGTTGATTTTTATCAAGCACTAAAATTTTAAGATTTAAAAAAAAAGTCACCAAAAATGTAGACGATCATAAAATAATCAATAGCATGTTTCTCAGACGACCTCCTTGAATTCAGTTTAAGAAGCAATTATCAAAAGTATATTACTTTACCTTTAAAATTTCAGGTTTTGTTTTTTCCATTACATGTGTCAGGCTGAATAAGTGGAAGAGTGCCTCTCTCACAAAAAAGGCCCGTTCACTGTAACGCTTCAGTGCTTCAGAAATTTGAGTTTCATTTGCTTCTCCTGACACCTATGAATAAAGAAGTAATTTTTAGTGCACAATATCACTACTTTATTTTAAAAATTTTGCTTTTAGTAAGTGCAAGACTATAATTTCAAAGGTGTTAATATTTTAGCAAAATGCTTCAGAAGAAAAATGGTTATCTGCCTATGTTAATCCATAATCACACAATTTTCAAATATTCTTCATAAGATGATAGCATAAATTGTATAAGCCAGAATTATGATTTAATCATGTCTTTAAGCAGAACAGAATGAAGCCACTAAGTAAATACAGCAATTCTAACAATTAAAAAATGATTTTAACACACCAAGTGCTTAAAAGTAATATTTGTAACTGAATGCGCTATCAAATGAAGCTGATAAACTAAGGAAGAGACTATTTAAGCTACAGTTTTTTGGCATTCAGTACTATCTCCATCAACAGTCAATATCTCCATTCTTTAGCTATAACCAGCTTCTTCTAAGGCAAATCAATAGCAATAGCTTAAGAGCCCTGCATTAAAGAACTCATACTCATCATGAGAAGAGTGTTCTTAAAATCAGACTTGAAATGAAYGTAAAAATTAAACAATGGTCTAATTTAGGAGAGTGCATTAGAAGCTATGGGCTGCACACTTAATACGAGTTTAAGTTTATAATACAATAAGAGGCATATATTACGGCCTTCCAAGAATTGATACTGTCTTGGGTTTTGATTCATATTCTTTACTGATTAAACTAGGGCAATTATATCTACTGAGCAAGGAAATGTTCTGCAGCTAATTACATACAACATGAAGAATTTACACTCAGCTTCATGATATTCCATTACCAAATCAACCTCTAATGTTATGCAAACTAAAATTAATCATTTAGTATTTCAAAAATTTTCTATAATCAGCTGATAAAAGAACTGTTGTAAAGATAGAAATTCTCTACTTTCAATGTCGTCAAGTACCGCATCCTGTTTGTTCTTTAACAGTATCTAGACAAAGCAGCTAATGTTTTCATATTGTTACTAGTGAATTTCAGCTCAAAATCAATCCCTGCCTATAGCCTACTCTTGATAATCAAGCCTGTGAAGAAAGGAATATGAACTGCATTTTGCTAACTCCAGTGCTAAAAATCCATCGTGAATTTTGTATTAGTAGAATCTTCTTCGTTTCTATCTTTCCATATCACAATCACTCATATGAAGCAAATATTCTAAATAGCAAGGACTATATTGAATTAGGTTGTACCAAATGCAAGGTGTCATTTCCTGGTGCTGTACACCAGTTACATCAAATGGGACTCTGCTTTCTACAACACAGCATTTTAACCGTCAAACATGCCGCTATCAGCTGTAATGACTATGTAAGTACTCAAGACACCTACATATTAATGATGGCCAAAAGTTCCCAGCGAAAATGACTATTATAATAAAGATATTGCAAGTGTTTCATTTCACTCGCCTGTAACCACAGCACTGAAAGTTACAAATCAAATTTTAAAACTCAGCTTGCACAGGAGACATAGTCATATTATATAAATGTGCGGCCGCATTATACAAACCCTTCCTCAATTCATCTACAGTTTGCAATCATTCTCATTGCCCAGCAGAAGACAAAACCATCTGCCTCTTTCTCAAGGATGCTGTAACTATTGACATTGACACATCTAAAACATCTTTATCCTTTAGTGCTGGCCTCTTCACATAGGGTACAGAACAGCCTTACTCTTCAGGTCTTTAAGTATATGCATCTTCTGAAGAAAGAAGGGCAATGTCTTGTTGTCTGGCACTAAAAGATAAGACAAGCACGCTTCAACAAATACCACTTCATCCTAAAGGGCCAAGCAATATAAGATTTGCACAGGAAGAGGAATGATTTCATCCAGAGTGGTTGCTCATGCATCACCAAAAGACCTTTCAAGGTGAGCGGATATATTGTAATTATGAAGTATATTGTAATTATGAAGTATAAGTGGTGATGCAGCAAAGCAGTAGTTCAGTTTTATGGTACCTACTGTGTTAAGCATGAAGTGCTCAGAGTTTATGCAAACTGCCAGCTCTTACATATTACTGTCTTATGCCGACAGGCCATACTGAAAGCCAGAGAATATTATTCTGATATATCACTCAGATTACATAAGGTTTAGCTTTCTCAGATCCGATATCTTAAATGAGGATTTGATACTCACTGAAAAGGGGCAAAAAAACGCCTTTTTTTTACAATAGTATAATGTAATATTTACAGAATCTGTGCCAAAAATGAGTAGCAGTTTGACAGACAATCAATAACTTCAGCAGTTACAATCAGCGGATGAAAGATGAACCTGCAGCTTTCTTCAGAAACATCCACATACGTTTGTTACAAATGCTTAGCTCTTTTTTCCCAAGCATTTAAAAATTTTCAGTTATCCTCCCACAATTAATCCTCCCACTTAACCTTTAGGTTTCCTTCTCCTGTTAGGAATTCGGAGTAGCCAGCGTCTGTAGCTAGCAGTCCTACAAACTGCATTGTTGGCCGTTGCTGAATAAACGCTTCGACAGCCTTGTCCGTAACGTGCTTTCTTCCTGAAATGTCCAGAGATACAAGGTTGGGCAAGATATCTTTCTGTTCCAATAAACGAAGTGCTATGTCTGATGTGAACTGTTTATCATCTGAAATATCAAGATGATTTAGGTATTTTAGTTCTCTTATAACATCCAAAATCTGTGTTGTGGTCATTTTTAAGCATTTCAGGTGATGCATGGTCAAAGATTTGAGGCGGTCTTTGCAGGTAAGGAGTGCAGTTATGTCAGTGACAGAGGTGTTTGATATATCCAGACTTTCTAATCTAGGAAGTGAGGCAACATCTGCCAAGTCCTCATTGTAGAATAGAACATTGGTAATACTCAACGCACGAAGCCCAGACAGTTGACTGAAGCACCTTTCATAGGGATCTTCCAAGGAAAGAGTTAATGAGTTCAGCACAAGGCATTGAAGGTTTTGCTGGATCCATTTATTGCTGCCAAGTCCACTTATAATGTCTGTGATTGTTATATCTGCATTCACCCCAGTGGCATCAAGTTCCACCAGCTTGTGATGGCAGAATGCTTTCCGGAAAGCCACCGCAGAGATTTTTGCTTTCCGGATACAAGCGCGTTTCAGACGCATCTGGTTGCCTCGGAAAATGCCCACAGTTCCATCATTCAGCAGCCCTGTTGGGAAAGAGAATTAGCATTTGACTGTAGTGTCCTGTAACTTAGCTCTTAAGAGCCAAGAAAAATAAGAAGTGTTAACAAAGTGAATTGCAAAATAATGCATATTGTATCTCTATGCCATTGATTCCATTCCACTGATAAAGGTTAAGGTTATGAACTCACTTGTGGAAAAAATATAAAAATTTGAATTAGAACCAAATTAACATGTAGTATATATACAATATCTACTTGTCTCAGAAGATGCAACATGCAATAACTGAAATGTGGAAATTATTCAAAACCTTTCAGACTACAACCTCCACTTGCTGGATTTGCTTGTGATAACTGGTTAGAAACGTGACACAAACAGGATCATGTAATTTCTGAAAGTTTTCTTTCCCCAGAGGTGTGCTCTTCCCTGACCAGTTTTGTTAACCTTAAGAAAGGTACAATACTAGCAAATCAATGAACATTTTCCATCTTGTTCAAGTAATGGAGTAATTTAGTATTTGATTGGATTTGTAAGTAGGATCAATCTACTAAACTAATGAAGCTCTTTCATATATCCTCCAAGAAGGAGGTAGGAGTGTTGCTTGGAAACAAGCTGAATCTGATACCAAAAAAAAACCCCAAAAAAGCATTTCAAAGACAAGAAAGAAAAAGACTAGCATAGAGACTGGGAAGGAAAGACTGCAATGAAAAAAGAAAATGAGATGATCTTGTCTGAGATTATAATCCTTCAGCTGAGTAGTAAGAAATCTGCATATGCAGTCCAGTCTTGCAGCATGCTGGCAACATCTTAACTGAAATAATATTCAGTTCTGTGCACAGGATTATCCAAAATGCACAGGAAATCAACATCTCTTATTTGCATCATATCAATAGTTCAATTACTGCATTATAGAGAGTCATAAGAGAAGGCTATGGTTGCATAAGCCTGTATGTCAGAGGAATAGGAAGAAAGTGTCCTTCTAGTTTCACATTAGAGATTTACAGAGTCCTCCTGTTTTGAACCTCCTATGTATAGACATATTGAGTACAGAAAAGAAACCAAAAATGCAATAAATATATATATTATAGTTTGTCTGGATTTAAAGTCATTAGAGAGCATTCCACCCTAGGAATGTCAAATTAATATTAAGATTTGTATATCTTTCTAAAGAACAAGCAGGCATTTCTGAACAGGTAGTTGAAGTATTTCTAGTTTGTAGAAAAAGAGAAATAGGACGTGAGTGACCTGGTACCTAGGAGAAAGAAAGTGCAATAATTTGGTAAAATATTACTATATGACTTTTGCATTTTTGCTAATCATTTCACTTGAGGATCAAGTCAGGCTATGTCACTAGCTTACTTCAACCACACCCTGCTTATCTGGCTGGAAACTTATTACATGTTGCACCCTGGCACAGTGTTTGTGATCTCTCTGCAGCTGAAGCTGTCCTTACCAACACTGAAGGAATAGGAGCTTGCTACCAATCTGCTTTCTTGGGACTACTATAAATAATTACATATGAGAAGATAAGGTAGGTTGAAGGCAGAGGAGGGTTGAGGTTTGCCTTTTGTTTTTTAGAACCATTGCCTGGGTTAGATAGGTCTGGAAACAGCTGGAAAAAAATAAAATTCTGCTATATGCAGATTCAACTAATTTATTAGTCACATCCACTTACAGATGCAGGGTTCTTTGTCTGTTTAAATATTTTTTCTAATATCATGTCTCATCTCCACATAAAGTTCCAGAAAGAGGTCTTCCGCCACTTGTTTTTCAGATTACCTTAATGCCTGCATTCTCTCTTTTCATGCCAAAACACCTTTATTGACATAAACTTAACATTTGCCTTTGTTACACTTAAAGCAAAACATCAAACAAGACAGTAGCCCTCCCTTCAAATACATGCTGACATAAAGCATACAAACTAGTATTCAAGATGTGAAAAGCTAATGCATTTTTCATAGTTTATTTTATAATAAATTTGAATAATAATTTTATAATATTGTATATATAATTTTATAATAAATTTGACTGCTTTTTAGCAAATAATTCCACTTCACTGAGCGTGCTAAGAGAGCTAAGACACTTGTACACCTCATTAAATCCTCTGACAGTTAAGAAAACATAGTTTAACTAATTGCTCTGCAGAAGACATTATTTCTATCAATTATTAGTTAATTTCTATGAATTATTTCTATCAATTATTTGAAAACTGTTAGAAAAGTAGAATTGAATCAATCCAAAAAGCAACTAAAAGAAGAACATAAGGGAAAAGAACTGATGTTCAATTTAAGAAATGTTAAATTAAATTTGTAACTTTGAGACAAAAGACTTTCTAATGAGAGCTTTGCATAAGCCAGATGAAGCTGTAGCAAAATTGGAGCAACAGAATTTCTCTGCTAAGAGAATAAGGAATATAGTACATAAGCAATATAGAACATCAGATTCTGCTAGAAAATACATCAGCGCTACAGTGTCACACTTCAGTAAAATATTTTGGGCAATGACCCACAAGTAATCGTCTTTACCATGAAATGCCATTGTCTGCAGCAATCGATCAGCCACTTCTTGAGGAAACATCCCCGGCTCCTGCAAGCAGAGAGTCCCATCCTGCCTTTCTGTGCAAAACTTCTCTAGGTTGGCGGTCAGGAAATTCAAGCAGATGTCAAGCAAAGAGTAAGGAGATGCTTCCTCCTGTCACATGCAAGAAACATGACAGTTCAAATCATTGTCTCTATCTACAAAACTTCCATTCCTCTACCATGTTATTTTCAAGCAAATCATTCTGTTGTTAGTCTGATTCTCACAGAAAAAGACAAATATTGCAAAAGGGGAGGTCCCTCTTGGAGGGCACACAGCTCAAGTGCCTCAAGTCACAGGATCAATGATGCCCTCTCTGATGGACCATACCCTCCCATAGTCGCCCCTGGAGCCACAGTGTTGTACAAGACAACTAAAGTCCTACTTAGATTCATACAGAGTGGAAAACAAACAAACAAACAAAAGTATTTTCCTAATCAGTAAAATGATAAGCAGGAAAAGGCAGTACTACCATGCTAAAAACTGGGAGGGCCTGAAAGCAGATTTCTAAGTGTTTTGGTGTTCAAAAATACAAATAGAAGATTATGATAAATTCAGGTGCTCTTGAAAACTCTCTAGTTACTTAAGTACCTTTAAATAATTGCGACAGAGTACTCAAGACATTTAATTCGCAAGACAATACATTAAAAAATGACATCACTTTAGCTTTAAAATGTATTTGCAACACACTAAACTGACAGAAAAAAAAATACCCAAAAAAACTTTGTCTTTCTATCTAGATCAATTATGATTTCCATCAAGATTTAACAAGAAAGTTATCAAAAAGCTGTCAAAGTAAAATACATGTTTGAAGAATATATGGTTCAGTGACTTGTGTTAACTTATTATGAAGTATGTTGGAGAAATATATGTACTAATAACAGCAAAAAAACCAACCCAGCCTCCAGATAACATGCGGTCTAATTACTACATCCTGTTTTGAAAAATAAAATACAAAAATACAATATAGGATTAAAAATGATAGCAGCATTTAAATCAAATCTTATTTGATTAATCTTAAATTTATTATTTGACTAATCTTAGTCTACCCACAACAGAAACCTACTGCCAAGCCACAGAAGAAAGATAGATCATATCAAAAAAGGAGACTCAAAAAGATCTACTTTAGTTCCAAACTTCATGCAGCAATAAGGTAACAATTACTGCAATATTCTTTCTGATTATAAATACTTTTTCCTCCTTTTTATCCTAAGGAGATAGAAATCATATACAGTATTACCTCATGTACAAAAGACAAAGTAGAATATAAAGTTAATCTATACCTTCAGAAATTAAGATTGCATGTTTAATAAGAAAAATTCCAAGAATTTGGCAATTTAGTGTTTAATAATAGCCTACTGTTTTCAGTCACACAAATTAATCAGCATAAAGAATGTCTCAAAAGCATCATGAATCATCCACAGCACTGCACAAAAGAAGGGGCTGAGTGACTGGTACACACTCCCTCAGATCATTTTGAAAATAACAGCATCAACTGTTGCCACATCTCATCTGGAGGTAAAATTCCAGCTTGTCTTTTAGAATGAACACTCTGGATAAATTCATCTCTCTTTTCTATATCATTTTAGTTCTCTTCTGCTGCTTCATCGGCTCACCAGAGAAGTACAGAAGTATATAAAAGGTTAGACAGAAAAAATATAAGGAAAAATAAGACAGTAACAGACCTTTTAAAACCAGCTGCCTGTATCAGAAGGTTGGAAGGCAGAACAATAGGTCAAAGAGATCTTTGACACTTACCTTTAACAATTCACATATTGTCAACACAGACACTGTAGTTTACCAAAGAATCTGAAGACTAAAGTACAGGTCTGAGAGTTAGAAACTCTAAATTATTCAAATGCAAGCTCTTTCAGCAGTATTTGATATGCAGATCCCAATCTCTCTGACTCAATTTCTCTAACGGAAAATATGCATATTTGGCTCACAGAGATCTATGGTGCTCAAAGGAGATCTTTGGTGCTTAAAGTTTTAGGGGTTTTGTTTGTTTTTGTTGCTGTTTTCTTTTTAAAGAGATTGTTACACCGTTGAAGAAATAGGAGTTATTTTTCTGATGTGACTTGCTGAAAACAGCAATTTTGGCTGCTTCGCACTTCAAGCTGATATGAAAAGGAGAGAGAGAATTTGGAATCTTTAACATTTTTTGTTTCTTTATAATATGCAAAAAAAAGTCTGAAATATTTGAGGAGTAATCCAACTACTTATTCAAATTTATGACATTTTTAAAGGAAAAGATTTCTTTGCACCTATGCCCAAGAGCTGCATGACAGCTGCTGACTTGAGCAGAAAGCGGCATCCCTGCTCCAAGTCTATGAAAGATTCCCACCGAACCACAGACATCCTCATCTCCTGTGCCTGCAAATTGCTGCTCAAATATGACAGGAATAGAATATTGGCTCTGCTAATTCCTTCTGGTACTGTCTCATCATTTCTGCCAGAAAAGCCAAAATACTTCATATATCAGCGTGCAAACTCCAATGAGATTTTTGGTCTTGCAGACAGGCTGCTATCAAATAAATCAGAAAGCTGTCAATCAATATCTCTAACTGGCCAATCTTTAATTTGAAACCTATAATTTTAATATTAAATAAGCATGTTAAAAGACCATACAGTGCATCACCATAACAATAAAAAGATGCACTCCACTAGCAGGAATCAGAAATTCTCTGTCAGTGTCATGCTTACTTATTTACATTAACTGCACTTACTCCATCTGTGGGAGAAACTAAAAAAAAAAAAAAATATTTGCAATGCTTCTTTAATTTGATGCATAAAGACTGAAGAAACACAGCTAAAGACAACTCTTAAGGATATTTTTCCCCCTATTTGATGAGATTGCTTTATCTAAAGAAATCCCTTGACAAGCATCAGGAAAATGTTATCCGAGGTTGCTAGCTCCCAAAACAAACCAGCTAGACCGTATCCTGCAAACCACCTCTTACACAAATCAGCAGCATTCCTCTTCTCCAGCACAACCTTCATTTAAGGGAGAATATTGACTAGCTAAAGATCACAGAGTAAGAGTCTTCATCTGTACTTAAACACTCACAAGTTTAGTATTTAAATATTTCTTGCCTCTGTTGAAACAAAGTATTCTTTTGAGTGTTAAACTGAAAATAAATTGGGTCTTTGCTTTCAATACATTTCACTTTCTGCTTCTAATAATCTAAAATGCAATGCTTTAACTTAGTATGTCAACCAAAGTTCAGAATATCTTTTTTTAATTCATAAATGGAGCTTTTATTTTATCAACAACAATTCTGCGGGGAAAAACAAAACCAAGCAAACAAACAAAATAAACAAACAGAAATTAAAACAGAAAACCAACAACCAAACCACAGACCATACACTGCATGATACAAATCTTGGCACCCTTCTTAGCTAAAACTTACATTAATAAGAGTAAGGTGATGCACCTAAAGTCAATTGATCAACAGAATGAAAATAGAGTAACTCCATTTAGATGGACTTTTTAAAGGCTTATTTCAATTAATAATTTTAAAAATAACTTTGGTCATGCTTAACATAACCAAGCTAAACATAACAAAGCAGAGTGGAGGAGAATACGTGGCTATTGGCATCTAATAGTAATATAATACAAGCATCAGACTGAAATGCAAGATCTGCTTTGATATGATGTCATCCAGGTCAGCTTTTAAGCATATACACCAGCATCACTGTCAAGGTTCTCACAAAGAAACTCAACATTTTCTTTTAAAATCTTCTCATATCAATTTTAGATACTGCTAGCATCTATCTTATCCCATACTTTTAAGTCCAGATATTAAAATAAATAAAGGAACATCTTAAAAGACTTGGAAGAATTTAGAGACTTCTAAAGCTAATATCATGCCTACATTAACTGGTTGAGTGGGTGCAAATCTCAAAATGAAATCCTGTTCCTTTTGAAAGGGATTACCATGCAACCACCCACTTATGTAACAACAACAGAGGAAAATCATCAAAAAAAAAAAAAAAAAAAAAAAAAAAGACACTGTTTTAACTGACATTTTCCACCAGGAATAGTTGTCTTGCTTTGTGCAAAAAGCAAATTCCACAGCTATAAAAGCCTTTTTCACTACAGGCATTTGTGATCGCTCTGAAAGATTTTATTTCTTTTAGTTTCGTGTCTAAGACTTTTTTTTTTATTGGCAGTTTTTGATGAGGTTTTCATCAATGAGTCTGTATAAAACCTTTAAATGCAGATACTAATTTCAGCTGCAACAGAACAATTTTTATGGCTTATCCATTTTTACCTCCATTATTTATTTTGGTGTGATAAAACCTGACTGTACAAGGCTTCTATATAGTCTACAAAGCTCATCTGCCTTTTTTTTTTTTTTTTTTTAATTTTTCTCCTCTTCTTTTCTTCCTTGAAAACTCTAAAGAGATAGGAATATAGTGTAAGGGACTTTTCAAATTGTGACAATTATTTCCCTCCAGAAGCTGGTAGGAAAATGAGAGCTATTCAGGAGCTTCGGTCCTGGTTTTGGACATTCTTTTTCACTGTTCACCCTCTCCTCACAGCCCTAAATGCATTCTTAAAATGATAAGTAGTAACTTAAATAATGGTCAACAGAGTTCTTCTGAGCCCTAATAAAGGAAGGGAAAGGCAGTGAAAAATAAACAGTTCAGCGACTGATGCTACAGAGAAAGTTTTTTGATCATTCTTCCTAAGTTTAAAAGAATGAAGCAAAAGTCTGTATTTTATTAACTAGCAGACTCAAGGATAGACTAGGAGTAGAATTCACCAAAGTTAACATCTATTAATTCCTCTCGCACAACCAGCAGTATCATGCTGATTAAAGTCGCTAGGCACATAGAGTTAGAAGAGATCACGAGGGGAATAAAATTAAACAGCATGATATCCAAAGCGACCTTTTAGAAGGTAATATCAAGAAGTCCAGACAGGTGTTCATCAATTCAAAGTGACCAGAGAGGAGAACCTGAATAGTTTACTTAATTACAGGGAAAGGAGGTTTCAGGAGGGACATCAAGCAAAAATCAGGAAGTACGAGTGCCATATCCAAGGCACTAGGAGACCTCAGGAGACTATTTATGTTCAGGAAATACTTGCGCCGCTTCTGTTTGACCAAAAGTCACTAGAGCACTCGGAAAAAAAAAAAAAAATTAAAAAAAAAAACAAAAAACCACTTGTTGGGAAGAAGAGACAAAAACAGCCTTTCCTACTCGTCCAGCAGATCAAAAGGTATGAAAAATGTGAGTGGTGGCTGTATGTGTGGTGTTGCAAATAAGCACTACAGAAGAAAGAGGAAGCTTACTGAGGTAAAGTACAATGCCAGCACAGTGACCAAGGTGCATGCAACTGCCACAAAGTAAAACTTTGCCATCAATACAGAGGTCAGGCCACAGTGCTCCAATATTAAACAGGGAAGTCCTATGGAGGGTAAAAGAAGGTAGCTACCTTTAAAGCAAAGATTAGGGAAGGAAAAAAAAAAAGGGGGGGAAAAAAAAGTTTATTAGGGGTTTAAATGAAGTGATGCCTGCGATAAGGAAGGATTAGCCCAGAAGACCCAGGAGATTCCTGCAAACATGCACACTCATCTCTCACGCAGGGGAGCCGCCGCAGCAGCACCCACACGCGCAGCTCCAAGGCCTGGCGTTAGCAGAAACGCACGGCCAGCGGCGAGGCCCAGGGACGCGCCCGAGCGTTCTCCCCACGCTGGGCACCCCGAGCCCCGCAGAGGACACCCGCAGCGAGAAGCGCCCGCGCTTGAGCCCGTATTTATGTAACCGGGGCGGAAGGGGGTTATACAACACGCGGCGCCTCAGCGTGAGGCGATGGCGGTCGCCGCCCGCCGCCGCGGGCTCCCCTCAGCGGCGGGGTGGGGGAGGGGCACCCCGCAAACGGCCCCGCGCCGGCCAACGGCCTCACCTGTCCCCGCCGCCCCCCCCCAACGGTTCGCGCCCCTCAGCGCGGGGCTGGCGCCCCCGCCCTAACGGCCGCCCTCCCCCCCACAAGACCCGGGGCATCCGCGGCGCTTCGCGGCTGTCACCCCCACTGCCCCCNCAGCCACCACGGCAGGGGCCGCGCTCGTTCGCTCACTCACCATGGCGGCGCAGCGGGCCGGACGCGAGCGCCCAGCGAACCGCGTCCCAGCGCTGGGCTCTCTCTTTTTTTTTATTTATTTATATACATACATATATTTTTTTTCCTTGCCCCCCTCCCTCCCCCAACTGCCACCCCCGACCTGGAAGGGAATCTGCCTGAGCCGGCCGGGAAGCAGCGCTGAGCCCGCCTCCCTTAAAGGGGCCTGCTGTGAGGCGAGGGCGGTGGTGGCTCTGGCCGCGGGGAGGTGCGATGGGAGCCAGGTTGGAGGCTGTGGTGCCCGCCGGGGGTGGGAAGGCCACGAGCAGGACCAGGACGAGGATTAGGGCTGTCACCAACCCAGTGCAACGGCTTTTGCTTAAGAGCTTCGAGCTGCTTTCACGTCGGAATGAGGAGCGAGGGAGAGTAATAAGAGGCTGGTGAGTTTGCCCAAGTAAATGCTGCTTGCTCAGCATGAGGGAATTAAGCACTTGGACACTGCTTAGCTGGCAGTTCCTGATGTTGAGGAACCTCTGTCGTGGTGAGGAGTCCTGTATCACCTTCACACTTGTTGCTTGCCCGTGGACCTCTGTATCCAAACCTGCTTTCCTCTCCAACTGGTCTCTCAAGGTAACAGGAATCAGCTGCCCAAGCACCACAGGTTTTGCTTCCTGCAAGAAGAGTTTTGCCATATGCTTCAATACAAAATAACTTCAGGTGCCAGGTACAGGCCTGCTGATGGAAAGCAGACATGTGCTATAATTTATTATTGAAGATAAATACAGTTATTTTTGTGTTGGGATACAAAGTAAAGAGTGATACAATTACCATCCAGGTAAAATGAAATTTCAAAGACATCATGGTTAAGCTTTTTACAGAGTTGCTGTTTTCCTGTACAGCAGCTTTGAATAACATTTGTTTACAACCAACATATCCATAAATGTTAAGGAGAAAAAAAATATGTCTCTGCCATTAGATAACAATATATCCTACAAGCCAGCACATTATGCAAACACAGATTTACCTCTCAACATCTGCGCAACAAAGGTCAGTTCTAGCCCTGTTGCTTAGGTGGGGATGTTGAGGCAGAGAAAGTAATCAATGTGTTTGGGACATCATTTCAAAGGAGAACAGAACGAAAAGTCCCCACGGTGTGTGAATTAAACTGCGTAAAAATCCAGCCCGGTTAAAAGAAATAACACGTGTGTAATTCCAGACGGGATTTCGTTTGCTGTGCGAAGCTTCAGCTCGGAGCGCGGGACGTCGGGGGGCTGTAGCGAAGGGGGCGCCAGAGCAGCCGCCCCCGCCCTCTCCAGCAGGTGGCGCCACCGGCCCGGCCGCCGCCGCCGGGGCGCGCATCGAGCCTCGGCGCGCTCGGCGTTCTGCCGCGCGGGCTGGCGCGGCGGCGCTCGGCGCTCTGCCGCGCGGACTGGCCCGGCGGCGCTCGCGGCATGGCGGGGCTCGTGAACTTCGAGGATGAGGAGGAGGTACGTGTCTACCTGGAGAACCTGCACATCGAGTACAGCTACCAGTGCCACCGCGAGGGCGACCCCGACGGTAAGCGTTACCCCCGCTACCCACCGCGGGACCCCTCTGCACGGTTGCGCCCATCACTGCTGCCTTGCAGGCTGCCAGCGCCTCGCCGACTACCTGGAGGCCGTGAAGAAGGACTTTGAGGGGGCGGCGCGGGTGCTGCGCGAAAACTGCGAGGCGCACGGCCACAGCGAGAGCTGCTACAAGCTGGGAGGCTACCAGGCCATCGGGAAAGGTGAGCCGATGGGAGCTGGCGGGGGAACACCTTCCGCTCCTGGCAGTCTTGGCACCACCTTTCATGTGCTGAGCGACTGATGGTCTGGTCGTGTTGTGAGTGGGGAATGAGTGGCAGGTTTTATGACAGGCATGCCAGTGGGGAAATGAGGCATTTCGATGGGGTGTCAAGGGCCTGCCTTTCTCTTGACCTTTAAGTGTCCTTCCTCTCTTATGGCCTCACAGTTAAGGCTAGGAAAAGGTGGAAAAGTTTTGCTTTCTTTTTTTTTAGCTAGTTACGAATCACTAGAATTTCTTTGCAAGATCCATTTATCTTATAAGTTTAGAATTGCCAGAGTTGTAGGGCTGGATCAGTCCTCTCAGGTTTTTGTGGCCTAGAAGGCTGAGGACAAAACAAGCCTTAATTAGACGAATGGAGCTGTAGTTACTTTTAGAGAGGTCTGCAGCATATGTTTGGGTTTCTGCAGCTCTAGTTAGATTTAAGAGTGTTTGTTGTCCCAGATCATCTGTGTCCTTAGGATAATGATAGTGCAAGGGAAAAAAAAATACACATTTTCTAGCTTAGAAAACCTTGAACTACTTAAGATACTTCTCTTACTACCCAAATGAGTGTTTTTAGGTACAGGGTGAAAAAGATGGAGCGCCTGCTTACTGTAATCATTTTTATTGTTGTTGGTTGGCAGGTGGACTCATCCCAGATTTGAAAGCTGCCTACAACTCCTTTATGAAGTCTTGTGAGAAAGGTGGGAAGAGGTCAATAAATGCCTGTCATAACATCGGGCTCTTGGCCCACGATGGGCGAGTAAATGGTGATAAACCCGACCCAGTTGTCGCTAGAGACTACTACACAAAAGCCTGTGATGGCAATTTTGCTCCGAGCTGCTTCAACCTCAGTGTAATATACCTGCAAGGAGCACAGGGGGTCCCTAAGGACATGAACCAAGCCTTGCAGTATTCTCTGAAAGCCTGTGAGCTGGGTCACATGTGGGCATGCGCCAATGCCAGTCGAATGTACAAACTAGGAGATGGCACTGAGAAGAATGATGCCAAGGCAGAAGCATTGAAAAATAGGGCAAAACAGTTGCATAAAGAACAGAGAGAAGCACCATTTTCCATAACATTTGGGGAGTAAAACTGTCAGTTGTAGTTCTTAAACCTGCAATTTTACATGTTGAGTGAACTCATTATTTAAATCACGTAAGCATACAGTTTTAATTATAGTGAATAAATATTCTGTAAGTTTTTGCATATACAAATAAACCTATATTTTGTGGACATAGTGTGGTCAACTCTGCTGCCCTTTTATCCACTTTTAAATACATGTGTTTTAGATTCCTGCTGTTGCTTTAACAAGGGCAAAAACTTCTGGTCTTTTGAAAGTTTATGATTTCAAGAATGGAGACCTCTTGCTTGTTCATGTTTCAGTGTCAAGGCTTGTGCTAGCTTGTGCTATTAGCTTGTGCTAATTCAAAAAGTATAGTTGCAAGATCATTCAAACTTCCACATTCAAAACTATCTGCAAACTCACAACAATTTATTGGCACAACTGTCTGCAAACACAAATGGTGTGCACACATGGGTGGTCTGCGCTGAGGCTTCTCAGTGCCAGAATGATCTGAGAAACCTGAGTCAATGCATTTGCTGAAGGTAACATCTGTTGTCCTAAAACAGTATTAAGATATTTTATTTGTTCTGTCATCAAACTGTCAAAAATACACATAACCAGGAGAAAAAAAAMCAAATATCTTGCTCTATGAAGAAAAACTAATTTTGTATTCTACTAAGGTATCTTTAATGTCATAACTTCATCTAAGAAGTTGGATTTATTGTATCAGTCTCTTAAATTTTACAGGATGTTACTGAATATAATTCATTTAATTTTATAAATGTTTATTATTTGTTGGACATACTTTAATTTCTAAATAATTCAGCCTTTAAATGGAGTCAAATCAATAATCTTTTGTTGAAGAGTAACTTTTGCCATAACATGTTTGATTTGGAGTGGAGAAAGGACCACTTATAAAAGCTGTGGGGGTTTGTTTGTTTGTTTTGTTTTCTTGATGTTGTTTTGAATGTGAAAAAATGTCAGTGGAGCACTTTTTCAACTAAAAGCTGTGTTCTGTAGAAGTACATGTTTTTGGGAGGGAGTTGTCCTGAGTTCCTCTCTCCTAAAGGGAGTTTTAGCCTATAAAATTGAAGTAGATTTTTGTTGGGCAACAAGCTGTGAATGTTGGAGCTGTGCCTGTCACGCTGTGAGCTGCGTCCTCGTCCTCTTGTGCTTATTTTTTGGAAACACCTGTCTGTGCAGAACCCACTGGCTGTGCTCATTTGTCACAGCCAGGAACACTGATTTGCCGAAGGGTGGCAGTGCAAACCCAGAAGTCTCCTTTCTGCTTAGCTTCATGCTATGCTGTCATATTCAATCTGATTAATGCTCTTTGGTCCCATCTGCTGTTTTAGGTATTCATTTACACTTCTAAACATTATAATACAAATCTATAATACTCTTTCTATGGTAGAAAGCCACTTGCAGTTGTTTAGTGTCCTCTTTTACATGCAAATTAAAAATGGTATCCCTCAGTCTGGGAGAAGAAAAAAAAGCTGTGGAAACTGTCAATGAAAAAGGCCATCTTTTATTCTATGAGTTCACCTGTAACAGAGGTGGGATGTGGCACTCCTGTGGAAGAGTAGGATGCTGTGCTCAGTTTGTGCTGGGTACTGTGCATAACTCCTTAACGTCAATAATGTGGATTTGCCGGTGTGAAGGGAATATTACCCTCAAAGGAGTGGAGGGATGTACCGTACACTAGTGTGTGCCACAGTCCTGCTATTGAAAAGAATGTCATCTTGCCAAGTTAGCAAAATGCAGGTTTTTTTGCTCTTCTTAGCATGCCTAGCGTTTTATCTTGCACACTGCCTAGCAACAAACAAAACTGAAGAATGATTTTTAATTATTTTTACTGCATCTTTTAGCAGGAACAATTAATTCAATGTCTTAGTACGTCTATTCTTATCTGCTGTTCAGAAAAGCTGATGATGCACCAGGGTTGTACAAACTGTAGCTGATTCTTCCTTCCCTCTTTGAGGCCGCAGCTCATGAGTTAAGGCCCAGCGCTTGCCAGTGTGCATAGGAGTACTCATACTGCATGCAGTGAGATTGCTCCTCTGTGAGAGATTGAGGTTACATGTTTACAACATTCTTAGGGGTTATAAATATGTGCAATAGCCTCAGGAGATAAACGTGAAAAAAGATAATTGAATATCTTCAAATACAAGCGATGAGCAATATTGGCAGCTGGTTTCAAGGTAACTGCATGTAGTTTATGTTGTGGAATATTATTACCTTTAGATTTCCATAGTTCACATGTTAAGAAAAAGCGGTAGTAGCTGCTAGGGGAGATTTGCAGCTCTGTCTGTTTCTGACAAGAATCTTCAGTTGGGGAATCCCTGACAGTTTGGCAGGTGGCAGAGAGTTCTTCCCCATACCTCTGGTCATCTCAGTAACTGACATGTCACGTTTTAAGCACAACTGAATGCTGAGGATCAGGCAGGTGTTCTTGCCGCACACAAAACAAAAATGGGTACACTGTTTTGAGGAGGCAGAATGTGCTCCCAGCAAATGACATTTTTTTTCGTTATGCTGGTATACAGAGAGCATGTGACACTGCTGGACTTGCTTCTAGTTAAATGCTGGGAGGAAGGCTTCAAGTTTTATTTCCTGTTCTCTGAACAAATGTAGGGTTTTTTAGCCAGTGGGTTTCATTGATAGGGGGCTCAAAATGCTCCACATGCACACTGATTGTCTTTTCCCCCATTGATTTCTTGAATATGGGCCTGCATGGCTGCTTGAAAAGCCCAGCTGGTGAGCTGAGAAGGCACAGACTGGAAAAACAGCAGAGCTGTGCTTGGCTTCAACTCCCAATCTTGCTGTTTCAACACAAGTGTGAGGAAGAAAAAGCAGAACTGTAGGAATGAAACTGTCTCTACTTTGAATAGATCTACTGTGACAGATGGAAATAAGTTTGTACACTGTAGCATCAAACTGAACAAAGCGCTCACTTCATGTGAAGTGAGCGCGTTCTGAAAAAAAAAATATTTCAAATATAGTGCTCACTTTTTTTTTTCCCTGCAAATGCAAATGTTTATAACCGGGAAATGTAGCTCAATAAACTGAGAGCAGTTTGGGTGCTTTGTAAAAGTTTCTGCTGTATTTGCAGTTCTGCTTCGTCCAGCTATCTGAGCATCTGAGTCACCAGTTCAAGCTGGTGATAGCCCCGATTTCAAGCTCCTCTCGCGTGCTTCTTAACTGTCTCTACTGAAATCATGCTGATTTGGTTCCCTTCATACACAGAGTTACTATCTTTGGCTTGTATGGATAAGCTACAGGGGCAGGGAGGGTTTTAAGGGAGCTGCCCCACACTGTGGGGGGAAAAATGTGGAAGAGCAAGGAGTTACCCCAGGTCTCCTGAACTACAGATTAAGCATGCAAGTCAGGAGACTCTAGTTTCGGACAACACACATACATAGATTTTAAGTACCATTAGCCTGAATATTGTTTCTTCTTGTTTCTTGCATGTTGCTGACTGATTTGCACAGTATATCTGACTTCCACGTGTGCCTTACTACTATAGTGATGTTCTTGACTGCACAGTCATCACCCCTAATTCCATTTCATGCAGATTGTTTCAGTTTCTGGACGGCTTCTGCAGTGTTATTTCTGTTACACTTTTTTTTAATATATATATAATGTGGATTTAGAAAACACATTCCTGACTGATTAGATTTTGGGCTCCAGTTAAATGCAATCATGTACCTGTTCTGTAACAGCAAGGTAAATAAGAAGAGCCATGCATGTAAAGGTATTTAGTATCTTAGAATTTTAGTTTATATAAGTATGTGTAAAGCTTGTGATATGTATGTGTGCATATATTGCCCCAATTTATACTATTGACCTCGAACATGAATGCTGCAGCTGTGATCTGGATAAAGAGCAAGATTTATCATTGAAATAAATTAACTGGGAGAAACACCAACATGAATCTGGCCACAAGTGACAATATGTACAGCAGAATGAATTAATTATTAAGCTCTGTCTCACTATATCTCACTATATGCTATGCATCTAGAGTTTCTGTGAATTAAAGCAGATATTTCCAGTGCAATGGGACCTATAACAGCTTCTTAGTATGGGTATAATTACTGCTAGTATAAGCACAAGGGCACATCATGATGATAAAGTGTGTGCTCTTTAACAACAGGTGGCAGTATGTGAAAAACATTCTTGCATGCTGTGGGTGTAAGGCCCCTGGCTCTGTTCTCTGCAAAAAAATCTGTGGTAGTAACAAAAGTGAGATTGTTAACAAACACACACAGACAGAAACAGAGCTCCTTTCTCAAGGAGAGACTGCGTAGCAAGTGCATGTTGCAGGGTGTGGTTTTGTTTTGAGCTTATTCCTAAGCCTTGATGACTGACAGAGGATTGAAAAATTTCAATGTTATAAAATGACATTTCTGTATAAATCATGTTAAGTGTGTTAGTAGAAAGGCTCTTTTGCTACATGAAAACACCGTCAAAAGTGGTTTAAAGTGGTTTGAGGCTCTCTCTGATCAGTTTGTTGCCCAGATATATGTATTTTTTTGATCTAATGGCTGATGGTGCCTTAACAGATGCATTGGATATATAAGGCCCTCCTTTACTAGACTACTTTTCTCCAGAGTGACAAAGTATCCGGATGTCTCATCTCAGCAGATTACAGGTCGTATACGGTTAATGATGTTCCTAGCAGTCTATTCTCAACCTGGAGATTATGTTCAAGAGACATAATCAAAACCATAAAGGATAAAAATTGTATAAGCCAAATCTTGGCTTATAACCATTGTGCTCTGATACAGTGAGGATATTTTCAAAAGGCCAGCGTTCGCCTCCTCACTCATTTCCCCTTATGTTACAAAGGCTAAATTGTATGTCCTTCTGGGCAGAAATTATTCCTCGAAGTGTGTGAGGTCATAAAAAGATGGAGCTAGAAATATAGTCCAAATAACATACTTGGAAATATGGAAGCCCTGGTGGTCTTTTCTGTCACAGTCAATTGAGTTACAAATAAAGCAGACCCCGTCAGTCGCAGCTTTGCCATTCCTAGAATAACTATTTTCCTCCTTTTTTTTCGTTTGCATTGATTGAAGCACACAGCCAACCTCCTTTAATAACGCTGCAATCTTCAGAAAGATTGGAGGGATTAATTCAATAATTAATTGAATGCACTCATGAACACCTGGTCATAAATGATAAGTACATTCACTGCAAGACTATTTTCCTGCAGCTGTGGAGAGATGATTAAAGGCGCGTTGGCTTTGTGCTGAGATGCAAAAATTTACTAGCGCCATATCGTGTTGTGTCATAAACACCATGTGGATTCATTCTGGATAGAAGATGATATTGGGTAAAGAAGCTGCATAATACCATTAAAAAAGAAAACACGTGGTTCAGTGGTTCTGGTTCTGTTATGTTGTAACAGAAGCAGCTTTGCAGCTGGTTTTCCTTCTGCTCTGCTGCCAATAGCTTTTTCTGTCTGCAGGGTGTGTGTGGAGCTGGTGCAGTGCCTGCATGGACGTGATCTGGGGTGACTTTGTATGGGGCAATCGCTACCTCAAGAAAGCATAATGATGCTCTGCTCCTTATTACAGTACAAGCTCTTTATTTAGTCTGTAAGATGGTCACTCTACTGAGAGAGTCTATCTACTAGCACTTGAGATGGGAGAAATCTCCTAAGTAGCCCTTCTTCACTTTGGTAGATGGAGAAGGAAGAATGTCCCCTGCTTCCTCCTCTGTGTTTGTCAAACTAGTATGGTGCTCTGATTTTCTAAACACACCAATAATATGGCTCAGAATCTATATGAAGCAGTTTTTCAGAGCTCTTAAGTTTTAATTGATCTAATTCTGTACCAAATCTTAGATATCTGATTTCTTATTCCATAGCAGCAGTCTCCCTTTGCTCACTTTTTTCTTCTCTCATTGCTGCTTCTTTCTTCAGAAGCATCAGCTTCTGAAACAGACACAAAACCCACTAACATTTACTACTTTGAGACTACATCACATTTCCCATTTGTTGTTAGTCTCTTTTAAATACACTAATTACAATTATCCGCAGCATATTAGTTTCAGATATGATGTTTTAGACTCATATGTATTTTACAGTCATGCTTGTAATTTGGTAATATCATTTTGTAATATAGTATTGCTTCTAATAGTTTTTTCCACAAAAAATAGTAAAAAAAAATGTATGAAGTGAATGGGTAAAACTGAGGCCATTTTTGCAGAATTATTTCAAATGTGATCAGTGAATAGCATAATTATAAAGCATACAGGCACTCAACTTCATAAGCATCTTAAAAGATCTCTGTAAGATATGATTCTATCTGTGGAAAACTGAAATACAGAGCTTTATACTTGTCCCAGAGGATTTTCTTAGCAATCAGGAAACTTTATTGGTAAAATCCCTTGCATATTTATACAGCATTTGTCACCCAAATCCTATTGCACGCCACTGAATGAATCACAAGAAACACAGAACTGCTCTGTAGCTCCCAGAGCCATTACAGAGCAAGTTAGGATAGGAAAGCCATAGGAAAAAAGCGTGATTTGTTTGGCTATGAGGTAATTTCCCAATGTGAAGTTAGGACTACCCTGCAAGGCTGTTAAAAAAAATACAGAGAGAAAAAAAATCCTTATTCTGACAACCTTCTTCTGCCATTTAAATGCTAGGTCTGAGCACTTCATTATTTCAGGAAAAATTGCTGAAGAAAAGGCATCTTCAGTTATTTAAGTATTAAATTACTTGCAAGACCGTAACTTTGCTTGACCTAAGCACTCTGAGAAGACAGCAGAGCACAGACGGATAGATAGAGCACTGAGCCTGTGCTCTGTGACCATAGATGGATAGAGTTCATAGGAGAGCTTTAGAGAAAAAAAGGAGCAATATACTAGGGAACCTGCAAAGAGGAGGGACTCACAGCAAAAAATGAACCAGAATAAATTACATAGCAGAAATATTATTTCTAGCTAAGTATTTATCTGTCCTTATAAAAGTGAATTTAACTGAGTAATTAATTCAAAGTGAATTCTATTTTTCTCACTTGACTGTGAACCTTTTTAGTGCAAATAACACTAGGATTTCAGTTCTTGTCCATTTATATAGAATCTAATGCAATAGATCCAAAAGTAGTCTATAAATACAGCAGAAATCCACATTTTTCAAAACACTTTTCTGTATGTAGGAAAACCTGATTCTTGCTTACTTTTTAGAACTGCAATAAACCCTGGCCCAGGATGCAGACAAAACAAGGATAAATAAAAAAGATGGATACAAATGTAAGCCTTTTTGCCCAATGCGTGCCATTAATGTATGCCATCACACTTGTTAAATGCTGGCCAACACAGAGTCTACACCCTAGACTGGCAGAGGAGCCGGGGCTGGAACAGAAACACTGTGTTTCACCAGAGACCTCTTGGCTTTGTGCATAGCTCAGGCCGAATGAGGATGCAGGTGCACACACACAGAGGTCTGATTTTGGAAACGGAGCAGGTTTTTTAGTTTGGGCCCAGCTGTGCGTTAATTTGATCGGAGTAGTTTGAAGCATTCCCAGAACCCACTAAAGGCTGAAGAGTGCCCCAGTACTTCAGACTGCAGGCGGTCTAAGCGCTCAGGAGGGATAAAAGACTGGAGCTATCCATTTATATTTTTAAAAAATACATAGACACACACACAACAAACCCAAAATGTTCTCCTGATCTGGCGAGCCTTTTGTGTGCTGTCCTCTCCACACTCTTCTGCTGTTTTTCTTATTTTCGTGTGGGAGGACTGTTCCCTTGGCTACTAGCAGAGGCCTTTAACAGTTGGCATTTGGGCACTCAGAGCTAATGGGATGAAAACATTTCTGTGTTTTGCTTCTGTTCCTGCAGGGACACACTCGACAAAGGAAGGTTTCTGACAGGCAGCAGCTTCATCCCATTGCACCCGAGGAGACGAGGCCCTGTGTGCAGGTGGGTTTGACCCTTTCTTGGTCAGGAGCTGTTTATTCCTCATCTTCCCCTTTTGGGAGGTGTCTGTATGTCTGTGGGCCACGGCCCTTCCAAAGTTGCTTTAAGGGGAGGTGCTGTGTTCTGAGCAAATACACTTCCCCGCAAGAACACGAGGCACGCGTGGCAGCTGTGCACCACGAGCACGTTTGACATGCACAGCCACCCTGGTGCTAACAGGAGGGGAAGGTCACAGCAGACTGCCGATACGCAGCAGCTCTCGTTAGCCCTGCTCAGCCCTCGCTGGCTTCCTGTGTTAAGGACATCATGGCTTTTACACGAGGGAACAAGAATGGCCTTGGCTCCTCTTGAGACTTCAAGGTCCTGTCTTCATTTGCCATCAAGTGTTCCTTGAAATGCTGTTTCATTAAAGCTTCCACACAATAACCTTGGCAGAAATACCTGCTTTTTCCAGTCCCACGATAGCCTGAGCCTGCTCTCATTTAAATTGGCTTTATTCTAGGGACTTAAATACGTCTTTTTCTCTAGTTAAGAGCCTGGTGCAAACCAATGTCCTTCTGCAGTCATGAAATGCAACAAAGGGCCCTGGACTTAGAGGGCAAGGTGAGGTTTGCAGTCCCTATGGTAACGGAAGAGCAGCCTGATGAAAGTGCAGATGAGGAAGCGAGAACACAAGTCTATGGGTTAAACAGGAAGCATGGGATCTCAGACACAGGTTGAGAAAATGAGGAAGATCACGTGCAGGAGATGCCACAGTCTAAAGGAAATGCCATTCAGTTTGAATGTTTAGCTCAGTTCACCGTGACTACAGTAGGGTATTGCCTATAGCCCAGTGAAAAACAACAGTCTTTTCAGCACGCTGGGAAGTGCAGATAAGGTGCAATTCCTCAGCATCAGAAAAAATGACTAGCAAAAGGTCAACATAAATGCTGTTCATTGCAATGAAAGAGAGAGGCAGGAGAAATGAAAGCAGAGCACCTACTTATCTAGTGTTAAGGTTTGGCCCAGATTTACTTTTCACTGTCAGACTATAGCCATTTAATTTTTACTGTTGGTGTTTTACTGTCACTATTCTAACAGTCTAGAAATTAGCTGCTTTATTTTATTTACTGATAAGTAAAAAAGATTAACCAGCCCTGTGATACACTGCTGTTTTAAAGCTAATGTAGAGATCACATCACTAATCCAGCAGGTTGATAAATATCTAGGATGAGAGGAGAGGTTAACAGTGGAAATCTACTGTTCCTGATTCCTATGCTAGGAGAGGTGCTATAAAGTTCACTACATCATAATTATATATAAAACACTTATTTAGTAATGTAATATTCCCCAAAGGCAAGGATTCAGTTCCCCAGGGATGGGAGCCTGGGCCAGAAAGCCGACCACTGGCACGGACATGCCTGCGCTGTGTCCTCACTGCAGAGAAGCCAAAGCTGTTGATCTAAGAACATCAAACAGGATTTCAGTGGTTGAGGGTTTAGGAGCCCAGGTTGTTTTCTCCTCAGTCCTGCCTCAATCTTGATGATGTGCTTTGTTTTCTTTAGTATGTATTTAACTTTGATTCCTATATTCTTATGGGATTTTTAACCCTTTACTTTGACAAAATACAGTAGACTTACAGTAGACCTGGGGTGCTGATAAAGCAGTCAGAGCAGGGTACATAAGCAAATCACACTGCCAAAGCATTATCAGGGCACACAGCTAACATTGCCAGCCAGCCTGGCCTGTGCAAGTTCTTCCCTAGAGCTGCTTTCATTCCTACTTGGCTGAAAGCCCAAGACAGAACCTGAAAATAATATCTACCATAATCTCCAGCATCTCTTTCAGTCCAGTCAATTCTTTTTGACACTTCTTAAACCACAGCACTTTCTGAAGAACATCTGCTGTCCTCAGTAATTTCTCATCTTGCTCTCCTCACCTCCTACCATTCCCCTGCAGAAGCACTTTCATGTTTTGTTAGTGCTACTACTTCAAAACTCTGTCAGGGTCACAGTTCTCACCTGCGGGTAACCGCTGCTGTGGCAAACCAGCCCTACCATGTTTTTGGCTGCTAGTGAGGCTGCTCGCGCAGCTGCGCTCACCTCGGGATAAAGCACAAGGAGCTGCTGCAGCAGGTCTTGCCACTACAGACTGCATGCACTGCTCTCGGATACATATTGATACCGACACGCTGATGCCTAACATCTCAGGGGAGACATCACCTTAAATTGATATACAAGCATTATATGTTTTCTGATAGATTCTATGTTTAAAAGTTACACTCTGCAAACTCAATGGAAGTCAAGGTAAGTCCAGCTGTTTTAATTCCCATGGGACTAATGTTGCTTCCACTCTTTGCTACACATGAGTTCAGCACTTTCTCACTTCAGTGAGAAAGCTGGAAAATGTAAGCTGGAAAATGTGGAGTTTGATTTGTGGTACTCCGAAAAAAACGCACCTGCAGGTAGGCAGGAAGAGGTTTTTCAATAAATGGATGTTAAGAACACAATATCCCTGTTTCAAAAGGACAAATACACTCTTCAAGGAATAGAAGCTATAAAATTTATTTCTAGATAGTCATTCTTCAAGGGTAGAATAAGGTATCTTAATTGTTGAAGGGATTCAGTTCTGCTGTTTAGAAATAAGTATATTCAATCTCAAGAAGTACCATTTTTTTAATATTTATATTCCTGCTACATCTCGATTTAAACTGTAAGCAGAATTATAAATGATGTTTATAGGGCTTGTTCATACGCTATAAGAAAAGCTTAGAAAAGTACATCCGTGCACTTTTATTTCCTTGTCATATTCTCTTTCACCTCTCTGCTTCCATCTCCCTCAATAGAAAGATAATAAAATTAATCTATTCCTTGAGGCTCTTGTGAGGATTCATCAGTTAATATTTATGCAGCAAAATGGAATAAGTGCTGTATGAGAGCTAAACACCATGATTGTTCTCTCTCCCTCTCTTCATTAGCACATCATGTATTTCACAAGTAGACCAGATAAACAGAGAAATTAACTGTCCTCAGTGTAAGGCAAGTGAGAAAGGTAATGTGATGGCTAGATGGCCACTAATTAAAAATATGTACTGAGATTGACTTCTGCATCTAACAAAAACAACCTGCTAAGTTTTGCAGCATGCAATGTATTTCTTCACTCATTTGAGAAAGTTCTGTCTGCAGCAAATAAGGTCTAGGATTATGTCTAAATTAAACATGCGCATTTCCATGTGAGATGTGCCTTGGAAAATACACATGTACAAATAAACACAGGAAATGAGATCTGCAGAGAATCATTGAGGAGGTCTCAAGATTTTAGGGTGTGAAATCTATTTACTGCTTCTGTTCAATTCCTCCTTTACAAGCAGCCACTGCAGGAACAGATCACAGAGGACCAGAGCAATAGCCGATCTAGAGCTCTGTGCTGGCAAACACCCTGTGGTGGAGGCAGAAAAACATAAAGAAAAAATAGAAAAAATAAAATCAGAACAAGGACTGGGTTTTTTTTGTCATTACAACCAACAAAAAGACTCACCAGTGCCAAAGCCCTACCCCCATGTGATCATTTATCTCTTCATGACGTCTCAGTAAAATGTTATGTCCTCCTCTGGCCACATTTTACATTTGGGCAGGCAAAGCGAATAGAGCACAAAGTAGCTCTGCCAGCTCTGTCTTGAAGGAGAAACCTTGTTCTGGGCTGCAACACTCTGAGCCCTGTTTGCAGACAGAAGCCCCCGTTTCTGCAAAATCTGACAGGGAGTCATGCACCCCCACTCATTAAAAAGGAGTGTGTTGTCGCAGTCCCATTTCAATGGTCCTTTTGGTACAGGAGTTTAGATTTAGTCACGAGATCATGAAAGTCTTCTCATTTGGGCCACCTCAAAGCACAGCTGGTGGTTGTGGTTTTGCATCTGTCCAGAAAACCTTGGGTTTTGCTTTTGGAACAGCTTGCCTTCACTTAGAAATTGTCCATAAGGCAGCAAGTGATTATTTTCTAGCTGAGGCTGGCATGAAATGCACAAGTACTTAAGCTGAAATTGTTAGAATAGAAATAGGCTTTTTCTATTGCATCACGGTCTGTCGGAAAATTGCTGCACTTCTCTTATCGAAATGGTGCAGGGCAGTAATCATAGCTGCTGTCTCCTCAACCATGAGTTTGTCAGCGAGGGTGCAAGGAGAAACAACTTTGTGCAGTTTCTTGAAACTGAAATCTTTATTTGGGGAAATAAATCACATATAAGACTACTAATATCTGCCTGTGAAACCTATTTTGCTTTCCCATAAATAACAACTTCACAACTCGCATTCTGCCAGACATGACCTTCACTTGAGGGGAGGTGACTTACATGCATATAGAGAGAGGGAGTTGAATCATCTTCCCTGGAAATCCCATGCCCATTTAGAAGTAGGTTTTCCTCAAGGGACTAAACCCTCTGACGTGTTGCCTGAAGGGGCCAAGAGCAGCCCCTTCCTGCATCCACCTACATCACAGCAGCCTCCAGTCCCACTCTTCAACCCTCCAACTACTGTTCCTCCTGTCCCAGGGTGAGCCCACCTTAGCTAACTTGAAAAGTGGGATACCTTCTCACTGAAGGACATGAAGATGGGCCAGTTCTGTGTCATTTTGTTCATCAGGGAGCCTCTCCCAAACAAATCAATTGATTAAAAGCTTGCAACTAGAGAAAGAATAAAAATTGTGGAAGAAAAGCAACTTCTCACAGCCCCTGGAATTTAAGGATTTGCGCTTCCAGTTGGAGATCACTGAGGCCCTGTTATACTGGCTGAAAGTTTTGGCATTGTTATTTCTACAGTAAAACCTAGGACACCTTCTCTCTCACGTTGATCATGGTTCCAGGCAGAGACTCATAAAGAGATGGTCCTGCATAAAGCCTTTGAGCATGCCAGGATGAGAAAACTCACACATGATAAATGCTAAGGAAGGATGTGCCTGTAAGAAAATGCCTGAAATATAGCATTACTGTATATACATACATCTGCTCCCTGAGATGGCTTTAAATGATATTATTTATCCTGTACAGTATTCCTAAGCGAAATATCCCTGTGCCCATTGGCACAGATAATGAGATTGGTCATTACGTTGGGCACAGAAAGGATGCAAAGCTTCCATCTACTCCTGGAAGGCCATGACCTCCTCTGACTCTCTCTGTGGCAGTCCTGTTTAATGGAGCTCTTCCCCTCTGCTTTCAGATTCAGATCTCTGCAGCACATGAAGCACTGAAGCAATGATAGCTCAGCAACTCCTGTGTCCCTGCTGAGGAGAAGAAATAATGCCAGACTCTCTGACACAGCATCACGGTGTAGCGATCATGCGTTTTTCAAATATAATGAGAGGTTCTGCCGTGGGTCTCTCCTCAGTGCTCTGCAGAGTTGCCAGATGGCAGCTGTGAGTGGCCGTGGCCCTGAAAAGCTGCCTGCTCCGTGCTGACAGATTAGCAGTCCTAGCAGGCAGGCTGCACGTCACTGGAATCCTGTGGAAAGAGGAGCACCTCTATAAGTGTAAATTATGCTAATGAACACCAAGGACCGTAGGGGCTTTTCACTAGTGCAGAGGCCTTACGGTCAGGAAACTGGGTTTTACTTCCTGCTTCTGCCACATATGTCTTGCATGATTCCTTTCTCATTATCTCTGCTGTATGTCCTGTCTTGCATGGAAAATGAGCCTTTCTCTGTCACAAAGGGGACAGGAGGATTGAGAGGAGTTGAGAACTACCCAGGTACCTTTCCAAGTCTACTCTTGCAAGAGCATTAACCAAACTGACATGCTCATAGCATGCTGCCCTCTGTGTGCTACTGTCCTGCCAGGGCAACATCAGGGTTTAGGATCATGATGGATTTGCATCATATGGAAGGAGGAGAGCTGGACTGCAGCAGAGCAGCAGAGATATCCTACAGACCAGTAAGGTTTTACAGCTTCACTTGTTCTGCTAGCTCAGATTTCACTGCAGTGCGACTAGGCTTTATGTTAAACCCGTGAACCCTTTAGGCAGTTTCATTCTGAGGCTTTAGAATGTACTTGGCTTCAATTTTTGAATTATTTAAGGCAATCTGATAGATAAAGTGAAAATTCACAGGGTACATTTACATGTGGATACTGATCTGTTCAAAATTCAAGTTCAGACCTAAAGCAGGCCAAATCTGTGTAACACTTTATAATTCAAGTCAGTATTTAGCTTTCAGAAAAGACAAGCATTTTAATGCATTTTAAAGGAAAGCATCAAGTCTGGTTAGGGGAAAAAAGCATCAGCTACCAATGTTTTGTTATATTGCCAATCTGCTTGCTACTAAATCAAAACCAGATGTGTTGATTAATAACAAAGATTTTCTCTCTAGGGATATCTGTCCAGCTGATGGGAACTCATTACCCTGACACAGACAAATGTCAGACACAGACAGATGTCACAAAGGAAATTGAACCTTTTTCTTGTTCTCATCATTTGAATTTCAGGGATGTCCTGAAGGAAGAGCAGGAGGAATCTGTAGCAAACGCTGTCCTTCAGTTTGCCTCCTCTTCTCCTTTCAATAGCAACAATCATCAGTGAGCAGCAGTGAAAACTACAGATGGCAAGTAAGAATAAGTTCCATTTATAAAATAAACTGCTGCATTTGCCATGGAAAGCAGCTAATAAAAGAAACTGAAGCAAGCAAGCTTTGTTCCTAGGCAGTCTTCACATGGGAAGTGTGACCAAAGTGGTCAGAATGTGACTGTCAGATAAGAGAAAGCTCTTTTCTCTGAGCAGACCATGACATTGCTTTGCATGCTCTTTCTGTTTCAGAACAGCTCCTTAGAGGAGCCTGAAGTTCTGTGGTGTTCAGAATGTTTCCAGGTAAGAACTGAGAGAACAATTGAGAGAAAATGCAGTTTGATTTATCTTTTCATGTTCCCAAGATATTAACTGTTTTCTCTTTTTATATGTTTTTTGGTAATGCATAAGTGCTTTAGTACTCTGAGACAAGGCAAGAAGCATTTGAAGGTATTTGGATATCTGCATCACGTTCCATTAAAATGGCCATTTAATGAACGGGTTTAATGAACATTTCAATCTTTCTGAACCTGAGACACCTCTTTATATAGCAGATTTTCAGGATACTCCAGCAATGCCTTCCTACAGCTCTCATAGGATGTTATCTGTACCTTTCACTTTAAACATTAAGTGCCTCCCTGTCTGGTACTCGGTGATAGTTGTACCCAAGCACCAGAGCCACCTCCCTCCTCGTGCTGTGCAAATGTTTGATTGCTTTGTTAAAAGGCCAAATGAGCCAGATTAAAAAAGTGATGAAGCAAAGTTATCAACTACTTCTGCAATGGGTAATTTGGGTTCCTTTCTTACTTATAGCACTACCAATGGACAGGTGTTTTTGCTGATTTTAGTGATGCTGGATTGATATAGAATCAAAATGTGAGTTGACTGGATACAAATCCATATACATTTGTGGAGATGAACAAGATCTTTGTGTTTCTCTTTACTCCTCACTGTATGCCTGCTGTTACTGGTAAGCATGCTGCAGTCTTGCAATTTAGGATTCATCACACCTACCTATAAACATCTGAATGACAGGACTGTGCTCCAGGACAGCCGCCTAGGTCCTCTCCAATAGCAAACGCAAGAATGCATGTTGCTGCAGGGTAAGATGTCTCTCCTGGGCCAAGACAAATTGCTGTGTGGTGGTTACTGTCTATGGGCTGCAGGAGCGTAGATGAATAGCTGAAGCCGGATGATTAATTTTCAGATGGTTAAAATAAGGTGAGACAAATTACCCTGTGCAGCTTTTTCTGTTTTGCTTTGCTTTTAAAAGAACTGCTTGGTTTTACAAAACTTGAACAACTTTCTTGCTTTCAGGACAGTCATGAAAATTTAAGGGGAAACTTGCTGTGTTGGCATATTCTTCTTCCTTAACCATCCACTGCTATTTTTCCCTCCTTCCTGCAAAGCACCTGGTATTGGCCGCTCTGAGATAGCTGCTGGATTGAAAGAAACCTTTGTGAGGGTTCAAGACAGTAATTTAGCATTTCAACAACATTTCAATTTCTGAATTCAACATTTCTGATGATTGGAACAAATACTGTGTCATGTACCTGCCGCAGAACAAAGTTCACATTTGTCTATTCCTTGCCCTTCCTCAATTCCCAGCTTGAAAGGACATTTTCTGCTCCTCCCATCTATGTTGCAAGGAGGCAAAGTGCAACTCATGTGGCTGCCTCTTTCCCTGACTAACTTTTGCTTTCAGCAAGAAAAGTATGTGTAAAATCCCACTTTCACCTACTGCTCTATTTATACAACAAACCATAGCAATCCTTAACCAGGCCTGCAAGCAGAAAGGAGTTTCTGACAATTAACACCATTACCATCAATTATGTAGTGACGAGGGAAAAAATAGACTTCTAAAAATAAGAGACTAATTGTGTTAGTAGTTGCTAATTGCAATTAATTTGACTGCAGGACACTGAGAGGAATCCAGAATGGAAAGCTGTGTGCTATAGTCCACTTTTTTTTAAAATTTTCTAATGTAAGCTTCAAATTAGTCTAGCTTATGTTTAAAAAACTCTCTAATTTTTAACCCACAGCATTTCAAGATCACATCTTATTTTCTGTCTGTATTTACCTCTTTCCAGGTGCAGGCAGGCAGAGTTCTGGGAGCCTACAGGGAGGAACAGACGTGCCTGTCAGGGCTGTTCTCTATTGGAGGGAAGTAACAATCAAATTTGCCTCATGTTTTACAATCTGCTTGCTGAGCAGTAGGATTTGAAAGTATTCCAAGAGATATTACAAGGAATTAAAGATCGCTGAGTCTCCAGCAAGTAAACTGGTGGAAATGATTGCTAAAAAAACAAATCAAGAAGCAAACATGGAGTGTGAAGCTGTCATTGCAGCTCTTGTAGAGAGAAGTCGCCTCCCAGGTCTTGTTACCAGGATAAAGCACAGCCTGTGAGAGCAGGTTGGAGCACAGTGAGGAAGTGGTCCCAAAAACCAAAGGGTTGTGGTGGCAGGCAAGGAGGATGCAGCAGACAGGTACTGGGAGTGGTGCATGTCTGGGGTCTGAAGTAGGAGGTGGCAGGAGGAGAGTTTTCAGCAGACACTGGGGGCTGCACTGCATAGTGAAATTACCACACAAGCATGATGAATAATTAGAAGTCCATTAGATCAAGCTGAAAAAACAACAAACTCAATTCTTGAGCCTCTTAATGAGTTCTCATCTGTTCTAGTACTACTGTTGCTCACATAGGATAAGGCTTATATTTTATAATAACATATGGCTTACTGGCTACCTTTCTCATCTACTACTTATTCGCTACCTAAATTAATGGCATTTATCTTTCCTTTAAAGAAATGGTTATTAAAGCTTTCCCATGGTGGCAAATGAAAGATGTCTATTGTTTTTCATTATATTACTATTCTATTTTTTCTAAAAAAAAAGGCTAAGCTCTTTTCTTATTCACTTGAACAAGGAAAATGAATTGCAGAGGTGATTTACGTTTGCACTGCATAAAGGTGAACTCACATTATAGAGTCTTGATATATACTTAGCAAGTATTCTTTAAATTCACATACTCCAAAAATGTAGATTTCTACACTGAAGTTTAGTAGCTTGTTTGAAGTAAGCACCTAACAAGATGAATTCTGACTCCAATCACATTAAATCATATCAAATAAGACTTTCAGTTATGTTCAGTTGTATGCAGAGGCAGCAATGTACATAAAAACTCATAGTTTTGAGGAGGAAAAGGCTACAGGTTGTTTATAAACCTCACTTCAACATCCTTAAGATCCGCATGTCTTTTGTTTTTCTCCTAGCTCTTTCCACCAGTTCTGTCCACTCTTTGTGGAGTATTTCAGCCATACTCACACAGTCCTGAGGCTGAGAAAACATGGATATCAGCACAAGATTGGGCCTTTGCTCACCCACTGGAGAAGGTACTTTCCTCCTCAGCACAGAGTGAGGTCATGTCTGCTTATAAAAATACATAGGCAGATCATTAGATATCAAGGTAATGTCAGTTATTCCTGCAAATTGCTGGCACGTAAAGCAAAGCAGAGATTAAGGGCAAATCTGGCCTTAAAACCTTGTTTGTGCATTGTGCTGATGAGGGCTCAGAGTTTTCTCAGCCAGCAAAACCCCTCAGAATCCACTTACTCAGGCTGGCTCTAAGTCCCAGGACCATAAATCATTGTGCTCAAAATAATTAACAGTGAAAAATACCAACATTATTTAGCTGTCTCTCTTGAGAAACTACAGTTGCAAAAAGGGCCAAATCCACCTTAAGGAGCTGGGATTTACACTGTGTTTTGGCAAGCAGGGCCACCAAGTATATGCTGAAGATTTAAAYGTGCAAAGGTAGTGGGAGCTCCCAGGTTGTTTTTGTTAGCCTGATGTGCTGAAATCAGATCTTGGCTACAAACTGTACTTCTCTTGGTGCCTTGAGGACTTCTTAATGTTCTATGGAAGATGGGGCATTGATTTGTATGGACCTTCTACATCTTCCTCCTGGCTACATGAAAGCCTCGCTTGTTAGTAGAACCTCTCAGGGCTTCCCGCTGCTGGTCTCGCACTAGAGAGCTCAAGCAGAGCAGAAAATGCCATCCATTGTCTCTAGAACAACACAAGGACAAAATGTTTTTCAGTTTACTTATGTGAGAAGAATTCCACCTTAATAATTAGGAGTTTAGGCATTTCTCATTCTGCCAGGCTTAATGAATATTAGTGATGATGAAGAATCCTGCTGTGAATAGACGAATATTGCTATAGTTGTTTATCAAGGAGAATTTTCAATCTAGGTCAGACACGGGGAATTAAAAAATTAGTTTATCAAGCAGTACTAGAGAGAAGGCAAGTCTTGCTGATAATAAAAGAGAGCATAAAAAAAGCAGCATACAGTATTAATTAAAAAAGATGCACTTAATGGCATTTAATGCCTTTGCAAGGCATACTCTAACATTTTAGTGTGAGCATTAGTGCTTTTATGCCACAGTATTTGATGACTCTGCATGCTGACTATCATCACTTAATACTGTAAACAGCTTTTTATCTTTGCAAGAAAAATCTATATTCACATGGATACCTTCCTTGAAGTCCTTAGATAAAAAAGTAAGAGCAACATAGCAGATTATCCTAAGTGAAAGCAAGATCATCAAAGATTTACAAAGATTCATATATTTTGTCATGTCCTGCTATTTCTCAGGACTTGCTATTTTTGTCTACATCAAACTACTAATCTCAAATAAAAGTATGTGGTAAATCAACTCTTGCAATATGATAAGACTATTTAAGAAAAAATAGATTTTTAAATAGCTGTTTATGTCCTTGTTTTTTGGGGACCCTAGCATGGAGGGTTACTCCTCCCCACTAAAGGGCAGGACAGTATGTGCTCCTTTATAGTTCCCACAATAATGTCTGCTATAAAGCTGGGATGAAGGCCAGGTAGGGCTACAAACAAATTTGGAAAGGTGAAGTAATTGTATTTGCTGACAGTAATTGCTTCCTGTTATGAGTAGCACAGCAATTAATGTAATTCTCTAGCATACTCCTGGGAAGAACAAAGTTGCTAGAGGAGAACAGCAAACAATACCTTTGGTGGCTCCAGAAATCAGATTAATAACAAGTCAATTTTGTTATATGGCTGGTAAGAGACAGCACCCACTTTATTTCTTTTAAATGCTGGGCTGAGTCAAAGAGTTGATTAGGACTTAGCACCCATAACAAGGTTCAGGAATGAAGCACAAACATTACTACTGCAACACACCTGGGGTCATTCACTTCTATTTAGAAAGGAAGAGAATGGGTAGAAAATAAAGCCATTAATAAGTAATTTTTAAAAGCATTTGGATACCATTTGCAAAGCTACTATAGGAGCTTCATCTTCCCCTGATTCCCAGCTACCCCATTGCCCATAAACACCAGTTTTTGAAGGTGTTTTTAACAGTAAGGACACAGACAAGCACCTGATGGTGTCTTAAGGCATCCAGTTGTCTGGCAGCACCAAAGTTGATTGCAAATGAGGAGCTAAGTACTGTAAATGTTCAGATATATCACTTAGATGCTTTGTGTAATTTTATGTAGAAAGTTTGCTGCAGAACCAATGATATGGCCAACACTAGCCGCCTGGAGGCTTAGTGTGCGTTCTAGTCGCAAGGTCAGCTCTCCTCTCATTCAGCTGTGCTGTTACGAGGTAGAAGAGGCAAAATCTCAACAAGGGCAGCTGTCTTGTACCAGTATCTAATATTATGGCAAATAACACGTGTGAGTGTTTGGTATCGAGAGCAACATGGGGTTGTCTTTTCACTACTCAAATTAGGGCTGGATCTTTTTCAAAAAGCTGTGCTCTTCTGCTATGAAAATTAATTTGCAATTTTATCATAGGCCTGATGATGCTGCAGATTAAATCTCGTCTCACCCGAATTCCTTCAACAATTAATCTTTTTTGCCTGTCAGAATTTGTTTAAGTTAAGGCTACCCATATGGAGAGAATTGTGCACATACTAGTTCAGCAGTGCCTGATGCTGAAATGCTTTTAAGCAAGCATTTGGGATGCTCTTGGACAAATTGGAAGTTCTGAAGGAACAGAATATTATTGTATTTCCACACTCCAGGTACATCATGCCTCTTTGGTACTTCTAAAGTGGTAGATTCTTCAAAAATTGGTGATGAAAATATTCCTTTACACAAAAGCCCTTCAAGTAAGTCCTGCTTGCCTGCCATCTTCTCTTCCCCAAATCCCAACTCAGTGGATCCCACAGTTCTCAGTCTAGATTTGTAACATGCTGGAAAAACTAGGTAAAGATATAGCACCAAAACCAACAGAGGAGACAGTCTGGTCCAAACTTTGATGTAGCCTCCCAGCACAGCTAATTAAACGTGTGCTAAGATTAAGAAAATAAGTGATAAAAACCAGAAAAAGGTACTAATTCAGAAGGATGGCAATACATTAATACAACTTGGGGCCTAATTCTGATCCTGTTTAGAGCCATTTCGGCCAGTAGCTCTGGAAGAACTGAGGGTGACTTTCCCTGGTGCGAACAGGAGCAATGACAGAACCTTCTGATTCAGGTTGACCTGAAGGAAGCACCCTTGAGTCACCAGTGCAGAGCAGGAGGAGGCTCAGGGCCACGCACCAGCACCTGAAAGTGAGTCAAGTGTGTCTTTCCCTAATGGTTTAAATGCAGACTTGAAAATTGTTTCAGACAACTATTACTGGAGCTTGCAAAGGAAGCAGCAGCCTTGTGCAGTGGGTCTCAGAGCACTGAGTGACAAGGACACTTTTCCTGAGATACTGCAGCATACGGCTAAACAGTTTGGTTCAGGAAGACTGAACAGACGTTACTGAAAATATTGATAGCCAACAGATTAGCATTACTTTCTGTGGCTGAAATAGGCTACAGAAAACAGATGGAAATTAATTTGGCTAGGGTAGGCAGCGCTCACCTAGGAGTCACTAAGTAATTTGTTCAACTCCAGAACACAGAAAAGAAAAAGGGCCTGATTTATTCAGAGGGTCCAACCCTCCACTCACCATCCTCCGCAGCGAGGCTCAGCAAACAGCCAGGGCGGGCTGGTGCTGCCAGGGAAGAGCACAATCTCTTGCCACTTCACTGAGCCCATGCTAGGTCCTGCTTACCTCCTTACCTTACCTTATCTTGCCTTGCCTTGCCGTGATGTGACGTGCCTGCTGGTCCTGCAGGTCCAGCTCTGCAAACAGCCATCTCCAGGGATGCAGGCAGCAACAGCAGAGTGGAGCCTTTGGCAATGGGGCCTTCGCATCTAAACAGCAACTGCTTCCGCTGGACAGCTCAAATCCAGGTTCCTTCCACCCTAACAGCAACATCACGGGAGTCTGTGTTTACCCGAAACCCGTAACTGTACCATTCCTGACCCTCTGCCCCACCGCTCTCCTGGCTACGTACCCGTTGTGTACGTCTGAGTGGAATTTTCTGCTTTCTTGCCTGCCCATAGCTGTTGTGTCAAACTGTGCTGTGCTCCTGGGGATCCTGCTCCGTACAGAGGGGTCTGTGCACTTCCATTAGTCACCTTGCCCTTATGGAGCACAGGATTTTGAAGCAAGGAAAGGGCGGAGCATGAATATAACCAGTATAAGTCTAAGAGATGCCTACAATACTGTCTGATGGCACACTTAAGCTTTAGGAAATGCTGTTCAGAGCTCCTGGGAACTGCAGCCACAGCAAAAACAGTGAGGTGAGAAGTGATTATTTCAATGTAAACAAACAATATTCCATAAAACTGCTAGCACAGAGAGCTAGGGACTATTCAGACCTCATTCAAAGTTTCTATGCATAAAGTTGCTGTGTTTTAAAAATGAAATTAGCCCAAGATGCAACAACATCCCTGGTATATTAGAGGTGTCTTAATCATGTTCTATAGAGAAATAAGATGACAGCTAAATTGCTTCTAATAACATAATCGCACCATGAAGCTACTATATTTCCTCATMGTGAATGCTAAAATAAGAAAAAACTATTATGATGTCTTTGCTTTATTAGGAGATATTATTCTTTTAAAACTATGCTCTAATTAGCACAAGATAATGGAAAAGCCATGATCTAATTTGAGCTTTACATTCCTGTAAGTCGACTCCTTAACTGCCAGAGAAATGTGTGCTCTTGGGTGTTTCCTTCTAGCAATTTTCTTAAATATATGCAGCACTCTCGCCTCATAGAAACTGTTTCTATCAAATGCAGTTAAACATCTTCAGTATCATGGGATCCTATTTATCCTARTCATTAGACTGGAAAGTCTATTTGTTACCCAAATATATGTTAAATATTAATATTCTGAATTGATTTAAATACTAATGAAGGGATCAGAACAGCTTAAATTCTGAAAATTACCTGGGATTACTTGGGATAATGACTACTTGAGCCCAAGAGTTTTAGATGGTGAACTCAATGCAATGTTCTTGAAAAGAAAGAGCAGCCTGGAAAAGTGGAAATGTGAGGGGAGATATGGAGTGAAATCTGCTCTTAACAGTCTCCTTTGTAATGACTACATCCTTTCCTAACATGCAGTGCCTGTTGCTTCTCTATTCCTGTCCCCACTCCCTTTTCTTTTTACTGTAGGTTACTGTTGGATTAGGAGCAGTGCTGAGCACCATTCAGATGGAGCTTGATGTTTCTCTAGGGAATTCTCTCTAAGGGTGTTTGGATTCCCTCGGAATAACTTCCAGGTATAGTTTTAACTCATTAATCACTGAAATGTAGCTTTTCACTCTCAAAATTCTCTATCCTGAGATAATTTATGCTTCCTCTTGGTATTCCAAACAAAAGCTGCACACAACTGCACAAAGCATAATGTTTTGTGATGGTTTTATTTTTTGCCAAAGCCCATGACTAGTAGTTACCTGGTGAGGTAAAGTACTATTCCACATCCTTGGGCTATCACTATAAAGTGACTGCTCAATGCAATCACTTTATTTATTTATTTATGATACTGTGGTCATCTGAATAACTTCAGAGAATTACTTTACTGAAACGCTGCTGTTACCACTGAGGACTCTTGAGCTCTTCATACCACTTGTTGTTGCCAAGCTGATAAGTATAAAACATTGCTTTTTGACAGCCTGCAAGGAACACTATATCCCTTGAGCGGAACAAGCTCTCCAGGCATGATGTATAGAGAGATCTTTACTTCCACTGCCACATACTAGCGTGCTAATCAGCAGCAAAGTGTGTATAGGGAGGAGTCAGAACCAAAACCTCAGACTCAAAAYTGAAAGATTTCCTGCGACTTCATGATCTTTTTGTTTTTCTCCATAGAACAGATGACATTTGTGTAAGAAGCATTTTCAATATTGACCTGGTGCTATAAGATTCATATGACGCAGAAGAATAATAAGATACAGCAAAGACTTCATGAATGAAAAGTGTAGTCTGAAAGGAGGTAAGCATAAGAATTAGGGATTTTTCYTGCAGTACCAGAAACCCAGCACTGCCCTCTTCTACCTCCCCTTTCACATCCCTCCCTCCCTGCTCAGATCATTTCTCAAGGTGCAATGTCAGTAATTAACCCAAACTTTTAATTCTGCTTTCCCACAAGTGATCCAGACCTGCTCTTTCTCTTCCCCTTCCAAATGACCTGTCTGCTCCATCTTTGAAAAACAYAGGTAATACACCTGAAAGTAGTCACCGATCATCTGCCATACATGGCATGCTGGCACCATCCAGCTATGGATGAAGGCTGTGGAAGCCTTCATCCTTCCATCTTCATCCCTCTTGACTGGAAGACTTCCCAATTATATGTCTTTTACTAATCTCCAAGGTCTTCCAAATAGTGCCTATCTCAGCTTGCCTGACACCAGGCCACACCACTCACATCCTGGGTCCCTTTGAGGTTTGTAGCTTTTTCAGGACTTTCTTGCATTTGTGGCAGACTCATCTTTTCTACCCATTGCCTTAACACTGAAGCTAGGCCGTACTGCAGGTTTTAGATACGTGTCCAGTCTTGAGAAGGAAAGGCTTCTGCATCTGAAGTGGTGGTTCAATTCCTCACAGCTGGAAAGACAAATTTTGAGACAAGGTTGGGTTCAGAGTAAGAATTTCTTTCACGCTTTGGACTGCACTGTGAGCAAATGCTCTGCATCTGATAAATAATATAAATTAATAAAATAATAAAATTAAAATTAATAAAAATAAAATCATGAAGTTTTCAGATTTTMATATTGCACTCTCAGATTGCTTACCTGTAAATAAATGGGAGAAAACAAACAATTCCTGTGTACCATTTTTGTTTCTTACTTGAGATGAATGTCCCTAAATGTGTCAGCTTAGATGAATTTTACCTCTACCTTCGCATGTGCCTAGCTGGAGCACAGGGAGTACTGTGCAGGAGGTAGCACGTTCTTCTTGCAGGCTGCTTCAGAGCTCCACCAGGAAAGAACTGAGCTCTCTTAAATCTCTACCTAGTCAATGAGAAGTGAAGTCCCTTAATACAGTAAGAGTCCCATCTCATTCCTCACAAAGCTTTTCTGCTACAAAATCACCCAGAGTGAATTCTGGCATTTTTCCTGTCTAATCAAACTTACACTGTTGACATCAACATGACCATCCTCAGAGGACATGTCTGCAGGACATGTTACATGTACCACTTAAGCCAGCTCTTCAAAAATTTCATCTGACGCCATAACCTTTGCTTTCCCCTCTTATGCCTTCCCATTGCAATGAAGGAAATAAAATGCAGGAAATAAATATTCACATATTTTAAGTCYTAATAACTTGCTCTTTAGAAGAATCATATTACTCAGAGGTGACCTGTACATGTACTCATGAAAGTCAATAACTTTAATCATTTGTTTCCCTACTGTGACTGGAAGAATTATGACTACTTTTAAACCATGTTTTACATGAATACCAAAGGTTTCTCTTGGAGTTGCTTAATGTATCCCATTAATTATAGAGAGATTCTGAATCTGTTTCATTCCTCATAAACAGAGCTACTTCCTTCATGGAAAAAATATGGCTTGCACTCAATACGAAGCACCCAGAGCAAACTTCATGTGACATTAAAGTCACTACAGCCTGTTTCTCAGCATCATTAAATTAAGGTATTTATCTCTGCCTGAAAGAGGAAATAAAAATTGTCTCCAGTACCAAAAAGATTTTGGAGTGACTCATTTATTTTAAGAGAAAATGTGAAACACTCACTGTGAATGTTTCAACACATATTCAGTTCACYGTGAATATGAAAAATAGCACACTGAAAAAACAAGTCCATTTATCTTTTTTAAACACCGTAAACAAACTGTAATGTTTTCCTTCCCTCCCATTATTTATTTGCACCTAAAAATGTTCTAAGCAAGAACAGTAACAGGCTGAAAGGCACAACCAGACTATAAARCTCAGACAAAAATTTGAATTCTGAAACTTTGCTAACAAGTTGCTCTGAATCTATTTTCCTACAGCTGAATCTATGCTCTTGTTTGTTCTCATTTCCCAAAGGTAGTTACAGCATCGGCAATTTGAAATATTTCATAAATAACTTGCTGGTATTCAGTATGTTGCCTTGTTTCCTCTCCCATAATTGAGCTGTACTGATTTGACATTTTGATTGAGCACTGCCAAAAGAGCAGTCTCAATTTACTGAAATTTCTGCGGTTGACGCATTTAGGGAAAAATACTGATTCCATTTTGCAGGGTGTTCATTAAGGTAAAGGTACTTACCTCACATTTGTTTGCAGCCACAACTAGTCTTCCATCAGGAATGAGAATAAACACCTCATTCTCCTCCATGCAATAAGTAGCTTTGAACAGTAGCAGTTCTGAGTGGAGACCTGGTATCCATAGGCTACAGAAACAACTATGGATATTTTTCCTATCCTATGACTATTTGTAAGCTACCTGCAGAGGCATTTAGGTGCTTAAGCTTCTTCTCAATTACATCCTTTAGAACAGCTGGGAATCCACACAGATCCAACTTGCATGGTGTTGGTAGTTGCATAGATCAGATTTTCCATCTTTTCCCCTCTAATTAGTCTAGTATAATCTTTGCATTTCTGGTAAAATTTCATAAATGCCACTCTTGCTACTGATTGCTTAAGAAAAAGTTGAAAAATATGTATCGTTCTTTTCCAATTTAGGCTTCAATAAGCTTCCTTTGACTKGGAACTGACTTTCCCAAAATATGTCCATTTCAGAGTTTTCCGTACAATAAATATTAGTGGATCTTTAGCCAATTATTCAATGTCTGTTACAGCTTGAGGTCTATTTATACTAATTTTTAAGTGGCTAAATGGCTAAAAAGAAAGGAGAGCAAGACACTCCAACACCAAAATCATCATTACTCTGACTACTACTACATTTCTTTGACAAAATATTAAATATCTTGCCTCAAAATAAGACCAGCAGGATTCCTATAAGCTTCAGACTTGTAGACAAAAGCTTTTAATTCATATTCCTAGGAAGTGATTGGTCTTTATGTTCTCTCTTCCTGCCACGTGTCCTCTATGACTTGAAGGACTGAGCTATCTTGAGGACCTCTAGCCTTTGTTGTGTTAGGAAAACAGCAGACATTATTTTGATGTCAATGCAACTATGACTTTTATTTGGTCTTTCTTCCATAACTGAGACTTCATAAAGGCCACAGCTTTCAAGAACAATATTTGAATAAGATTAATTATGAAAGTCATTAAGGACTTGACTGATACTRGGAGACCATTGATTTGGTATTTTCTACTTAAACCCTAAGTCAGACTGAAGATGACAAGTAAATAGTTAGTCATTTATATGCAAATATCTGGGGAATGATAGGGATGATTCAGACAGGTCTGCCAAGGGAACTGTGATATGAGGAGCTAGTAAGGCAGACAGCTTGTGCTTGCTGCAAGGAAGGCCAGCTCTTGTAGATCACTGTCTAGAGAAAATGAGCATTGCACAAAGCAGGTACAAGGGGGAAAAAAGAAAAAAAAAAAGAAAAAATTTAAATAAACCAAAGCTCAAATCCAAATAATTTTGGGGCAAACCTGCACATTTCCCTGCACAGACACAGTGCCTTTGATCTCCGAGTTGCTGGTCTGCCAGTGTGATTCCAAAGGATGGCAACAGTCCTGAGGAGATCCTCAGAGGCTGCCACCTGTACTACTCCGCTGGCTTCTATAAACATACAGAAAGACAACTTGCACTTTCTACACCCCATAATCTGAGGCCTATTGAGTAACAGGATACAGTTCTTTTTCTCTCATTTTTATTTTGCCCTTGTGATTAGTAAAATTATTTCACTCTGAAAAATGATTGATAAAAACCATTCACAGCAACTCTGCTAAGTTTTCCTTATTAGCTTCCTTACAGCTAATGGTAAYAGAACAGCCCTGAGTTTGCTTTACTATAGTCAGCTTAACAACTTAAGCTTAAAACACTCCCAAGGCCAAAATTAGGACTATACTCAAGAAGAACATTAAGGCTTATTATGCCTACCAAGCACAGAGAAGTAGCCTTGTTATTATTGCACATTATGCTTGAGAGCTGTAATGGGCAACATGCTGAATCCTCTTCTCAAACCAGCATGGGTACTGTCTTGTAGCTTTTAAAAATTAGAGCAGTGCTGGTTCAAGTTTACATAAAGTTGAACCAACCAAAACTCTCAAAAATTCTGTCCTAAAAAAATCTTTAAATGGTTAGTTAGAATGAAGTATATCCTTCTAGATTGTGATTCAAGGCCTCAATACTCAAAGGAATCTAATGAAAATCAGTTGGTAGAAATCATAGGCTTTTCTTATGTTCTTTGAAAGCCCCAGCCAAGAGAAGTTTTGATGCTGAAAGGCCAAGTGTATAATCTAAGAAAAAAATCTGATTTTCTTTGTTCAAGAAGGTTTTAATTTTCTGGAATTCAACAGTAGCAAGTGCAAGTTCAGTGAGATGTGCTGTAAGCAAAAAGTAACAGAAAGAACATATATCATGCTCTCAGTTCCTTTTGAAGGGGTTGGTATATTTTTCCAGTTACAAAGTAAGAATAGCTCAGATCAAAAATATGAGTTATGATTGCTGCACTGAAGTTTAAATTTCAAACACCCTCACACACAATGACATCCATCCTAAAAAGGAGGAAGAGACCCAATCTTAAATTTTGAAGCATACTTATTGACAAAACTGATGTAGCAAGTGATTCAGGCTTTATCTGCAAACGAGAGATGTAAATCTGTCTAATTCTTTAACATAAACAGTATCATTAAATATTTAAGAAACTCTTGATCACAGCTTTTAAAGAACTCTTACAAGGTAAAAGGAATCATATTCATTAATGTTCATGACTTAGAGACCGAAAAACTTTAAAGTTTGAAAGACTTGAAAGCTCCCAGATGACAGACAGTTCAGGACTATGTTGGTTGTTCCCCCTAGATTACCTGGAAATAAAAGAGGCACTTAGAGCTCTGAGTACTTGGAAGAAGTCCAACACTTTAAAGATCAGAGCTCGAAACTTGACACATTGCTCAAACATTTATATTTGCTTTAAAATAATTTTCAATGTTTTGACAGAATCCAAAAATATTTGGGTATGTTTGTCTATTTCAATTTCTTTCAGTGTTTGTTAACTTTTCATAGGAAACATCAAAATTGTACTAAAACCACCCTCCTCATTTTGGCTAACCTCACCTCTTTTCTTAAAATCATTTTGATGGAAGACTTTTCTAAGATGATACATAGGAAAAACCATAGGAGAAGAGGGGTAAGAAAATGAAGAAAAATACAACACAAACAAATGCCAAATTTTATTGAGGTACTACATTCACATATGTTTGAACACCAAACTATCACATTTGGCTAGATAAGAACATATTTATGATGACATGAGGACACCATGTTAAAGCAGTACACAAGGAAAGCTTAAAACAAAGCTTGGCTGGGGTGATATACCAAATTCCACTCTGCCTGACAACTGTTCTGTCTCCTGGGAGTTGCAATGGGAAGACAACAATTTGCGTGAAAATGGCTAGCTGCAATAGCTGCTATGTACAAATCAAAAGATCCTGCTTCCTAGTACAGAAACAATATGCAAATACATATCCTTCAGGTTGCCTCTGTATATCAGTGGTGGTGGTAGTAGTCCAGAAACACCCATGGGAGGGTGAGTCAGGTTCTCAGGATGATAGCCACAAGGATAGACTGTGACCAAGGAAGTGCCTCTTCAAGCCATTTGGCCTTGTTAGAAGGTTGGTTTGGCAGGGCCTTCTGAAGGATGCAGTTCTGTATCTGGAAAATAGGAAACAGTTAAAAATTAGAATGAACAGGAGGAAAAAATTGGACTGATGCACAGTAGTTGGTAACTGCCAGCAAATCCAGCACAAATCACACAGCTCTAAACACATCTCATGGAGTTTATTTTTGTCCAAGCCTCTTAACATACTCCTAACCTTTAAAACATAAAGAATCATGATGCCAAATGGCAGCACTAGAGCTATGAAGTACTTAAAGCCTCTATTGAAGATGTACATGTCAGGCAAATTTACTGTTGCTCCTCCGTACAGAGATCTCATCCCATACATGATGAAGGCTTGAGCACAACAGTGCTTGAGTAGAACAAAGCAGGCTTAGCTGGCAAGGACAGCACCATTCATTTAAACTTTTCTATGCAGTGACTCTTAGGACCTGCACTGCTCATATCTACACTAAATTGTAGATTTCATTTTTAGATAGATATAGGCATAGATGTTTGCTTTTAATCTTGGAGGATAACAAAATATTTTGCCAACTATGTTGGAAGATCTTCTATATAATTGCTTCTATATAATTGTTCATTGAAATGGGATTGCTTCTGAGAAGCCCACCAGCTGCCCCAGCTACAAGGAGGAAGGGAAGGGAGGAAGGGAAGAATACACTTCAAGTTTTTGATGGAAACTTAGTCTGCAGACATAATTCAGCCTGCAAATAGCAAAGTACATATCCCAAGTACATATCATTTCTCTACTAGTAGAGAAGCAGCAATCTATCCGTAGTCTGAGGGTAATCCTAAACCTATTTTAGACAGCAAAAGAAACAGATTTTAACAACTAGTCTACTCTCAGCTGGCTAGTTTTGTATGAGGCAAGATAGGAAACACTCATACACTTGTTCTGCTAACCTACTGACAGGGCTGGTAACATCTGCTGGCACAGCTGAGTTCAAAATTAGATGTCTGTCCACAGTCTTGGATAGGCAGAAAAATAAGACATGTACTGAGATCATGTCAGAACATCACAGCTAATTCAGTTTCTAGCAGAAGTGTAGAAGTTTGACTTTCAAAACAGATGACAACTCTTACTTCAAAGAACATCCTAGCAAGACAAGGGTGTTGGCTCAATATCGGTTCATCAGGAAGAATGCTGTTTGAGTTATCAGCATGGCTTTTTGGAGTTCATAGATTTCCTTGTTTAAAGCACTAGACAGTTACACATTCTTGTCTAACTTGAAACAAAATGCATACAACATACAGCAATTTAGTTCTGTGTCAAGCCCAACATTGCCATTGCACATCCTGAATTCCTGATTAAACAGCAGAATCAAAGGGAGCTCAGATGTTCCCACTACAGCCATGCTTTTCTCCAGACTGAGGGTTGGAGAGGCATGTCTAGCTTCTCCATCAAGATCACTACTGAAGAAAACAGGTAACCTGCCTTGGTGCCTGTTTGAATATTTCTGCTGCCCTTAGTTGAAAAAAATCTGGCACTAAATCTAGATCTATTTCAATGTGAAACTCAGCTTATTATTTCTTTTCCTGCCTGCCACAGACACACCAAATAACCACCGTTCTCTGGGTAGCTTACCTGAACGCTGTCACTCATCTTTTCTGTGCTAGGCTTAAGACTGTTTAATCTTGTTCTGCCTTTCCATAACCCTTATAATTCTCCTTTTTGTTATTTTTCCAGTTTGTCAACACCTGAATAACTTGATGGCAGCAGAGGTATTGCCAACATAACTTGGGCAAATGATTACCTCACATCTTACATACAGCCCTCCTCTGCAGGATATCAGAATGGCAGAAAGCCCCAGAACATCAATACTCTGCAATCTCCCAATATCCCTTTTTAAAAAAAAAAAAAATTACTTATTCAGTTACTCTCCCTCAGGTATATTTGGGGATTTGATTTTTCCCTTTCAAGTGCAGTACTTTGCTTTTATCTTCATTGAATTTTACCTTTCTGATTCCACATCATTTCTCCAGGGCACTAAAATAATTCTGAATGGTAGTTTTATTCCCCCAAATCTTGCAGCCCTTCTAAGGGTGGTATCATGCATAAATTTTGTACATCTTTTCATTACCTCAGCCAAGCTATTAATATTCAAATGGGATAGATCACTGAAACACCTTTGCCTCCAAAAACATTTGAGCCACTAGAAATCTCTTTCACTGAATTTTCAAGTAATATATTTTGACAATCATAGTAACTTGTTTTTTCAGACAAGTCAATTACCTTGTTATAAAAATAAATTAGAAAAAGAAATTAGACTGGTTTTCTGGAAGCCTGTATCAGGTATAACTTGATAATTTAATAATTCAGCAATCATCATTGCACATCTCAAGCAGAGACTCCTGACTCCTCCTCTTTCCCTTTATAAAGCTAAAGGCTGTGTTGATCCTTCTGCAGTCCAATCCTTCACTGGACCTTGTAAATTCAAGTGCTACCTTAGATGGTGGGGGGGGACAGGAAAGAAAAGATGCTATGGGGTTGGTGTCACCTCTTTAGGTGGCACAGCCAAGAAAAAGAACACACAAACAAGCCCAAAGCATACAGTGAATTATGTCAGTAGTGGGGGTGTGAGGGTCCTGTTGCTAACTAACTGAATTTACAAGGGAAGTATGAATGCTAAACCATCTGCTGTGGGTGACTCTCACAGCAGCTGAAGACTGGCACCCACTGATGGAATCTCTGCAGGCCTCTCCCTGCATTACAAAGCAGTTCCCCATGACAGCAAGGGACAAGAAGCCTGCAGCAAGCAGACAACATGAGAAGCAGAAGTAAAAAGAGACACTCAATTTCAAGCAATGCTTAACCTGAATATCTGTTAAAGCTGAGAAAAGATCTGTTTCTTTTCCATTTCCCCAGAAGTTCCCAGCTGCTTCCCTCTGGATCTCAGAGCAAAAAGGCTCATATGCTGAGGGCACACTCCTTTTTTTCATTCAAGAACTCTCTCAAGCAGTGCAAGTCTCTCATATGGGCCAGTCTCAATTTGCCAACAAATGAGAATCAGACAATTCATCTGCAAAAGAACTGCTCAGTTTTCCAGTCTTATGCAACACAGATTTGCATTTAAACCCTACAAAGATGTCCTTTGCAGATGGTCTTTTAATTTTTATCTCTATCTGGTTCCTTTTTCCTATAAGGAGTAGCATTTGGCAGACTATGCATCCTCAAAGCATGATGGAATGCAGGCGACCAAGAAGCTGAGACATAAGGAAACAAGAGTCTCAAGGCTTTACAGAACAGTGTTGCATTCACAGACCTGAACAAAGGATCCAGTACCTAGCACTTGCCTCAGATAATGATTCTTCACTGTAGGATCCTTTTTTAATCTTCCTATGGCATTCTTCTCCCACACACCATTTCATTTCCAAAAGCAGAAACCAAAAGGACGTGTGTTTCAGGGAGGGTAGAGTTTGAAAATGAACTTGGTTATACAAAATGTTTTCATGACTGAGCAATCAAAACCTGTGTAACTAATAAAGGGGAGTTCTGCAAAAGATGCATTTGCATTTATGAGAGACAGGAGGGCAGGTTTTAGGGTGCAGGCAAAAGTATACACAGCAATGTACTCTGACACATACACTTGTCTATTATCTAAGAACTGCTGAATACACAGGTCCACTTTCCTTTCTGTGGCAGATATTGATCATCTACAGCTATTCTCACATTCATGTTTAGACATGAGCTTTCACCCCCTGCAGAAATAAAAATGTTTCATATCTGAAGTCTTCTACATTATTCATAAATTCCTCTCAAAGTTGAAGTATAATTCATCTGTAATGGAGTACATTTTAAATACTTTTTACATGATCTGTGCCATGAGCAGTTTGACCTTTAGATATGATTTCCACATAAAATCAAGTCAGCAGGCAAACCTTCATTTGTTGGGACATACCCTTCATTTCTCTATCAGACTTGACTTAATAATAGCAGGTAGCAGCTCCAAGCAGAATGGTGCTGAACAGTGCACCAGATACTTACCTTTTTCACATAGAAAACTTTCTACCATTTTATCACTGGAATATTTCTACCAGTTTAGCACCAGATTTGTCTTTTGAATAATAAATTGCAGTGGCTGCCTCCTTAGTGCATCCTGGATAGCATCAGGGCAATGTAATCTTCCTCAGCACATCACAGGGAAAGAATATTCATGAATAGGTGAATCAGGCAGAGTTCCTAGGTTTAGGAGTGTGCAACTCAATCATCTACTCTTTTCTGTTGGTACCTTTCAGAAAGCTAAAAATCTACTTAAAGAATCCCAGTTCTTTGAAAAATGCCTCTACACATCACACCACAACATAAGGAACATAGCATGCAACAGAATAAGATGAAATAAGAGTAAATAAGATGAAGTGTTCTCACAGTACCTATTTAATTACAGTATTGGTAGAATCCATCCAGTGCATCTACTTTTTAACATATAGAATTCCCTCTAGTTTCACTACCTGAAATACAAAAACATTTTAGCAAAATAGTTTAGTTGCAAGTAGGAACGTCTAAATTCACTCACTGCACAAAACACAGTTACAGGAATCCTTCTCCACAGCCACAGAATAAGGGAGAGAAAAGTACAGATCATTTCCTTCCCCTCTCCCATCCTGCCTTAAAGCTCTGCTTACTCCTCAGCCTGGGATGCTTCCCATCCACATGGCTGTCTCCAGCTCTCCTCCCAGGCACTCCTCCTCTGATTTCCCAGGCCATGCACATTCTTTGCTCCATTTCCTGGTCCCTGGAAAAGTTTCTCCATTCCCCATTGTCTCTGTTTTCCCACTCTACTGCTTTCAGCCCAGTTAATCTCAACCACGTATTCCCAGGCACATCCACCTCCTTGGATGAGCTGCAGCTTCTCCTTCAACTACCAGTTCCAAACCTTTCCTTCCAGCATCTGCTGGTCCAAATCTCTGTACAGGCTCACTACAGCCTCCTCTCCACCAGCCTCTCATGCTCTCAGTTCCCCTGTCTTTCCCATTAGCCTCAACATTATCTTTTGACCTTGTTTTACTCTATTTGGACAAATGAGACAATAGAGAGAACAGAGAAGTAAATATAGCCAAGCAAGTTCTTTACAGCCTAGGAAAGGTGTGGGATTGTTCCCCACATAAAATATTTATGAAAAGTTAAAATTTCTAAAATTTTCATAGAACAAATCAAAACAAAAAAATGGCCCCAGCCATTTACTTCTGAAATGCTCTGAAAGTTATACCCTGTTTGAACTGAAAAAAAAGCATTTTGTTTTTAAAAATCAAAACAGAATTGCTCTTTTAGCATTTGCTATTTTGGCATTTCAAAAAAGAAATGTACAAAAGTCCTAGAGACAAGTTGAAACCTTAGTTGAAACCTACTCTTTTCACTGAGTTACTTCAATTGTGACTAAAATTATAACTCTAAGCCAGCTTCAAGCACCTGCAGGTACCTTCACAATAGATTTGGACTGTTTTGAAATTGCAGAAAATCAACATTACCAGAAGTTTGTGAAATTTAGCTGCTAAGGAATCTAAGCTGAACACAAACAAAATTTCACCTGCTCTAGTGATCTAACTTTGAGCTAATGCTGTCCTTGCACTAATTTTAAATTCCCACCCATAAACTGTGAAATTGCTGTATCTCCTAAATACATATTTATATTATATGAAATTATATATTACATACATAAATATATATTTAAGTTGCACCCTTTTGGCCTTTTTAAAAAAGGTATCCCTATCTGAGGCAGATAGGCAGAAAAAGCAAGACCAACTGCAGAAAAACCTAAGGTCAACTGCAGAATGACTGTATAATGGAAACTGACAACCAAGAAGGATAGCTACCCATGTGTATTCCAAAACAAAGCACAGCATCTCAGAATTCAGACTGCAGATATCTGGTTTCAGAACCAAATAAGCAATGTTATTCTACCAAATCAATGAGAAGTGAGATTTTGGGACTTTTTCACCAACACATCTGAAAGTCGGGTATATTTAAAGAACACCACATGAGGAAACTTTGAGATAGGAAATACAGACCAGAAGGTCACCTGTTTTTCAATCTGAGCTTTTCTTTATGAACTTTTACATACTGAAACATCACTATTTTGCAAGAACAAGGAGCTAGCCTCTTCAATTTAAACCAACTTTTCCCCAGCATTTGAGTGATTTACAAGTTTGCAATATTCTTCAAACTCCATCCCAGAGATTCCTACCGTCCGACTTCAAATGCATTATAGAAGTCTTCCTGAAACTAAGTTTTAAAAGAAAATGTTGGCTCCCATCATAATATGCAATTTGCTGTCCTCACTTTGAAGTAAAATAAGACATCTTGCAAAACATGAGAGGACCCCAAGGCAAGTTTGTTTACAAATTATAAACAGGGATGAAAAGGATGGAAGAAGCTCTAGCTACCTTTTCATCTCTGATGGCAACACTCAGTCTAGAGTGGGTGCAGGGAGAGCCAGCCCCCCCCACCCCAGCAGGGCAATATGCACAAGCCTGCTCCCAGTACTGAGCAGACAGGAGCCCATAAACTCTTCTCTGCCTTGCCAGCCCCATTCTTGCCAATTATGGTATCTTTACTGTCCAAGTTCCTCTCACTTCCCTAGGGGCTCCAGCATTGTTCACTTAGCTCTTAACAAGACACTTGTAATTTAGGGACATCCTTTTTCCCTGCATTTTGAAGGGAACAAAGCTTATGCTCAAAAAGTTCCAGGTAAGAGAGAGAAAAGGCATAAGACAAATTCCCTTTGATCTTGTGAATATGCATGACTTTTGCATTCTCTGGGCAGGGATTTGTTCTGGATCTTTGTTTACCATGCATAAAGACTTTTATAGCATCCGATTCCTAGCCTTCTGATAGGAAGAACAGAATTACCAATTATGAGTTCAACAAAAAACTCTCTCATAGATAGTATTTGTATATAATTAAAAAGCAAATACAATATGTTAAGAAAGAAACACGCATTGAGTACTCAGCCCAGTCTCTGAAAACATGGTTCAGTTCTCTGTACCATGGAATTCCTTTGTCTTAAGCTAGACTTTTAGAGTTGTATTTTCAGAGGTATCATATGCAATAGGATAAGTGTTTACCCTTGTCAAGATTCAAATGAACATTAATGTCTAMGTTGACACATAAATGATTAAAAAGATGACTCCCTCTAGTTCTGTCTCTTAGTGGGGGTAATAATGTCTTCCTACTTGAATTTTGAGCAAAAAGCACTTAGTGCTAGCATGTGACAGACTGCTAACCCATTAGCCAGATGCCACATGAACATCACATGGAGACAGAACACAAACAATAAGAAAGCAATATATAAAGACCTCAAGTTTTGAGTACAGATATTTTATAGAAAGAAGTTAGAGTATGCTGCTCCTTTCTATCAAGAAATACTAGATTAGACATGTATCAGAAGAAACTGTATTGTAAACTCCTTGAGCACAGGATTTTCTTGTTATATGCACACACCCTGGTAATACAAATTGTTACTCTTTTCAATTTGTATCAATATGATTGCACTAATATTCAAATAGTTATTCCTGGTCTATACCAGTGTAGGTGAGTATGAGCTCATTTTTCTGAAAGTCAGTCACTCAGAATAAAATGCTCTTTTTCTCTGAGGTTAAGATTCTCAGATAACTCAGGAGACTTCATATGCAGAATCTGTACTTAGATTATTAAAGACCACTGCTCAAGACTAATTTGAAGYAAATGCCAGATGATCTGCTGCTTACAGAATTACCAAATCTGAAGCTTTGAAATAGTACATCCAGTTAGATCTGCAACTGATCTTCAAATAATTAACATAAAAATTCACCAATTGCACGATCCTATTTTTACAACTTAAAGTAACAGACAGAACAGCAACCAACTTCACTGCCATTATACAAGGGAGGAAAGGCAGACAATCAATTGTATGCTTAATGAAATAAAAAACTCCAACTGAGCTGATATACTTTGTGAAATGGAATATAACAGTATTGCTTTCATAAATGAATGCCCTCAATGCCACAGGGGTACTGACGCTACATAGCACCATGTGTGTGACAGCTATCATCTAAAGGCAAGACTAAACTAATTCAGAAAAAGCAGCACTGAGCTAAGTTCACAGTTAAAGTTCAGAGTCCTGAGACCTAACATTTTCTGAAGCTTCTAAAATTTATTTTCTAAATTAATTTTTTATTTTTCTGAGATCTCAGACAAAAGAACTAAAACAGGAGACACTGGTTTTGTTGCTTCTCTGTCCTGAGAGCAGCTAACCAGCCATCTCATAAGACAGCTCATAAAAAGATCCTCATAAAAGATTCAACTCTCACATAACTTCCAGGCTAAAGAAACCCAAACATGATGAAGATAGRCATTCAGGCTTGTCAGTGAAATCCTTCAAACTTTTCAAACTTTTCAAGCCTGACACAGGAAGGGGCTTTCAATTTCTGGCAGTCCACCTCATCAACCACTAAAGCTACCAGAATTTAAATAGGAAAAATAGTCATTCAGAGCAGCCAAAGAAGTAGAAAAATAAAAATGAAAAAAACACAGGAAAAGTGAAAACAGTGTTTAAATGCAAATCAATGCAGCTTGAATAAATCTACAAAAACAAAAAGCATGGAAGATGGTTAAGGCAAAACAGATATCAGCTTTTGGGAATCCTAACATCTGGAGTTACAAGATAGAATAATAATGGCTTATGTGTAGGGGAGCTCAGAAGGCTGTTCACCTCAGGACAGGAAGAGAAAAAGGATCTGGGATCTGCAATGCCACACCAGGATGTTCCAGGCTGCAGGGAATCACAGCAAGTTCCTGTTGGCAACGGTACAACAGCATCTGCCTCCTACCCAGACTCCATACACCAAATATTGTTGGCATCTCATACTATACCCAAGAAAAACAGCACTGCTATACTGGCAATGGCTTAAATGCTGATGCCATAGCAGAGCCACCTGAGGGACCAAGTAAAGAGCAACATTTACAGAAGCGTAATGCCAATTTCTGCTTGAATACAACCTCCTTGTAAAAGTTCACAAAGCACTTTGCTAGCCCCCAGGGACTTCATTTTTGCCGTTCTAGGTAGCAGGTCCTATTTCCGCCATCTCCAGGGGAACTGTCAATTTTTCAATTTGCAGATTAGTAGCAGTTTGCTGAACATGTGACTCTCGCTTTGGCAACATGCTCAGCTTATGCAGTTCCAAGGAAGGCTCTGCATTTCCTAACTACTCTATAACCTGCATTTTCTGGAGAATAAAAACACACTGAGAAAGTTCAGTATGAAGTATACTGTGAGTTTATTAGACACCCATGAATGGTCTTACTGTTACACAATAAGCTATAACTACAATGAAAGCATTGTAAAAATAGTTTTAAAATATGCCTAATCTTTTTAATTGGAGGTGAGAGAAGAGATAGATACTTTTCTCCCCATGAAATAGTCCCTTTTCAACCAGTTCCACACACAAGGCATAAGTAAATACAAACTGACAAGAAATCAAGCAGAATGTTGCCTTCTCCTACAGCTAGACTGAAGAACAACTAAAGCTAGATTTAAACATGTACAGAAGCCTGAAGCAGAGTGAAACTTGTCTGACATGAAAACTTAGTCATCTTCCTCCAGTGTTCTTTCTTCATGTATATATGAATAAAAATTTCCCAATTCAGTTCCATAAATCGACATCCACATTCCTGCAGCAGAAGCTTTACACTTCTGTCTCTACTCTTATAACACACATATGGTATCAGAGTCAATGACAACTAATGCCCATGCTTCCTTGGCTGTCTTTGATAGACATTCAGTTGTTATATGTTAATTTCTCACAATATTCAACAGAGTGACCTCTGCAGGGCTGTGTGTCATACTGGTTAATGTGCATGTATGTTTTAATTTTCTCGATAATCTTAGCCAATTGTATTAGGGCTTTTATGTTTATCAGGAAGGCATTCCTCAGAACAAGTGGACCTCAGAACAAGACCTGAGGCTTTTAGTTGTCTAAAGTCTAAGCTGCAAATACTGACTGTGGCATCAGGAAGCAGCGATAGGTTCTTCCCCTGCCAGAGGGCTACCAGTAGGCATATGCCTTGCTCATGCAGGTGCTCTCTGAGCTCTCATGCTGCCAGCACTGGAGGCTAAAACATATCCGGGGTACAAAGGTATAGACTACTGGGACTGAAGTAAACAGCCTGATCTCTCTCAGATATGCATTTAAAACCTCAAGATTCTTATTCCTAGAGCAAAATTCCTGCTATGTACTTATTTGCTTGAGCAGAAAATCTGGAACAAGCAATTCTGTAAGTTTCTTCTTGATAATGGGATTTTTGTTGCATCCTTACTTGTATTGCAAAAATTTTACACTGTTCCTACAACTAAAAAGTACTGAGCTTGCATTATTTCATTTGAGTTTGGTATGGGTCTCATTTAGAAGATGCAACAACAAAACAGCTTGACTATACCTTGATGCCTCCCATCAGAAAGAAAACACTCTGCTGTATTTAGTCACATCAACTTAAACAGAATAAGGCTTTTCCTCTGCAGGGGATAACATATGTCAATAACAACTGGTCTTACCTGTCATCTGTAAGCTCAAACCAGCATCCAGCTTGCTGCGTGGCTTCGTACTGATAAACAAGTAACAGAGAACACACACAGTGATGATAAAAGCAAACAGAACCACCGCTGCTATCGACAGGCCCACAAGAGCTCCAACACTGAGAAGAGAGAAAACAAAGAAATTAAGTGTGCAAATAGTCCAAGATATCCATTTAAACAGGGGTCAGTATGACACCTGCAAGTTACTTGTATTCAGGCAGGGGAATGACTGAATATTTTTACTATACACTTAAATTAGTTTCTTAGTTTCATAAATTGGTATTATTTCATCACCCTCACAAAGGCAGTGTCCTTGGTGACTTTTTATGTTACCTCTACATACTACTCCTGAATTTGATTTAAGCCATATGGATGAAAATCAGAAACAACTTCCTAAATAATTGTAATCAGTGAGATCAAAATGTTTCCATGTTGTGCATATTCACCAACACACCACTGACAAATTCAAAAAGGTACATTGTGAGAAAAAGCACAAACTACTATTTTTTTTTTAAACTTCTAACATTTGTGATCCTTCATGGATTGTGAGCAATTAAGAATTTTAAATATCTCATGAAGACACAGAGAAATTCCAAAGTTACAGACAGTGGCCACTGAAACCATAGTTTTGGTCTGAAATGTCATTTTTAACTGCACAAAAAACCTGTTAGACATGCCTATTAAAAACATGACTCTCACAGACTCCCTTCCAAGGCTGAAATGCCTGTAAAAAGAGGAATAAAAAAATGATAACCGCATTTTTCAATTCTGTTAGCAGTTCTTGCAAACCTGCATGGAGCATTGTGATGACTGTTTATGCCTCTGCATCAATGAAATAAATCTTACATCATGACTAGCAAAGCTCTCCTTTGAGCTTTCTCAAGGAATTAATTTACTCACAGTTTCAAAGGCAAAGGTATACAAACAGAATATGCAAGATGCAAAGTGTACAGCAATATATAGAGATTTTATCAGGACATTACTTTTGCAGAATGGAAGCCTCTTTGTAGCACTTCCACAGTCTGACAGTAAGATACTACAGAGTACATACAGAAAACACCAGTAGTTCCCTCATTCCCAATCTTCCTTTTCATATCCTTTTCATACAAAATTCCCCTGATGAAACCAAGGACCATTTGCAAAACAGTCTAGCTCTCTGCTAGACCATTTGATGAAGCCAGCTCTCCAGCCCTCTAAACAAAGTTGAAGGAAAAAAAGGACAGAAGAGAGACCAATGTCTTGGTGAGATTATGAGAATTATTTATTAAATTCTACAAACTCAGGCCTCTGGTGATGAAAATGCCCTCATACAACATTGCTATCAGTGACAAGTCACTTCCACTGTGGCCCTTCAGCACAAGAGGGAAGAGTTGTCTCTCAGGACATTTGGTTTTCATAAATTTTACATACAAGTTTCAAGCTACTACAGAGCCTCTTTACAAGACTCTGAAACAAGTAGATGGACATGCCCACAGAAAACTCCTGAGATTAGCAGGATGAGGTAGAAAACAGCAGAAATTAGTATGACTTAGATGCAGTTCTCATGAGTTACCTGTGAGATCCACTAATAAAATCTGTGTAACATTTAGCTCCATATATGTCTTCACCACCAAAATTACTGGTTTGGAAAGAACAGTTTTCCCCTTATGAAGCTTTTTTCATGGTTTGGCATCTGTGTGAACTAGAGAGTCCAATTTTTGTGTACATGCACATACAAAGTATGTATACACACAAGGTATATGCACGTAGGAAGAAAGTATATTTCTTATACTGCTTGCCTATTATGTTCTTTGAGCCATTCTGTTTAAAAGTGGATTTCAATAAGTCCTTACAATCATAGACCTTGCCTGATTTCTGCTCTGATTTATAGATGTTTCAAGCAGAAATGAAACGGAGAAAGAAGAAATACACTGTGGGGGACTGAGGTGAGCAGCCACCAAAGAAAGAAACATCTCCTCAGCTGAGCCTATTCCAGGAAATAATACAGCCAGGGGCTCTTCAGAAACAAGTATTTTTGCTTCTTTTCATGTCAGTAGTAGCCCTATTTTATTATTTCTTTTAGATAACAGTCAGTAGTGAGGACCAAAGAGGTTGTTCACTCCTAGATTCTACTCAAATGTTAGCAGTCAGTCCTGCAGCTGAATAGACCAGGTACATATTAATTACTATAATATTTTCTTTGCAGTTATCTATTTTCCACAGTTGCAGTTCTCCTTCATTAAAACCTAGAAAATAGCATTAAACAATAGTCATTCATGGGACACCACAAAAAAAATCTGCAATATCATTATATAACTTGTGTAAAGTGCTTTGTGCATTACAGGTAGAAGAAAAGAGAACACTGCAGTATTTTTTAAATCATAGGTAAACGGTTTATCACATATAGGTTATTTGGCCCTACCTAAACAGTTTGCCAGATTTCCTACCATTTTTTTGATGAATAGAGAAGGCATCCACAAAACTCAAATGTGGCTGTACAATTAGCTAGTGCCTCATCTCTAGTTTTAAAACAGTCTTTTCTGCAAGACTTCTAGCATTCAAAAATATGAAAAACACTTTAACAGATGTGAAATCACAAGTATAGAAAACTTGCAAATAGAAATTAGAAAAAAGTTCTATGTAAAATTAGAGACCTGAAAATCCCATTGTGAGTAGCAGCCTTTAGTTAAAAAGAATTCTGAATACAAAACAAAGAGAAAGAAAACAAATTCTAACGCAATCTGTAACCTTCAACTTCTCAACTGTCCTGAAACAGTCTCTAATGCACAACATTCAGAAAATTAGTCTGTCCACTCTTAACAGCAAGGAAAAAAATAAATATTGGCTGAGCAGATGTAATTTGTCTACTCAGAGGTTCAAAGGAAGCTTATTACTCATCTAGATTTGAAGTGACCCAAATATATAGACCCAGACATTCCTAAGAGGAATTCCTAAGAGGATATTTGGGTCATCATGGCTCTATTGATATTTTACACAATTTCATGAATAAAAATTACGTGGCCTGTACACAAGTTTTAATCAAATTTATGTTACATAAAACTAATAGTACCTATATGGAATGGGTCTTATAGTTCTATTTGATACAGAAAGTAAACAAATCATAAAACTAGCAAAATAAAACTTAATGGGACAATGACACACCAAATAATTCAAACCTATTTTACAATTACAACAAAGAAGGTGCTGATTGAATCTAACTGTATCACAGTTCAGTACAAGTACAAGCTCAGCCCATCTCTCCCACTTGGCTTCTGAGATAAAGGAGATGTTACAATATGCTGTCCACTATACAATAGTGTATATATAGGCAAGGTATGCACAGGTGCAGCACACATCTCTGAAGGGTATTGTTCAGTATTTTGATCACTAATATTTTGTGGCTAACCCTTGGGTGAACTTCGCACACACACCAGCCTTTTTGCTAGTATTCCCCTTCACTTCCCTGTTCACAGGCTCCTGGGAGAAAAACATATCCCCAACTCCCCTTTCCTGAGAAAAGGGCCATTTAAGAAATGTGTAAAAGGAGCCTGGACCACTCAAAAAGACAGTGTTTGATCTTAAGTATCATCAAAGGATGAATGCAAAATTCCTGGCATTTTATCTTTAATTATAAGAGTAAAAGCATCAAGTGTGCCAGCAGTGCTCAAAGGTCAAACACTTTTGACTGTCCAGCAGCCCGCAGTGTAGCTAACATCAAGAGCCACTTCTGGAGGACTTTTTTGCAGGAGTGGGAGGCAAAAATGTTTTTGTGAAGGGAAGAATATAGTATATATTTTTTAAAATATATTGTAGTCAGTAGTTATTGGCAAAAAAGCTTACCATAGACCTGCAAAAAGCAAATGCTACAGGTAGCCTAGGCTGATGGCTTTGCTGTGAATTATTTCCACCAGCATTAGCTGCCAAATAGCCCTGTAATGCATCTCACACAGCAAGGCAGAACTATGCAGTAGCTGTCAAGCTCTAATGGGTGTGTCACCAAAAAGGAGGAAAGTCTATAGTATAAAGTACCAGTTACTTGAATCTCTTAAATTCTGTGTTGTTCTGCTTAAACAAGCAGGAATTGGTTCCAGTGAATTTCTTTTTCTACTTGCAGTGTTTCATAGAATCATAGAATGGCTAGGTTGGAAGGGACCTCTAGAGGTCATCTAGTCCAACCCCCCTGCACACGCAGGGTCCCCTAGAGCATGTGGCACAGGGTGATGTCCAGGCGGGTTTTGAAGATCTCCACAGAAGGAGACTCCACCACCTCTCTGGGCAGCCTGTTCCAGTGCTCTGTCACCCTCACTTTTAAGAAATTCTTTCTCAAGTTCCTGTGGAACTTTTGGTGCCTCAATCTGTGGCCGTTTCCTCTAGTTCTATCACTGGCCACCACTGAGAAGAGCCCAGTCCCCTCCTCCTCACCCCCTTTCTTCAGATATTTATATACATTAATCAGGTCCCCTCTCAGTCTTCTCTTCTCCAGGCTGAAGAGGCCCAGTGCTCTCAGCCTTTGCTCATACGGCAGATGTTCCAGGCCTCTAATCATCTTCGTGGCCCTGTGCTGGACTCTCTCTAGCAGCTCCACATCCCTCCCGCACTGGGGAGCCCAGAACTGCACACAGTACTCGAGATGCAGCCTCACCAGGGCTGAGTAGAGGGGCAGAATCACCTCCCTTGACCTGCTGGAGACGCTCTGCTTAATGCACCCCAAGATCCCATTGGCCTTCTTGGCCACGAGGGCACACTGCTGCCTCATGGTCAACTTGTGGTCCACCATGACGCCCAGGTCCCTCTCTGCGGGGCTGCTCTCCAGGAGGTCGGTCCCCAGCCTGTAGGTGTGTCTAGGGTTATTCCTCCCCAGGTGCAGGACCCTACACTTGCCCTTGTTGAACTTCATGAGGTTACTCGCCGCCCAGCTGTCCAGTCTGTCCAGGTCCCTCTGGATGGCAGCACAGCCCTCAGGGCTGTCAGCTATTCCTCCCAGTTTCGTATCATCAGCAAACTTGCTGAGGGAGCACTCCATCCCTTCATCTAGGTCGTTAATGAATAAATTGAACAAGACCAGACCGAGGACTGACCCCTGGGGGACACTATTAACCACAGGCCTCCAGCTGGACTCAGCACCGCTGATTACTACTCTCTGGGCCCTGTCATTCAGCCAGTTCCTAATCCACCTCACTGTCCACTCCTCTAACCCACTCTTCTGGAGCTTGCCCAGGAGGATGCTGTGAGGGACGGTGTCAAAAGCCTTACTGAAGTCCAGATAGATGACATCCACCGCTCTGCCCTCATCTATCCATCTAGTCACCCCATCGTAGAAGGCTATCAGGTTAGTCAAGCATGATCTCCCCTTGGTGAACCCATGCTGGCTACTCCTGAGCACCTTCTTCTCCTCCTTTCTCTGCATTATCTAGACAAAATATATTCTGTTTATAACCATAAAACTCTTTAGTGTCTGTGGGTCTAGGACTGTCATTATTTACATAAAAATCAATCATTTATAAATTTCTTTGTTTGTTCACATGTACTCAGTCCTTCTTTTCAAATTCAGGGAGGAGGCCAAGATGGTGGAAGACAAGWTTCAAGTTCTAGAGTAAACAGAAGCCTGCAACAACTGCCCTAGCTCCCTTCTACTCTCCAGTAGATTCAGTCTCTGGTTTTATCTTGTCTGGGCTTGACAAATTCATGAAAAGTTAGGACTTAAAAGTACTTCCTCAAAAGCAGTAAGAAACATTTGAAGGATTATTTTAACATCTGGTTGTCATTCTCAGAGTTTGATCTGAAACAAAGACAAGCAAGGCAATGAATCAGAGCATAGCCCAATCTGTATTTTCTTCAAACTTTTGTTGAAACTATCATGTGGGACATAGAGTTTTTGAAGTGCTGCAATATTTAACATTTCCAGGGTATTAGCAACTATAAATTGCCATTTAATTTATTAACAGAAAATACTTCTGAAATCAGATTTTAGTTGTAAATACTCTAATTTTGCTTAGTTTCCTTTTTTTCCCCTGTAATAGGTATGGATTGTATGGCATTTTAGGATAACCAAACAAAACCACACCAACTGCAGTTTCCCTAGATCTTTTTAGTAGCTTCAGGCCACTACATAGAAAATAGAATAAAGCCTGAAGCTTCAAAGTTTTTGCCTAAGTTTCTGACCCTGATAGAGGCTTAGCAGTCATACCTCTCAGATTCCAGGGGATCTTTGCAGAAGTTCCTTCAGACAGGTGCTTCATTAAAATTTCTCAAAGGATTCTCAAAGTTCTTTGAGGCACTTTCTGAAAAGATCAAGCTTTAGCAATCTTCACTGCAACATATCATCCAAATGCAAGACCAAATTTTGTAATCTTAATCTTTCTACAGTTACTCCATCTGGAGAGAGCTTTCTGTGATGAAAATAGCCAGACTGTTAAAAAAACCCAAACAGCAGCACCAAAAAACCCACAACCCTACAATACAAACAAATCACAGAATCACAGAATCCTTAAGGCTGGAAGGGACTTCTAGATAACTAGTCCAACCACCCTGCACACGCAGGGTCACCTAGAGCATGTGGCACAGGATTGCGTCCAAGCAGGTTTTGAAGATCTCCAGAGGAGGCTCCACAACCTCTCTTGGCAACCTGTTCCAGTGCTCTGATACCTTCACCATCAAGAAATTTTCCCTTAAGTTCCTGTGGAACTTTTGGTGCTTTGATAAGAAGAGTGTAGGAATGATGCTTGACATTGACAAACACACAGAGAAGCACAACAAACTCTGTGTACATTTTTCACAACTGAAAATGCTTGGGAGATCCCCACATTCAGTCCACTCTGGGTATTAGGCAAACTAGTTTTTCAACAACTATACAAGAAATTTTAGACTGGGTAGAAAAGTCAGCTGTGAACCTCCAGTACTGGTGGAACATTCACCCCACACCTCCTGGCCTCACCTGGGACTTGGACTCACTGTAGACTTGCCTGGTGGGGGATCATAGGCTGTGTCTGACCCCATTTAGTCTCCTGACCTCAACTCGCTCACTCCATTTCCCAAATTGCCCATGAACCTACCTCACCAGGACCTGCTTGGCAAACAAGCAGTCTGTGCCACTGTTATAGGGAGAAAATACTGCCTCGCTAAGTCTTCAGAGCCTGTAGAGCATCAATAAGCACACAGCTACAGAAATCCAGTAGATAGGTTTTCACAAAAGTTATTAAAAAATAAATTGAGACAGGATTGAAGAAAAGGTTCTGTTACAGATTCAAAGCAGCTTAAAGGATACGGAGCAAAGCATAGAACTAAAGCCTCATCTCTTTCCCATTTGGGAGAGAGTCACAGAGCGGTGCCGGGGCTGCTTTAATGCAGCACCTTCATCTACAACCTGGAGGAGAGAATGAATGGAGAAATCTGGTTTTCTGATCATCCTGAGCTCTTAAAGCGATCAAATGCCTATGACACTAGAAGACTGCAAGAAAAATGAGTGAATTGCCAGAAATACAAGGCATGTGTCCCTCATTGTGGGCAAACATAATGAGTTTGGAAAACACAGCTGAAACCCAGCCTGTGTGGCTGTGATTTGGGAGCCAGAAAGGGGAACTCGGGAACAAAGTTTTGGAGGCAAGGGCGAGTCTTCCCCGAAACCGCAGGGTCGCTGTGCTGAGGCCGCCCGCGAGCAGAGGTAGATGGGCGCGGAGGACGAGCCCAACGGCAGCGTTTCGCCCCCGCGAGCCTCGCTGCACAGAGGATACCGAACTCTGTACTCCAGCAGCCCCACCTGGGAGCCCTTCCCCTAAAACCAGCACGAGGAAAAGCTCCGGGACAAAATGGGACGCCCCTGCCCCGGCCGGGCGGCCCCTCGCCTCAGCGCGGCTCCCGACGGCACCCGGCGCTCGGGGACGGCTCCTTCCCCACTGCCTTACGGAGCGCGGCGGGAGCTGCTTCCTCAGACACCCCCTCCCGCACCAAGAGCGGCCCCCCCGGCTGCCCCAAGCCTCTCCCCAGCCTCAGGGCGCCCAGCTGCCTCGAAATAGGTGCGGGCAGTTTCGGAGGGCGCACGAGGCTCCCCCGGCGCCATGTAGGGTCGCAGCCGCGGCGGCAGCGCCATGGCGAGCGCCTCCCGCCCTACCTGAGCCACCACATGTAGCCGTGCTCGTAGGGGAAGAAGCTGTGCGGGTCATCGCAGCAGTACTTGACGTCCTGGAAGCCGCAGCAATAGACGGCGCGCGCGTCGCCGCCCGCGCGCGGGCAGCTGAAGCCGCTCACCGGCACCTTGTCGGCGCTGAGGTAGCTGCTGCACTCGGCGCTCATGGTGTCCCGCCCGCCGCCTCGGCGCACCCCGGCCGGGCGGCAGGCGAGACGAGGCGCGGGCAGAGCCTCTGCCTCCTCCTTCGCCTCTTCCCCGTTCCCTCCTCTCGCCGGGGTCGCCGCTCGCTCCCCGACGGGAGCCGCCCGCCACTCCGCGTCTCAGGCGGGAAGGGGGCGGCCCCGCGCCGGCTCCCGCCATAGGGAGGGAGCAGCCGTGGGCGGTCAGGTTTTATAGGGCCCGGCTGCACCCGATTAGCACCTGAGGCGGCTTTACC
>PTEX01000009.1:2460331-2498188 GCA_003342815.1 Eudromia elegans
AAATCTGCTGGAGGACAGTAGCTAAGCACTGTTAGGCCAAGGCCTGCTGACGTGTCTCCTCTGGCAGGTAGAGCCTGGCTTTGTCACACAAAAAGCTCCTCAAGGGCTTTGCGTTGTCAGGGAGGGAAGAGTTGTGCGAGAAGAGCTTGAAGTGTGCTTGTAAGAACATGATCGTTCAGCTATTGCCTTGCATTTGAATTTAGGGCTTGACTTGAGGTAGAGTCTGGGTAAGGGGAAGTTTGGTGTCTCCTGGATAACCCTTGGGAGTGYAGGGAGCCGTGGGTGGCCCATAGATGGACAGGGATGAGTTCCTTGTCTCGGAGCAGCACCAGGAAACGGTGGACACCAGCACCCTATGGCGAGCTAAGACGTTGAGTCAGGTCTGCAGTGTGCTTTAATGTATATGTTGAAAGGTATACATGTTTTTTTGCCTGACTGGTTTCACAAGTGCAATCCTGACTTGGCACCTGCTCAAACTGGCGCAGAAGTTCAGTCTGAGTGTGGCTGTGGAATTATGGCTTTGTCTTCCTAATATTTAGATATATGACTACTCCAGGAAGATATAAGTTATTCAATCGTTGGGTGCCCCAAGCTGGAGGGTTTTGAGAGTGTAACTTTTAAGGATCTCAAAAAAAAAAAAAAAAAAAAAAAAGAGAGAGAGAGAAAAACCAAATTGCTGAGCAACTGGTATTACATGGCAGAAGATAAATGACAGTGCTGTGGCTGGAGCAAAGACTCCAGAAAAGGGGACCTGTGAGGAACTGGTGAATATTGAATATAGGGAAAGAGCAAGGCCAAGTTACCATAAAATTTTATAATAATGGTGATTTCATTGTCTTTTTGTTGTTCAAATCACATTCTGTTAAATCAGACAACTTTTATGTTTGAATTGAGAATTAACTTATTCTGACTTTATACAGGAAAACCATCTACCAGAGACCAGAAGGACATGTTTTTGCTTCAGTCAAGTCAGTAGTGTCCCCGTGTGTTATGACTTAAACATGAGTCTTAACAATACTTAAAGTTTGTCTCAGAGATCAGTCTCCTGGTGATTTGATTCAAGAGTTTCATTTTAATACAGTAGCTTAGGCTTTCACAGAAATGGGCCTGTGTTTCTGCGACTAAGGGAACAGTCTCCAGTCAGAGAAAGATGGATGGCTCTGTTTTTTAAAAGACATTCCTTTCTTGAGCAGATAGCATTTGTGTATCAGTCAGCAAATCAACATGTGGCTGTATCTGGCTTGAAGTGCAAAAGTTTAGTTTTTTTTTTTTTTTTTCAAAAGTGCTTGGAAATTAAAATCTCTAGCCTTCTTTTTTAACATGGTTAAAATTCAGCAATGTATTCAGAATTTATTGCAGAAGGATTGACAGAGATGCTGCACAACTATATTGGGCATGTCTTCTAAGGAAGTGATATAAGGAGAAAAAAAAAGTGCAGTGATAAATGTCATGATTTTTCAGACAGAACTTAGTGTGATCTTACAGTCTGATTCAGAACATCTTATCCTTTTCTGTTTCCATTGAGGTTTTGTACATACCAGCATTCAACAACCATGGCAAAAAAAGAGATCACAGGATAGAATCAAAAACTTTCAGGAATGGTTAAGTTTGACTATTAATCACAGTATTCTCAAGTGTTCAAGAAGTGTTTAGGAATATGGAACATGTGGAGCTATCTTTGAATTTCATATGATTTTTTTACCTCAGGAGATTTTTTTTTTTTTATTATTATTTTATTTTATTCTGGACTCAGATAAGGATTTTCCACTCAGAATTATTACTACAGTGATTGGGAAAAGAAAATATCACCGTTCTATTCATAATCTTCCACAATCTTTCACTCATACATAGTAACATAATAAAGCAGATCTGGATTTGAGTTGAAGTGACAAGAGATTCTTTCTCTGACCCTGATGAAATCTGCCTTTGAAGAAAGATAAATTGATTAAGTGTTCTTAACAATAAATTCCTCATACATTTTTCATCAGTCAGTAAACTCATTTATATAGTACAGTTAATTTATAGTTGCAATGATTCTTGGATGATATTAATTAGCACTCTCAGTTATTCGTATAAATGAGCATGAATTATATAAAACACTATAAATGAGATTTGGATTAGCTCCCTTGGAGACTGAATTCACTGGATATCGTCATTAAAATGAATATCATTAGAATTGTCATTAAAAACATGCTTTTTTTAGGTGAGATTCAGAAATGGGACTTTATATGGAAAGTGGCTGTGGAAGGCATTGACAGCAGATCATGCAAATGGCCTCTTATGTTGCAAGAAAACTGAATCAACTTGTTTGTCCATTCCAATTACAAAACAGATCTCTTCCGATAAATACAAGTGGTTTGGACTTCATAAAATATGTTGTCCTCTTTCCACTATTGCCAGCATCATTTTAAATTGTTATTGAGACATGCCCACAACAATTCTCAGGTCTGCTGAGTGAGGAGTGTTTTTCAGCCTAGCAGTGAGGTCGTTCAGATTTCCAAGGAACTAGAACATATCAAAACCTTTGCAGGGCACGTGAGTAATGCAGAAATCATAGATAACTTTAAGAACTGAGTCCAAAAGAGGATACTTCTCYTCTTTGGTGCTGAAACATCTGTCCTTGTTAATATGAGTCTCTTCTGCATTGAAGTTCTAGTTCTACTACTTTTTGTAAAAGCTGCTGACTTTGCTGAATGCCCACAGCTCAGACTCTTCTGCAATTCTTTGACTTATGAGTGAATTGTGTGTGTGTAAAAGCATTATATAATGATTAATAAAAAGCTAAACAAATTGTCTTCAAAGGTAATATGATGCCAAATTACACAGTTAGACGAAGTTGTCATACCAAAATGGTGTAACTATCCCTGATAAGGAGTAGCAACTCAAACTGGCATAGAAGTATAAAATTTTCTGCTGCATTTTTTTTCATGTTACTGTAGAGCSTACAAACTTGTAGCCCTGTTACCTGGCTATTTTTCATGCAATAGATTATTCGTTAATTGAATTGCCCCAGTGAATGCATATTGTATAGATTTTGCTTTCATAGAGTCAGTACTTTGCTTTAGAAAACTAAATAATAAAGTGGGAAAAAGTAATTTTGAGCCTCTGGAGATAAGAAATTTCAGTCAAAATTTAAAGGAAGAGGGAGAATCAGTGAAGCAAAATGAAATAGGAAGATTTATTGCACATGTTGATGCTGGTGATTTCAAGGTAGAGATGGAGTCCTGATAAGTAGTTGGTGTTGATATGTGATGGCCTCAGAATTTTTAGATGTTATTATTAGTAAATATTTAATAATAACAGCTTGTTTAGATAAACAAAATACTTTTTATCCTTTCATATTTATCCTTCTAGAGAATATTACTATACTACTACTACTACTAATAACAATATGGGCTATATGGCTTCCAACACTGAACCTAGCCAATCAATCTTGACTGCCATTTTTATTAGTGAAGTTATTTTCATTCTTTTTCATTCTTGGATGGGCAAAGTTCTTTTACTAAGCTGATCTTTGCACAATGAGACGATGTGCTTCTCACTAAAACTTTACAGTGTGACTCAATCTCTTAACTTTTCTGTGCTTTTATTTACTCTGCTTGTATAATTGTAGAGATAGTTATATACTGTAATGTAATTTCAACTTAAACATAAGTGTCCAAATTTTAGAGGATTTTAGTAAACATATATATTTTGCACATAGGAGAAGTTTACAGCATAATTCTGAGAATGAGTAACTCAAATTTAAGGAAGTACGAAATAATGGGACTATTATTTCAAATGGTTTAAATCAAGCAGTATATCCATCAGAGATAGCACTTGTAAATATATACGTTATTTAATAAACAACAATAAACAATAATAGAAGATGTTAAATTACTAGACTCATACTGAATTCTCACTTTCTCYCACAGCTGGAATTTTACCTATCTGATAATGAAGATTAAAGAAAAGACCTTCAGAAAACAGGTATGAGGTGTGACTTCTGGATATGGGTCAACAAATAATACAATAAAACCTTTTCCCATAATTTTCATTGTAAACTTGAATGGAGCTGATTAATTTTCTTCTTCTTTGCTTCAACTTCTTAGACCAATAAATTAGACTCAGTCTTTTTAGGAGGATTTGGAGGATTTTCTAAAAATCAAACGCTTTTTTTTTTTAAAAAAAACATAACTTATATTAATTTAGTATTTTGAAGTAAACTTTTTTGTACATTTTTGTGCATTTGGCTTAGAATTCTTTGAATCTTGTGGCCATCATGGAGAACATTCATTCTAGTTTATAATTCAAAGAGATTCAGCTATCGGTAGTAGCAACAGCTCACCCCTCTCTCTCTAACCTTCCCACACATCTTTCTCTTTTAGGTGAAGAGGGAAGCATCATCTATGGCTACAGTTCTGTAGTGCTGAGTTCACAGAATGAACGTCCAAACCATGTAAATTTGTGAAGACAAGGCACTCAGTGCAAGATATTTTGTCAATGCGAAACTATAATTATATTGTCTGAATTGTAGTGAATGAAGGATCCTCAAGTTATGACAGGGCTGCAAGACGTATTGAGCAGTGAATTCAGGGCTGACTCGTGAAAACTACAGCGTGTAAACAGTGTTGTATACAGTCAATTAAGTCGTACAGTCAATGGAAAAAGTCTGCAAAAAAGATTGACAGAATCACTGTATCACTTTTGATCACAAATGTTTGCTAGCAGTCCATTTTGATTCACTTTGTGTTGGCAAGTTTTCTAAAGCAGCACACAAATGTTTTTGCAAAGCAGCTAATCTGTTTAATTATATGATTATCTCCATCATGCCTACAAACAGCTTTGTCAACACATTTGTGAGTCTCTTGGCGCCTGAGCCAGTGCCCCAAAGCAACTCTCTTATCTGTGAATACATGTATATGAATATGATGTAATCATGTAGCTTGGGTGATTTTGCATGCTTCTCGATGATTTAAGTCAGCTTTTTTATCAAAGAAAGATGAAATAAATCAAGGACAGATTTTTATTTAGGAGAGTGATAAAAAGTCCTTCACCCACCATGAAGTCACTTGTTTTCGAATCACCATCTGGTCCCAGAGAGGTTCTTTTTTTCAGCACAGATAGTAGTACAAACAATAAAAAGAACTAGTATGTGAATGAGTAATTTAAAAAGTTTATATGAATATATATATATTTATTTTGTAAGGTACTAAAGTATATAAACTAGGATGAATAGCCAGGTTCTATTGATAGTGAGATGCTGTCTGACTAGATTTTTTTTTTCCTCAAGAGATTTTTACTCCATTATTTTCCAGTTTTGGCTCAAGATGATCATGATTTCCTGAGTACAGCTGGTATCCTGCATTTCTTCAATTCAAGGAGATAGAGAGCTTCATGAAAAGTGAGTTTATAATTGGCTGTTAGTGATGTAATATACATGAAAGGCCAAATCTATAGTTTCTCGGCACCTGACTCTTCCATTACATCAATACATTTAATACAAGTATAGTACCCAACTTCTTTGATTTCTTCCTTTATAACTTCTACTCATTTAATATCATACTTTAGGAACACTAGCCTCCATGTAAGACAGTATTTTATGCATGAATTAATTAATTTACAAAGTAAAAGAAAGAAGTACTTAGAAATAACATTTTAAAGAATATGAAGTAAACAGAGGAAAGCATTTGCAGTAAGATTGGAGATGCACAATAAATTTAGGTTATTTTTGTTCACATCAGTAGGATTTATGGAACTCCTGTATCTGGCACAGAATTTAAGGAAGGTGTAACTAGAGACAGACTCGGAAGTTGTTCTGCATTGATCATAGACGAGTAAATATTGGCTCCAAAAGTGGATTTTTTTTTCTGAGATTTATTTTCCTGAGTTTTGCTGAACAAGAGCAGGGCCAGAGCACTTTATTCATAGAGTCAAGTCAATATGGTTCCACCGAGTGATGATTATGCTGCTGTGCTAAAATCAAGTTTCAGCTGCTGGAACCAAATCAGAAAATAAAAGCATTTTTCAAACACCACCAACCCCCGCCCCTTTCTGCCGCTTGTTACTATTTCAACAGAGCAAATTCCACTTCAGAGTGGAATTTTGGATATATGCAGGTCTGATTTCACACTCCTTGTGAGGAAAAGAGATCTAGGAGTCTAGCAGTGTCCTGTCTGATTTTAAACTGCAGTCAGGCTCATAAGTCATTTATTTTCCCTCTAGAGTGCCATAGGGGGCATGTGATTGCATATTATCATGTGTCATTTGCCTTGTCTTTAGCCTTTAAATCAACATGCCTTTAAATGAACACATCAAGAGTTTACATCTTCAAAGTTGCAAATGTACGAGATTGAGTTTTAGATGATGGCACTCACTATGTAAAAGCGGACATCTGTAAACTTGCAGTACTATTTTCTCTGTAAAGCAGACAAGCTGCTAAGCATAATAAATATAGTGTGCTGTTTTACAGTTGCCAGGATTTTCCCTAGGGAAGATTTCTATCAGCAGCAAAGTGTGTCAGAAATCATGAGCCCAAAAAGTCATTTCTGCACTCTGCATGCCTCTGTTGTACTTTGGCAGACAAATACAACTCAACACAATTTGATTTGCAATTTTTCAGAGTGTATTCATGAAGAACTTACCGCATGACTAGGTACAAATTAATCTGTAACCAAAAATGGTTACATTTACATGTTTAGAGGACCAATACATTTGTTCTACAATCTGCGATTCCAATGCAATGAAGGATTGAARATACGTCACACACTTAATTTAACCATGGAAATATTTTTGTTATGCTCCGAAAGAGTATCCATGTGCTTAAACTAACAAGTCCTTACCTTAGTTCCTTTTAATATGCCATGATAGTAAGAACAGCATCACCTCTAATAGTCATCAGCATTAATTAGGCTATTCATAGCATTCAGACATCTGCTGAGATTTCAGATGAAATGTCATCCTACAGTAAAACAATAAAACTAACAATTACAGCATCACCATTCTTTAAAATAACATAAAAACCCCACCTTTGAAAATCTTATTAGCAAGAACGCTTTATCTTAGCAAAAACACAGCTACAAATCTCCAACTCTTAACCTCAGTATACTTTAAGAATCTAGGCTTATCTGGTGTGCAATGTGACAAGCAAAAACTTTTTTWAACACTTCATAATGTATTTTTAAGTAGAAAAAACAATATCTTTTGATATAATATGAACTTTTTCCAACTGATCATTGCCTTTATAGCTCTTCAGATTTCTAGAATTTGTCTTATGAAGCATGTAAGGTAAAAACTGTGTAAATCCAAAAAGAAGGGAGACACCCTAAATTGAAATAGAGCCTAAAATGACTTGTGCAGAATGGTCTGTCTAATCAGTGCTTCAGTTATTAAATCATAGAATCATAGAATGGCTAGGGTTGGAAGGGACCTCTAGAGGTCATCTAGTCCGACCCCCATATGAAGGAATACTTTTTAAAGAGACTTTTTGCCAACCAGCAGCACCTGCTAACAACATGCCGAGGCTGAGTTAATATTGATGCACAGAAGAAAAGATAAACTATAAACTCATAATGATCTCCTTTCCTAATAGTTAGGCTCACTGCCCCGGTAGAGAACAGCTGGCCCTGATCCTGCTTTCTTTGTGACCTCGCTTGTCATATAAGTTATTGTTATAATTCATATATTCATATTGTTATAATTCATATAAGAATTAACAAAACACCTGAATGGAATACAGAATACATTTTCCTCATGTCTATCATAGGAGGAAAATATAGATGTATTCATTGCCACTAGCAGCAATTTCCTGCACTGTTAAGTTACACTCCAGGGGAGTAATATGGAGCGTACTCATTAGTATTGACAAAACCTGAACATTTCTATCATCCATTTGTCTCAGAGATTCTTCTGTCTTGGGCTGCAATTTGCCCATCCATTTCCTTCTCATTTCTCTCTTCTTTCTTGCTATCTTTGCTTTTATATTTCTGCTGCTTCTTTTATTTGCCTCCTTTGCCTAGAACACCTCTCCTCTCCTGCTCCTCTCCCGCTCTCAGCTTCATTCTGGCAAATTCAGCCTACTTTACTTGCTTTATGTGGTATAGTCTCTCTCTGGAGCCTTACTGCAAATCTGAAATTAGCTCTAGTTCCTACTTCCTTAGACTGAACAGGGACCAGTAATGACCTAGGGAGAGAGCAACTTCGCAGAGCATGGGAAGCATCAATTGCTCAAGAACAAATATTTGTGTTTCCGGTAGTTCTTCAGTGCTCTTCACCACATTTCTGCAAGGCAGTGCCTGCTGTAATGTTTRTCTTTGGTTTCAGCTGGAGCATTTTTGGACACTGACAAGCAGTAATAGCAACAATCAGTGGAAAAAAAGTTCMTACCATGGTCAGGGCAGTTAAGGCTTACTTGTTGCACTTGGGCCCTGACAACTATATGGACAAATATTGTGTGTGCTACTCTAAAAAGTGTTACAAAGCATAAAAAAACCCTTTCACTTGACAATAATACTGTAACTGGACAAGACTGGATTCTTCTTAAAGCATCCTAGGGTTAAGAGCTGGGGAACTGTACACTGTGCTTTTGTTGAGATGAAAAGAGTTCTTGTGACAGGATTTCAAAGGGTTTCATGTTCAAAACCATGAGGCTTTATTTGTTTGTGCTATTATTTTAGTATGACCTTAAGTCTGAAGTCTGAGCAGATGTTGGAGTACCACATTTGAAAAATGCAACTTTTGAAAATATTTTTAAAATGTCACATTAAACATTATAATATTTATGTAACATTTAAACACGGGTCATTATAGCAAATATAAAATGTAGCATTAAGTATTTAGAAAAAAAATATGTTGAAACACTGGTTCTCTGATGTTTGTTTCTGCATGCAGCAAAGTCAGATGATGCTATGAATTGAAAACATAAAAATGAGACTGTAAGAGTAATTTCTCTAAGGCAAATATGGCAAATAATGCCCATTTGGGAATATGGGCATTTAGTGCCCTCCAAAATGCCCATTTCGTATGGGTTCTGATCCTATTGAAGTAAAAAATGACTCTCTAATCATCTGATAAATTATGTCAGATATCAGATGATACTAAGTATCATAATGAATAAAAGGGTAAAAGGATCTAGGGATCCTTTTGTACTTTTTGGAGAATTTTTACAGAGACGTCTTATTTCTTTCAGTTTTATAAACAAGTTTTCCTCATGCTTTTCCTAATTACAACTCAAGCAGGTAAAATGAATTGTGTTTGGCCATGGTAACTGGAAAGACAAATACCTGTTTGGTCTATCTAGTTTCAAGATATCTGCTTTAGCTTTTGCTCTAGCATATGCACTGTCAGTCAAGTTCTTTAAAATTTTTTTTTAGATTTTATTTTAATTTATGTGTGAGATCTCTTTAAGGAACTTTTAATTATTCTCAGACTTCATCCTAGAGATACACTGACTTTCTGTAGTCTTATCAACAATCTGAACTGAGAAATAAACTATTGCTGATGAGCCTTCTTTCCCAGAAAACTTAAATTCAGTTGGAGAATAACTTAAATTTTTTGACCATTTGAACTTGTATTCTTAGGATGCTGAAAATAGATTCCACTACTCATGTTATCCTGTCTCTGTATTCCCTGCTCTAGAACGTGAAAAGACCAATTACAGTCCTAATTCTCAATAAAGATGTTACTGACATCCTGGAACTTTTGAAAGTCACAATTCATCTTTCTTCTTCAGGATGATTTTCCTCACAAGTTCTGTAACATAAGGTCTTATTTCTTCAATAGAGACTGTAGAGTCCCAGGCCTTTACTACTTTCCCATTAGGATCTACTAGGTATTTCCAGAAGTTCCAGGTTGGTTCTTCTCCTGTGGAGTCTGAGGGGGGGAAAAGAAAACAAACTTAGAAAAGAAAACCAGCTTAGCCAATTCCTGACATTTGCGCATGTCAATTTGATGATTACTCTCTGAGAGGAGGAAGGACTATAAATGAAGAGAATGCTTAGAATTAATATTAAGATGAATTTTCTGACAGGCAGGGAGATTTATCTAGACAGGTGTCCCCTGGAGACTAGTGAAACAGTCAAACTTGTCATGGGCAGACAGGAGGAAGTTTTACACTACATGTGTGTGTATGTATATAAGTGTACTATACGTATATTATGAAATAGTTGTAGACTAACAGAGAAATTGAATGTGGGGTAAAAAAATAGCTGTACCAGAACTGATTAATAGTTTGCTTATCGAGGATTTTGTCTCCAAAAATGCCAAGTATCACATACTTCAGAGTAATGTTTCAAGAAAAGCTATGCAAAAAAAAAAAAAGAGCAATATAAATTGCTCCAGGAGGAATTATCTGCTACTGTTTTTACTCTGCATATTCATTTCACCTCAGTTGTGCTCTCATCCTTTACCATTCTGTTACATTACTAGGAATATTTTAAGAAAAGTATCTTCAATCTGACCAAGAGTTTCATCCTGCTAATTACACAAGTACAGACCCTACAAAATAGCATCTTTTTCCATTGATCATACACAGGGCAAAATCTTATATGGAATCAGAGATATTGACAAAGATACAGCTAGACATTCACCATTGACAATATTGTCAATGTGCACGGCATCCAACAGCCTCACTTTGCACATGGGCTAAGATGGGAATCCAAGATTGGTGATTTTCATGTGACCTGCCAGCAGTAACAAGCTCACAAGGCAAAATAGACACAGAAGGATATGTCGAGAATCCACCATAGCCACTAGCAGGAGTACTTGGGATAGCCAAAAATAATCCTAGCAACACTTACTGTAAAGTCAGTGGTATATGGGAGAGCACTGTGGTGCAGGGAGGAAAAGGAGGTGATGTGGTCCTTGCAGAATACAGCTGAGATGATATCACATTGGGTTTATGATACATCATTCCCAGAAGTAATTTTCTTCACAGTGGATAAAGGCTGTCATTTTAGTTTAGCATTTAAATGCTTTTTTTTGAGGATTCAATCAGTTCATGAAAAATTGTATCTGGATAGACAATATTCTGATGTACAGTATATTTGTTAGCTGTCTGCCAAGGATGAGCAAAATCTCTGCGGGTGTCAGTCTCTGCTAGCCCTAAGTGGATAGCTGTGTGGTATGGCTATTCCAATGCTTAGCAAGGAATGAGGGAGGGGGGATTAAAAGTCATCTCTTTCTGCCTCCTTTCACTTTTTGACTGTTCCAAGTAAATTATGTAGGCACTTGGCTTCCATTTATCCTACAGTTATTGAGATAAATCTTATAAATCCAGCCTGTAGTGGTTGCATCACAGGAAGAACACACAGGAGGAAAGATTGCAAAGTGCAAAAATGAGCAACGTATTTTTTAATGCATACAGGCAGATCTTTCTAGACCTGTATTCCATGTAAGTGTTTATTAAAATAATTTTTACTGGACTGTATTTGTTGGGGGTCTTCATCACTGGCAATCTTTTCAAAATGTTAGACAAAGATTTCAAGAGAGACAGAAATCCTGCCTTGTGCAGAAACTAGGTAACTTCTGATCTCTTTGACCCTGACAATTCTCTGCAATGATTCTGTGAACACAGACGTAAATACTCTTTTTATTTGCATAGTATCTTGTGTCAGAGGAATTCAGTGTTGGGGAAACAACCTCCCAATATCCCCGATTACTTACCAATTAAGTACTTGAAGGCAGGAATTGCACCAGCACCACTGACGGCAGTTTTGCTGAACATAGGAAAGGAGGCACCATAATTCTTCCGTGCAAAACTCTCTATTTCTTTATTACTGTCTGGTTCTTGCTGCCCAAACTGATTGCATGGGAATGCCAGCACATTGAAATGATATGGGCCAAGGTCTCTCTGTAACTGTTGTAAGGCTTTGTAGTGGCTGTCAGTGTATCCACACTCACTTGCAACATTGACAACAAGAGACACCTAAAAAACAAGAGAAATCAATAAAAATGTACTGCACATTACATTTTTCCAACAGGTAGGCTTGCGTATTAATCTCAGAAAAACAGGAATCTCTAGAGAAATGTGACTGAACATTCATATGTGAAACTGTATAGGGTTCTGTTCACTATAGGCAGATTAAAAAAAAAAAAAAATTCCCATATGGCAACCATGAATATAATACTCACTAAAAGCCTTAGCAATCTTAATTCTCAGGTTACAGAGAAAATGGAATTTCTTCTGCTCTGCCTTTGAAATATTCTGTAAAGATATTTAAGAAATGACCATACAGTTGAGGTGTATGGACTAGTTTATCACAGCCTTGGAAATTAATGTATTTTTGGTTGTTGTTATCTGTTCTTTAGCATATTCTTTCTTACAGAATTTAATACTGATACAGACCTGGCTGGTGCATTTATCATTGTCTGTGTGGATGCCTAAATCTGAAAGCAGTTATGAAAGAGGAAAGAAAGAGGATTTTATATCTCTGTGCAGTAGARCATAAAATTTCACCCCATTTCTAGAGTAAGTTCAGGAAGATCTGACAAAACGGCAACATATTTTGCATAAAGGTTTACTGCTTTATTAGAGATTCCCARTAATGAAGAATGTGCACCCTCTTCTTTAAAGAGTTACTCCTCCTATCATCCTTGATGTTATTTTTAGACTTCCTTTACTTTTTATCATTCTTACAATTTTTGCAAGTRTGAATTATAACTCTAAAGTGAGCCCTTTGTAATATCGTTTGTGGAAGTGGATTAAAGATCAATGTTATAGAACTCTATCATTATAGCATTATACCCTTTATAGTGATAAGTTCTTCTACATAAAACAATATTCTATTACTTGTTTTGARTCACTCTGTAAGAAGTACCAATCACAGGGTTTCTATGGATTATAAATTGCCACAAAAATTGGCCCTTCATTCTCAGATTTTAAAAAAAGATCTAATGTAGTTGAAGCAGTTGTTGTTGAATACATTTGTTACTAGTACAGTAAAAGTAGCCGTTCATGTGGGACCTTTCTGCAAAAGAGTCTGAAGGTTTCATGCAAATTGGCATGTTKGTTTCCTAACACTATGGTGAGAGAGGGTAGCATTGTAGGTGGCAGTGCAATAATGGGAAGGACTGAAGCGTGGACACATTAGTCAAAGTTAAACAGCAAGAGGCTGTATGGCAAGAAAAGGAAGGAAATAATCCTGACTCTAGGTCTTGTACTCATGTTTGTGACCACTGGCCTTACTCAAAGTTTGCACTTTGGACTCTAATATTACTGTTTTCTGTATTCCTATGTGTACATTTTTATACAAAATACAAAACTATGTAGAAAACATGAATAGAGCACATAAAAATTAATGATAATGTATCAAAAAATAAGTGACTGCATATGGTATTTTTAACTCCAGAGAACAATAATATATTGGCTGATAAAAGTTCATAGTCTGAGTATGGTGTAGGACACCAGGATGAAGAGTAGGAAGAAATAAATAGAAGCTAAGGAGATGCTGGTGTTTATCATGTCTTATGTTAAATATTAACATGTACTTTGCATATTTTGTATGTGGCTATATTTAAAGTGGTTTCTGAGCAGTTGTTTTTCCTAGAGGACAGGTAATTTTATAAAGGCAGAAGTTGATGGAATCTTCTTTGTGGTATATTGTGTCAACTGAATATAATATAAGGAATACTTGTATACTTGCACATGAAATATTCTCTGGAGCCATCTAGCTAACTCCCAAAGCATCACATTTATTCAGACTACATTCACAAGCTCTATGTGAATTTTTAACCAATCTCCTAAAAGATCCCGAGATTTGCCTTAGAATTAGAGAGAAAGMAAACAAACAGACAAGAGGTAGCAAGTAATTCCTGTTTCAGATGTCATCATTCAAATAGAGCTTAAAAATACATATTAGACAAAAAAAAACCATTGGTAGTTTTGTTCTCTTCAGATAATCTGTGTTCTCCAAGGTTTAGTGTGGTACAGAATGGTTAAAGATAAATGTAATACGGAATTTTGAAGACACATGTAGTTCCTTTTGCTAAAATTCTTAACTGTTTTTTAAATATAGTTTAAGGCTAAGCATTCTCATGATGCCGAAGTGTTTATATACCTTAGTGTATTCACAACTCTGCTACTTTATCCCAAATAGAGTACTTAAGTTAAGAATTAGAAGCTTGTGGGAAATAAGGCTGTGAAGGTGCTGTGTTCATATCGTAACAATTAAAAATAATTATCATAAATGTGAGATGCTAATAAAATCAAGCTTTTATAATTTTTACTTGATTTTTAATTGAGCAGGACTTGAAAGAATTCACTCAAGAGATGGGTGTTTTTACAGCTGTTTAACATCACAGATTACTCTGAGTGGTGATGAGAGCTCACACTGCAAGTAGTGCAAACTTCCAGTCTCCTAAAGGAAACTACACACCTTATTTTTTTTTTTTTGAAAGAGAGATGCATGATGCTTCTCTTCTTTATTTTTTAATAAGAATAAAAAATGTGTTCTATTGCTGAATTCCATAATTTAATATTGAGGACATTCTAAAAGTATAAATAAATATAAATAATATCATAAATATTTTTCAGGATTTATTAGTATTTTGTAAAGAATGTTTAAAAATAATGTTTATAAATCTGTTAGTCATCTTTAAGTGTTTCTGTAGAGTATGACAAATAATGAAAGGAGGTGATTTGTATTTTTGTTGTTTGTATGTTATCTTTTATAAATAAAATTCATTCTTTTAGTTCTCATAAAGAGACTGTGCCTGACATTTTTAAATGATTAATGATTTAATTTAAACTCTAGACTCCACTTGACTGACTTCTGTCTCACCTTACGCTCTGAGAGTACAAGTCAAGCACACCACCTAGTGTGCAGTGCAAACAGCTCATCCAGGATCATTCCAAAAATGCTTTCATTAAAGCTGAACTGTGTTTTAGCCATTGTTTGACCTTCTAATGCTACGGTTTCCTTCCCTTTTCTTAGAGAGAGAGAAAAAAAAAAGGCATTCTAATAGGGAAATCATTTTTACATTGCAAAAGTGTTTGTTGGTTTGCTTCATGTTTACACAGGGTAAAGTTTACCTTTCCCTGAGGAAAAGATTCTTGGGGAGATTTATGAATCTATCAGGCTGAAGTAATGCTTCATGGACCTTTTGGCAGGGATGGTAGATACTTATGTTTTTAGACCTGGAGATTTTAAATGGCTGCATGGAACTGCTGGTAGGACCATTTAGAGGCTCAGATTACACCAACTGAGAAAACTGCCTTTATGGAAAAAAATAGCAGTACAAGTAGTACAATAATTAAGTATCTCTACTCTGAGTTTATCCACATTYGATAATACCACATTTTTGAATTGTAGAGAGCCATAATACAAAGGGCCTAGGATTACTTCCAGCAGTAAAATAAGACTTAATATTATTAGAGTACCTTTAGTACAAGGTTTCCAAAGGGCTGTGCTAATGCAGCTTCATTAAGCCTCAGCCCACTGTACTTAGCTCTGTGGTAGGTAGGTAGGTTAAGTATGTGCTGTTATATCTGGACAGGTATAAACACAGCAGGGAGCAGCTGAAGCTTGAGAGTGCTGACTTCCAAACATACTATTTTTGGTAGGAATTCTGCCTCTTACTTAAAGTACATCCTATAGAGATTATAAAATGAAGTATAAACTTTCTTGATATAGATGGCTATTGTGATAAACCTCATCTTATTTGCTTCTTGACATTTTTTCCTCCAACTAYGCATCACCACCCGTCATATTTAATGAGTTCAACATCAGTGGGGTAGCCTAGATAAAGTGTGGGAGTATGGTCTTCTCTTGGGACAGAATAATCCAGGTGGCTTGTGGAGCTGTTTCACTTGTGACACCTTTTTTGTCTATCATAATAGTCCTTTTTCTGTTTTTAGACAGACTCGATATACCTAGTTTTGTTGAATGAAAGTCAAATTTGTAGCATTCTGGCAATATTTCTAATGTCCTTATAAAAACCAGGGCCTTCTCTCACCTATTTTGGATATTTATTGGAGGATACATTATATCTGTGCATATTTCTCTTCAGCCGAAAAAACAAAAACAAAACCAAAATCAGATCCTTAGTTTTCTCATTTTTACTATTTCAGAGTTGTAAGTAGTACATTTCTTTCTTACTGTRTAATTGACAGTACTTGTGGTTTGCATCAAATTGCACTTGAATGGAAATTGAATTAATTTGCCTAATTTTTAATAAAGTAATCTCAGTGATCTGAATATGAAACATTCTTTGTTAATAATGACTTATTGAAGAAAAATTCTGCAAGCAATGAACTATACTGATTCTACACAGCTTGACTCTTGTGTTTTTAGAATTAGCAGACTTTATTCTTTTTCTATATACTGGAAACTTGCTGACTTTTTCAATTTCCAGGTAGTTTCTTGTCTACAGATTACATTACTTATTGCATATTTAACTGTATAATTAGCTGAGTGACTGAGTTTAAGAAAATGTTTTCTTTATATCTGCCAGAAAGCTTAAGGCTGTTAAAATCTGGTTTAGCAATTAGCAGACTATTGTTCCAGGTGCTGACTAGTGAGTCACACTCTTTAAAAAATCAGCAGCACAAGTGCACTGCTATTTGCTTTAATTACCTAAAAATATTATGATAGACTTAAACCTTGACATTGGTTATCTAACTTGAAATAGGTGGGGTTATTTTAAGAAGTAAATGGATATTTTAATTGATCTGTCTGTACCTTGATAATGAACTCTAACAACATAATAAACTAAATGGGTCTTTTTTATTTGTATAATCTAATGTTACATCATGCATATGCATTCTCAAAATGTAGCTGGACTGAGCATGGATGGGCTGTCTGAATGGAATCTTTTGGACAGAAGCTGGTCATMATTTTTTGGAATAAAAAATTCCCACACTTCCCAAAAAGTACCTGTGATCTTAGAAAAAACTCTGCATCTCTTTTACAGATGGGTCACCCCCAATCTCTGCCAGGGCAGATGGAAGGAATTCCATAGGGGAAACCTCTGAGTTCCCCCTTTATTCCTCGCCATGCTGATTCTGGCCGTGAGTTACAGAAGCTACAGGTGGAGTTTGCTTATTTAGAAAGATCTGCAGATGACCTGCAGACAAGCATGCCTCAGCAACAGGATTTATTGACAGAGCCTTTGGAAAGAACTCAAAAAAAAAAAAAGTAAATATTGCTTAATATTTTAATAGTTTTCATCATTTCTCACAAATAGGTATTTGAGTTCCCCTCTGCTCTGTTCTCTGGCTGCACTGTGAACGGAGGCAGAGAAGGACATGTACCAGGTAAGATCTAGGCTTCTCATTTGGTCCAAATCCACCGGTATCCCTCTTTGGAAAGCTCAGAAAATGTACATCTCCTGTGGGCCTTTGGTTTCTTCCTGCAAATGTGTTAATCATGCTCTGCTTTGGATTAGTGAGTGCCATCACCTCAGTAGAGTACAAAAGGGGGATTAAAAGGAAAGGTAGAAGCACAGAGCTAAGAATAAGGGTAAAAGTGAGGAGCGGAGTCTTCCTTTTTGGGAGGCTGCTGGCCTGACCTGGCTGTAGCACGTCTGATGTGTCACTTGGGCATTGAGGATGGAGGTGGGAGCTGTTAGGCTTTGATTTTAGCCTCTGTAATTTGTGAATCTGGCTACAAGAGCTACAGATACTATGCTCTTCTGCTTGTGCTAACCTGTCTTTGTTCTCCCCCAGGTACTAACCATTTTTCTCAGATCGTCAAAATGATTAAAAAATCAAGTTGCATTCAGGACAATTGTTCTCAAACTAGACCGGAAAGTTGCATCTACCATTCCCTAATTTAATATGTAAGTAGAGTTTAAAAGGTAAAAAGCATATGCAGTGTCTATCTGTCCTTTTTCATACAGTTCTTTGTCATGCCAAAATTAACTCTAAGTGGAAGGGCATGGAGTCACTGATATTGAAAAAGTACTTATCAATGCTCTCACTTATTTAGTAATTATGATGAAAACTCCTAAGTCTGTTTACCACTGGCTAAGTCCCATCTTTTTTGAAACCGTACCTCAAAAAGAAATGAGATTTAGGTAAAAGGAATTTACTAAAAGTCATGCAGTTAAAAAGTGAAAATAAGTTCCAAAAATTATTTGTACAAAGCTACAAATTTCCTGTTTAACAGCCACAGTCAAGTACAATTCATGCGGCTGAATGGAAGACAGACATTCCCTGCTTGCCACGTATACAGGGAGCAGTCCGCAAAAGGAAGAGACTCCACACACAGAGAGGTTAGTCTGCAAATGGTTTATTTAAAGAGTGCAAGGATCTATGGAATGGTATCAAAGGAAGCATGCAGGCAACGTTCCAGATCAGTTAAAGAAGTCATAAAAATAAATCTATCTGCATGCGTGCATCACGTTAATATACAATCTCTCCGCCCCCCGCTTTCTTTTTGCAGACATGCAAGGACTGGCCGGTTAGTGAGATCAGTGTGAGAGCTGCCCATCTCCATGCACACTTACCGAGCCCCTGTATTTCTCCAGAGAGACTAGCTTGCCCCTGATGTTTACAACTTTGAAAGTGTAAAAATCAGTCTCTTTCTGCAGAGTAGCAGAAAAGGCTAAGAGCAGGAGTGCTGCTATCGCGAGGAGCATGGCTAGAGGGATGAGGAAAACTTTGGGGAAGGAAGAGGAAGCTTTGTGCTCCACACTGCCCTCAGGATCTAGCATGCTGCAAGACAGCACTGCACAGACACTTGCCACAATAGTCAAGCGCTGCCGGAAAGAAAGGACTGCTGCAAACGGACCCTTTTGCAACAGTCTGTGTTCTGCAAAGACTATTAAATCATGTGTTCGTGTAGGGCTCCAGGAGGATGTGTTTGTGAAGGATTCAAACTCATTCCAGTGACATATTTAATTGTAGCAGTGGCGTACTAGAAAAGGCCATTTACGAATATGACACATAAATTGAAGGGCTTGTTCTTTCAGCACAAGARCAGCAGTAGTGTATGGGGCTTTGTGAGACACTAGAATTAGGGAGTTGCTTTGATCATGGCATGGCCATGGCATGGCCATGGCAAATATGGCATAGAGTTGCAGTGATTTTAATGAATTTGCAAGTAGGCATTTTTAATATACTAACTATAGCATATTGTAACAGTGATGTAATGTGAAAGGATACCAGTGGCTTGGTTGCTAGTGGTTACAGATTCAGGTGCTTTGCACAGGAGTCAGAGCATATGGCTAACAAAAACTGAGCATTATAAATGGTATCACACAACAAGCAGCTCTTAGGCTTTCAAGAACATCCACTGTGGGGCTTGAGACAAGTGTCTGGCTGGGCCACATGGATCTCGATGGAGTCCATAAGGGAGAAAGAGGCATTAATCTATTGGGACTGAATTTGGAACCAAAGCTTGCAGAAATACAGAACCAGAAGCTGCCTGAGGATCAGTGTAGTGAGGCCGTCTATGGCTTGTTGACAAAAAAGTAACCATTCGTGCCATTTGCTACTAAGCCTGCTGGAAGAAAGAGGGCTGTATATTATAGAGCAATGTGAGGAAGTGTTCGATGGTCATTAATTTCTTCTTGGATCGAAAAAAAAATGGTCCTGTGTCTGTTATTGTGCTATTTCTTGGTAAAGAAAACATAAAAGTTAATGATTTACAGAAAACAATTAAGTACCACACAMAAAACATACCAGAAATTTATCTTTTGTATAGCAAATTACATTTGTTAATGTTATGTGGGTTTTTTTGTTGTTGTTATTTTTTTGTTGTCGTTAATTACTTAGAGTTTTGGTAGATCTTTCAGGTCTTTATTGAGTTTGGTGAAGTAATTTAAGCAGGTGTGACATTCCTGTAAGTGAAGAAACAACTAGTTGAAAGACTTAGGGKTTTTTTTAAACATTAAAGATTTTGCAGGTTTTAATGTATTTTAGGTCAAGCAGATATCTAACRTAAAGAAATCTTGCAAAATTTTACATGGGCAAAAAATCTTCCACCATGCTGTCAGTGTGGAAGACACACTGTGCTAAAAATCTGATGTTTTAATCTCATATGCACAGATAAGTGCTATTTTCCTGTATGCTTTTGGGGCTTTACTATTGATCGAGAATATTTCCTTTAAAAGAGAGCCAAGTATGATTTTCCCATTTTGTAAATAAATTATTTAAGAAGTTCCATAGAGTCTCTTCAGACATAGCTAGAGAATAGAACTTTAAAATAGCATGCACATTTTAATAAAAAAAGTTAATCCTATGAATAAATAAAATATGCCATTACAGCTTGATGAAAATAATTAAACTGAAACTTTTTTTTAAAAAAAGAAATCTGCTAGCAAAATTTTAAAAAAATACAATAAACTTACGATTTTCTACAATCCTGTAGGCATAATAATGTAGTAGTTTGGGTATGAGACTGCAGATGAGGTATTATAACTGTACTAGGACCCAAGCAGGATTTTGCTCTGGAAAGTGACTTTAMAAAACCCACCCCCTGCATCTCCAAAATGTTGATTTCTAGATAAAATTCATATGCTTCTAAAATTACATTTTCTCCTCCAAGCTCAAGCTAGGAATCTGAGCATTTTTTAGCTCACAGACCCCAAATTAGAAATTCTTTAAATAAGGCCAGCTTATGGTAGAATTTAGCCCTCTCCTTTAGAGCCACATTTCGAYGGTACCCCCTGGAATAAAGCACTTCCTAACGTTAGCCAGGAAGGGAGAATTGCCCAGAGAGAGGGGCAACGTCGAGCACTGCAAGCTCTGCAGTGCCTTCAGTTTTCAGAGCCAGATGAACTAGTATCTTTTTGTTACTTTCCTTGTCTCCCTGTTGGAAGGAGCCTGTTGGATCGTGTTGGAGAAAGTGGCTCGATTCCTATAAGCCTCAGTCTGCGGGGCGAGCTCAGTGGCAATACCTGGGGTGTCCTGATGCTCCCTGATTTATTTATCCACGAGCTGGGGGTGACTGGCACGGAAACAGCTTGGTGCCGGGCATGGCATACGGCTTCATAGTCTGTTTTTTGCCTGTATCTGTAAAATCCAATGTTAAAAATTTCATCACTTGTTTAGCCACACAGGAGGCAGCTTTTGCAGTAGAGGCATTCATGTTATCACCAGTAACTCCCCCTATATCCTTCTGGCAGTTCCACTTYTATCTTTTACTTCCATTAGCCATTTTTATGCCTTTATTTTGTATTTATTCTTTCTCCAGAGAGGCTTTCACCCCCACCAGACGTGCCAAGGACGCGACGTCTCACGGCACTCGGCCTCCCGCCAGCGTGTGCCCCTTGCCTCCGGCCACCCCAAGGCGGGYGAGACTGCCGCCTCACCCCGCTCCGCTCCGCGGGGTCCGAGAGGGGGGTCCCAAACCCGAGCCGCCGCCGGGGCCGCCATCCCGGGGCCTCCGCGCTGAGCGCGGCCCGAGCCACCCCCCGCCACCGTCCTCCCCCTTCCCACAATGCAACGGCGGGGCTGACATGGCGGCCGGGCCGGAGTGAGGCGCTGGCGTCGGGGCCTCCAGCAGCCGGAGCCGGGCATGGCGGGGCCGCAGCCCCGGCACCCCTAGGGCAGCAGCCAGGTACCGCGGCGGGGAGGCCGTGAGGGTGCGTGACGGGGGGAGCCGGCTGAGGGGGCCGCGCCGGGACCCCGCATCCCCGGAGCCTCTTGCGTTGTCCTGTTGTGTGCGCGTCCCCCTGGATGCGCCGGGCTGGCACAGGCCGGGTTGCTCGGGGGCGCTTTCTGGCTGTGAGGGAGCCCCCGCCGCCCTCTCCGCAGGACCGAGCTAAAAACTTGCATCTCTTTCCGACCTCCCATTGCCCGCGTGCCCCCCGGCCTGGGGAGCTGCCCGGGTGCAGAGGGTCCGTGCCCCTTTCTGACTCGGTTTGACTCCCTCTGACCCATGCTCCCTAGGTGCTTTTTGGTGGTTTGACCCTGGATAGCGGTGACATAATGAATTGCACGATGGGAGAAATCCCCTGGCTGCAGAAGTGTCACTTAATTTTGGCATCTGGCAGGAGGAGCTCTGTTAGGAGCGAGAGGGCTCCGTTTCAGACATCGGCTGTGCAGCGCCCCRGGTCTTTTGTTGTTGTTGTTGTTGTTCTGTCGCGCTTCAGAGAAAATCCATACGTAAGAATAATTTGGGGATGAAACTATGGCTTCCCAGAACGTAAGTGTCATATGTTCCCTAAACATCTGTAGAAAGGAGTGAGAAAATGCTCGCTGTCCTTGCTCAGCAAACAGCTGGGGCTTTTCTCTCATCCCTCAGTGCGTGCCAAGAGGACTTGTGGGATGCCAGAGCACCTGTGCAGTGCCCAGGCATTTACCTGACCCTTCCTCCAAAGGCAGCTGCTGCCGAGGGGGGACAGGAGGAGGAGCAGGATTTCCCTGCATCCTCCTCCAAAATAAGATTCCTGGGGAGCTGCTGTTGTACAGCTGCCCCTCAGAATTGGGATTGGGATTTTTTCCTGTGGCCATTAGGCAGAGCAAAACTTTGTCCAGCTCGACATCCTGTTTTATAGATGTAACCCTTACTTTTGAGATTTCGKAAAGCATAGTGACTAAATTAGCTCTCAGTAACAGGAGGGCAATAATGAAAGAATTAATATAGTGCTGCTACTATCTTTTACTGGGATTGGATTTATTGCTGTCATTTGCAGAATGTAAACTGTGCGTGCAAAGTCAATATTTCAGATACTTTTGGCACACTTTCAAGCTATGCAATATTATCATAAATTAATTGTGGATAAGTGATAGATCAGTAACTGTAAACGTAGAAGCACTAAATAAGAACTGACTGCCTAGTCACAGTGCATTTTTTTTTGCCTTTTTTTTTTTACTTGCTTTGATTGGAGATGCAACCATAGCTGTTAATGTACCTATACTGTTATAAATTTTGGTTCTGGTGTTTTATCAAATTTTGGTGAAAATAATTTAACAAGTTTTATTGTATGACTCTTTTTATTTAAGTGGCTGGATTWAAAAAAAAAGAATGCCAGCAATAAGTAACTTTCAGAATTTAATTTTTGATGACAGCAGGGCTTGACTAGGAGTCTGATATCAGTTTTGTTTTACAAACTAATGTGACTCAGTCTATGAGCCAACTGAGCAAGAACGTGTTCTTGACAACTTTTCTGATGGAGTGTTCTTTTTTTCATTAGTGAGAATGCTGTACGCTGGTAAAGCAGGCTGAATGATGTTAGCAATGGATCCTTAGGTTTTGATTGTAGCTTGTGAACCAGTTTGCGACTGAAGTACGTCAGGGGCCCCCTTCCTCAGTGATCAGGATTGAGTTGGCAAGATCACTGTTGCTTAAATAAAATTTTAGTTCAGGCAAAATTCTGTGCCAAGGATACATTCTACAGTATTCTTATTTAGAATGACCACCAAGTATTAATAATGACTTAAGAACAAGATAGATAAATGGAGTTTGAATGCATTTCTGCAATTGAAGCCAGGTTCACAATCAGCTCAGGCCGCTAGAAGCCAATATTGACCCTGAAAGGCTTTGGATGCACACAACTCAGGACTGTTATATTTTCCCCCAGCTTCCTCCCTTGTGTACAAAAGCCATATTTGTTTTTAAAGTTGGAGCTAAATAGGACCAGTTTCCTGATTCGGTTACAGCATGGACCTTCCAGCATAAGGCAATGCATGAGGCAGACGGTATCCTCTTTTGGCTTCAATGCTTGCATAAGCTGGTTATAGAATTGTGATGTTTTTGAGATGTTTAGAGGATCATTACAGTAAATTTTAGGGTCAGAACCAAAATATATTGAAGCATTAGGGACCCTTGTATGTGGTATGAAGAGAAGGGAAGTCACTGTAACTTTGTTACATAGCCAGCTGAGGGAGAAATGGTGCCTCACCCAAAGCTAGAGGGGGAGTCCACAGCGAAAGTAGGCACAGAGGTTAGTTGTTATTGGTGTTTGTTGTAGTGTGACACTCCTCTTTCTTAGCTGAATGTRTATTGATGCAATTACAGACCAACCTATATCAAGCCCATCTTGAAAAGACTTCCAGTTCCTGTATATTCTAGTAATTTAAGAATATGATTATAGTTAATTATAATAAATATAATTTTTTTGTCAAACAACATTTTTCCCATCCATCCCCTTTGTAGGACACTTACTCTTGTCTAACTCAGATACTGCCTTATTGCATTTGCGTACAGACTTGTGTATATGATAATAAAGAAGACTGAGCTCCAGAGGTCCATTCCAACCCCAACTATCCTGTGGCTCTATAATGATTACTCTTAGCAAGTTTTCAATCCTCCATGCTGTAATACTGAATATCCGAGCTTCCTACAGGGCTATAAAGTTCAGAGTGTTAGTTTTGTTATATCACTGTTTTGCATTATATATCGTGTACTCTGTACTGGCTTTCTTATTAGAAGGATTATACTTACTAGCTTAAATTCTATGGTTTGTAGAAGCAGGAAGATCTAAGACTCTATAGCATTTATATGTCTGTTACTAAGGATATCTATAGGTTTATTGCTGGTGGAGCTTGAGGAGCTTTTATTGGCTAGTAATCTATGATAGTTTTAGTTTTAAGTAGTTCAGAAAACCACCAAAGAATGATTATATTTTGTTTTTGATTATGCCTAGATTACTGTTAAAAAAAAATGTGCAATAACTTTTAAAAAACTATCACCATAGAACGTGGGAGTAGCTTGAATAATCTCTCAATTCTTAGACACAAACCTGGGCCTACAGCTTTAAACAGTCCAGAAACGAGACCTTCTTCCTCTCCTTTTTCTAACACATTAGCTCTGCAGAAGGAGACACTACCTCTATTGCAGTATGAGCAGAGTGCAGAAAACTCCTTTTCCCTTTGTTTCTATCTGTGGCTGTAACCTTTGTTTGCTGAATATCTGTTTGTTTTTATTGAGGAATATAGGCCGGGCTGTATCAGTTAGGAGCGTGGAGAGGCTGAGGTTAATCATCCCACTTCAGCAAGGCTAGGTGGGGAGATTGGAGCTTAAGGGACAATCATGGTGGGACTGATGAAAGCAGGTCTCAGATAAAAACAGGTCTCTGGATCTCAGAGGAGTGAGTGCTTTATAGAAACAGTGATAACAATTATGTTTGTAGTACTTCTACTGTTTATCTTTAATCTAGTCATCCCTGAGGAAACAAAACTTAAGAGGCTGTTCTGTTTCACTTTAGTTCTTCTGCAGCCGTGTAATTACTTTTATTATTTTCTAGTCAATTGCAACCAAATTTTATAACATTCTTGAAATAATGTCAAAAATCAGGGAGATACTGTATGTTTTCTGGAGGGGAAAAAATAAAAAAGCCTTAGTCCAGAGGATGAAAGAAAGAAAAGCAGAAGGAAGCTGCCATTTGCTTTTGGGGGCCAGTTAATAATAACCAGTGAGCGTGTTTGTCCCTTTAGCTACAGCACATCTTGCTGCCTGCCCAGTGGCCTGTGCTAGAGAGTGTGGAGGGAGCATGAAATGAATAGGAAACCAGACATCGTCTGCTGCTAATGAAATGATTAAAAAAAGAAATGCTTCGCCAAGGAGCAGTCTGTCACACATCAAAATGCAGGAGCCCAGAGTTTCTTCATCTCTGAAGAGGTCCCATTGTGACAAAAGCTGATCCCAAATGCTTAGTTTTATAAGGTTTTAAATACAGCTAAAAATTTGAGGAAGTGCTGGAAGAGCAAATGTATAGAAACGTGTCCTTGACAGTGGTTTTCTCTTTTTTTTTTTTTTTTTTTTTTTTCTTATGTTTAAGCATTACCCTGAATATTTGCAATTCAAACAGAATTTCCTAGTGTTGGTCTGAGAGAACGAGGAAGCAAAAGCAAACTAGCAAAAATGAAAGTAAAACAGTTGGTTCCTCCGTTTCATTGGTCCTAAATGAATTCTAGAGTAATGCAATATAAGCTAGTTTTACTTGCCTATGACAGTTAAATATCTGAAGTATTTATCAAGAAGTTTAATCATTTTCTAGAGTTTAAGGTCAGGTGCTACCTTGTCTGACCTGCAGTTTTTGTATTTCAGTCAGCGTTCTTTACAATTACCAATAATAGAGCTAGATTCAGAGGAGTTGCTTACACTGTATGTTTAGAAAGCAGGGAAACTGAGTCACTTGTAGCACCAGGAAATTAAATCCAGGAAGTATGCTCAAGTGATTGCAACAGGTGAATCATACTCCACTTTGCAGGCACAGTGAAAACCTGTGCTTTTGCTGCCAGGCTGCCTGTGTGACAATTCATTTTTGCTTCTGGGTTTCGGCTTGCAAATAAGACGTGCAAATGAGACACGCAATCCAGCGTTGCAGAAAGATGCCACCTCAGCACTGATTCACCCCACTCCGGTGTTGTGTTTTCAGCCATATCTTTCCTTTCAGAGATGTTCCTTTTCAGCTTCTAATTTCCCTCTCTTCCAGCTGTCCGTATACAGGTGGTCAATACTTGTGGTAGGGAAGGAGGAATTATGTTTTTAAACCTGCYTTCTTGTAGTGGTGGTGTGTTTTTCCCTTTTTCTCTCTCTTTTTTTTAATTTTTTTTTTTTTTTAATATTATGGTTCACTAACTGGTTTACTGTGTAGTTCTTTCTGTGAGAAGGATAGCATGGCTACTATTGTATGCTGCAGTAATTCCATTTTTCTCATTTGCTAAATCCTTTCAGTATTAGGGAAGACAAATCATCCCTAAGTGTTACGACATTAGCATACTTGCATTGCAGATCTGAATTCAGTTGTGGAGACCTTAACATTTTTTTGTTACAAAATGTTCTTTGTCTTAGAAAATTATATGAGCAATCTTCATTATCTTTGGTGAGCCTAGAGTAGAATATTTTTTTGAAACCTTTTTGCAAGGTCTGAAGCAACCCAATAGAAGCTGCTAAAAAGCAGAGCAGAATGAAGTCCCTCTTTGCCTCCAGAGATGCAGTTTCAGGGTAACTTTGAGCAGAGCAGTTGTTCCCCCCCCCCCCCCCCCCACTCCTTGCTATTTGTTATTACCTCCTCCCTTGTGCCAGCTTGAGTTTAAGCTGGACAGATTTCTGGTTTTGTTTCCTGTGTAGCCTGCAGAAGAAGCCTGCAGAGAGGGTGTGAGTGGCCTGTGCTGRGGAGAGGATGGGATCGCTCTCTGCAGCAGCTTTACCGGGAATGTGAAACCTTGGTGTGCGCGAGGCAAGAGCTACACTCTCCCCTCCAAGGAGAAGTGAAATAGGACAGATGATTTGTGTTGCATTTTTATTTTCCTTAGGTTGAGCAACTGAAAGATGATGAATAGCTAAAATTTGGAAAGGCCTGTTCTCCTTTCCTTTCCGTCACATACAGATCTCTGCAGTAGAATAGAGGGATGTTGGCAGGTAGCAATGTCCTTCACAGAACAGAAACATTTCACCAGTCTCTGGGGCAAGACCTTCGACTAGTGGTCAGACAACAGTGAGTTTAGCTTCCCTCTGGAACTCCAGGCACTTCTTTGTACCGGGAGACTTATTTGATGCTGGTGTATGTCACTGGACTAATAAGAATTGCTTTGGTGAAGATGGACTGAAATCCAAAGGCAAATTCTATTTACTCTTTTGGCTTTCCAGTCTTTTAACTTCTGATTTAGAAGTGAGAGACTCATGTTTTCAGTGTCAGACTAGCTCTGATGTTATTACCTGCATGTAGCTTTGAGATGCTTCACTGTTGGAATGAATTTGGTTGTCGAGATTTTTTGTTTTCAGGTTGTATATTTTAGTGAAAATGGATGTTGGCTGTGATGCTGACATTAACTTTATGACTATTCACGACAATTTGATTCACTGCCCCACCACCTTTTTTTTACAAAGATAATACTTATTTTAAATAATGTGAAGAATAGGGGCAAAACAATRTTGGAGTTGCCTTCAAAATTAGGCTCAAATGATATGCTGCTTAAAGGACTGAGATTTAGATAAGAAAATTTAAACTGTAGCCAAAAATAATATTTACTGCTTCAGCTCTTTTTTGTTGAAGAAACAAAATATTTTTTGTTGAAGAAACAAGATTTTAGGTAATTGATGGCAATTTATACTCACACACACACACAAATTGTATGTATCAAACAGTAATCTGGTGGATGTAGGCTATAGGTCAGTTTATAGCTTGAACATGTAGAAATGTATCTGCATTTTTTTTTTTTCTCCTTCTCTTTTTCTTTTTCTTCTGTTTTTTAGTAGTTTGATAAAATGGAGCTTGCTTACTGGAAACTGAATTAGTGGCCTGCAGTARCTAATTTGAGCAGTAAGTTTTACTGCATGGTATTTTTTTTTAGATGTGTTAACTTTTTTTTCTTCTCAATATTTTTTCAGTGTAATTCTAGACATCTTGATTTTTTTATTTTCCCCCTAATGCCAAAAATAGGAAGGAAGGAAGCACACTGCGCTATTTTGTCACTGAGGGATAGTTACAATAGTCTACCTTTTTTTTTGTCTCATCTTACTCCCAGCTCTTTTAAATAGAAGTCAAGATTAACAAAATATTCATGATTTTTATTTTAATATGGAGTATATTATGAAAATTCACATTATGAAAATTATGCCTGTGGGGGAACATGCTTCCTATCACCATTAGTAGTTTCACTTTTCCTTGGGGAGATTTATTTTAATTTATTCTAATGCATTATCTGTGTAAAGTTTTGATATTTCTTTCCTTTTTTTTTTTTTTTTTAAAGCATCTATCACTATTTCTCCAGCAGACAATCAGCTACAATTCTTTCCTGCACAGTGTATTTAAAATCAGCTTGAAATTACTGGAGAATTGCACTTGAAGTGGCCTCAAGAGGCAGAAGAAGCAGGTCTTCACTATAATGGAAGAGGCCAGGAGCTCAAAGAATGGAAATCATGACTCAAGGAAGTCTGCCCGTGTTGTGTGTGAGGAAGGCAAAGCAGTCAAAATCACAAATAATCAAAATTATAAGCATAATAGAAATGACAAAACTATGAAGGATGTTGGGAGAAGTTCTCCAAGTGGAAATAGCAGCAAAAGAAGTAAAGAAAATGATGTTTTTTMTGAAAAACAAGCAGAAAATAAATCATGCAAAGGAAATAGTTTTGTTCCTGGAACTAAAGATACAGGGTCAAGCCTTCAGGATCGAAGTCATGGAAAGGTAAAAAAAATACCTAATTTATCATCAGCAGTGGAAAATCTGAAACAGATAAAGTCTCAACAAGTGGGAGAAAACTTCCCAGGCTCCCATATTGCTGGGAATGGAGTTAGCATGGAAGCCTTAGCAACTACTCGGAGAGGGAAACCAATGTTGGAAAATCCACTGGGAGTTCATACATTGAAGACTAATGTTGATCAGACTGGTGATCCTGGTAAAACTTCTTCAGATCAAAGAAAAATGGAACATAAGTCTGATGACTTCAGTGAGTATTATTCAGTATTGCTTTATTCATTTTTTCTTCTGGTAAAACTCTTAATAGTCTGAAATAGACTTTAAAATGTTTCTATTTGCATATTTTTTGCATACTGTAAGTTGCTGAGTGCATTTACAGAGAGCATATTATTAATAATAAGCATATTATTTAGAAAATAGAGATTATCATAACAGCTGTCCTTTTTTCTTCCCTTTTTTTTTTTCCTCATCACTAAAACCTAAACATCTCTGCAAGATAGAGAGAGAGAGAGAGAGAGATAAAGTGTGGGGATTTTATACAATTTTGCGAATTTAGTGCCTTGGAAAAAAACCTTCATATTATCATTTCCTTTTATAGAAGGACTTTCCAGAAAGATAAGGGGAAAATTTCAACAAGAAAACTTTCYTGTAGGTAGCACTAAAACACCCTTTTATGTGATTGTTGTGTTCTTTTGTTACCAAATATTTGAAAGATCATTTGGCAGAAGGCTTTTTATTTAGGGGACTATGTAACATATTCATCAGCAATTATCTAAGAAGGATTTTTTTTCCCCTTCAGCTTTGGAATTAAATCAGGGTTTGTGCCATTTCAGGTTATTTCCTTAGTAGAGGATTTGCCAAACTTCTTCAAAGCCTGTATATATATATATATATTTCCCCATTTTTTTTAACCTATCTCAAACAATGTAACAGAAAAATAACTTGATAAGGCATCATCTTGTGATCAGCCGCTCTTTGTAGACCGCCATCATTTACTGCAGGGACTGTCTGTCACTGACAAAACCAGGACTTGAAAACTTGCTCAGTTTTTGCTTCCTAGCTACTGTGGGGAAAGAGGCAACCTCATAAAAACCTATCTTTTACTGATGTTTGCAATTACTGGAATAGTTTAGTGTGTAAGTATTTGGACAGATTATTAAACTATGAACAAATYGTAGGCATCTGGAGGAACTGGCCTTTCAGAATCCACCTATGTGTTTGCAAACAGCCGCGTTCCAGAGCGCCGTGGTAGCCGGCCGCAGGGCAGTAGGGTGTCACCGTGCTGTCAAACGCTGCTCCACCAGGCTTTTAAGTCGAGGTGGTTGAAATGTATGGATGCCAGCTTTGTGAGATTGTTTGGGTCAATGCCTTTAAAGTGGTTTTATGACTGTTCCTCAACGAAGGGCATGATGTAAATGTTTTAACCTAGGATTTGTTGTTTCTATCACAGTAAAACTTTAGGATCTCGAGTATGCTACTGTGCTCAACAAAAGAACCTTTTTTCCTGCCTTGGAGAATTTAATAGAGAATATGAAGTTAGGATTGGAGAACAAAATGGATCTATCAATTTTTTTTTTCTTTTTTATAGCACTTAGTAACATACTAATTTCTGAAGTCTCTACAAAACTGTGGTAAATTTATTGAAGAGGTTCCAATTTCTATGGTGATTTTGGCCAACTTTTGGAAAAGAATTTGGAATGCGTGTGATTCTTTACTGAGACCTTCTTAACTGTTGTGGTCACAGTTTTATTACTTTTCTTGAGTTATTCTGAAGAAAATACCTATTTCTTTCTGTAGATAAAGAAAAGAGTTCCGAGTCAACTAAAGAACATACTTTGGAGGCTGATTATTTAGAAAACACTACTGTTATTGATGAATCTAATCTGACAGCTGAACAACAACTAGGGCTGAAACAAGCTGAAGAGCGACTGGAAAGAGATTACATCTCCCGACTAGAAAAAGTAAGTTGTACTACTTATTAGGCAGAAAAGAGAGTTGTTGTCTTTGTACAGGATCCTTAGCTACCTTTCATTCTATTCATCATATTTCTTTTTGCGTTTTATTTCTATTACATCCCATTGCCTCTGTTTCTTTGTTCTTTATAATGAGTCAGTTACATGATCTAAGATATTATTCCTACTAATTGACTGGTCCCTTGTTGGAACAGAAGTGGATTGAAAATTTGATATTCCTTCTACGGCATGTGTAGCCTATATGGAACAATATTTTTAATTCCACAGAGCTAAAGGATGACTGTTCCATTACTTATCTGAGATTTTTCCAGCAAGTTAGGATATCTGGACATTCGGCATACTGGATTGAAAGGGACCTTAAGGTATGCTCAGTATTTTAGCCTTCCACTAGTCAGAATCACCTATACTGAAGATGACACCTCAAGAATATTTGTCTAAGCTGTTCTTACTCTTCAGTGAAACAAATTTAAAAACCATTATAGGAAGCCAACATTTTTCTCCTAATGTCTAGTGCAAGTCTTTCTTGTAGCATTTTAATCCCTTCATATTTGGTCCTAGGAAAATAAACCTAACACTTCATTCCTTTTTTTAGCAGCCTGCCACACATTTGAACATCATTACCATTTCTCCCTTCAGGGTTGTCTACTTTAGATTCACTCACTCTTCCTATGTCATTGGATGTGTGTGTGGGGTTTTTTTAAGCTACCGGTTCACTCTTGTTACTTTTCTCTTGGCTTCTGCCACCCAGTCTGTGTAACTGGTATCCTAAATTGGACATGGTGTTTCAGCTGAAGTCTTAACTGGTACCATGTAAAGAGGAAGGCTGACTTCATCCATCTGAAATAAAACATTTGTGTTTATGTTAGAGCAGGGTGTCTGCTTTTATAACAGCGGTAGGATGTTGACTRCTAACATCCTCATATCCTTTCCTTAAGGAATACACAGCCAGGTGTTGCCAGACCTGTATTTATTTTAGTTGATAATATGTAGGCAAGAATAATACTTTGCTTTGATGTTATTTAATYGCACTTTATTAATTCTGTTTCTGTAATGTGTTGTGATCATTTGGAATTGTCATCTTGCAAAGCCTTGCAAACTACTCCCCAATTGGTGTCTTTTGCAAGTGTAGTCAGCACACCCTTTTTTTTTAATTACTGTTATTGCATAAGTCTTTAACAAAAATGTGAATAATTCAGATGCTGTAAGGACCCTGTTGACCACTACTTAGTACATTGGTGAACCATCACTATGTGGCCTTTCAAGCCCACCTTACCAGTCTTTATTTAAATAGCTTATATGATCTGCTTTTGAGACTGATACAATGTAAGGTGACAAAAAATCTAGTTAAATCCAAGATGCATCATCTGTTGCTGCTGCTTCAAGCTTCATGATTTTGTGTTTTTAAAAAGCAACTCTAAAATTAGTTGAGTATAATTTGTTCTTACTAGATCAGTTTGTCACCTGTGACCTATTTTCTTCTATGTACTTATTAATATCATAGTTATTTATTGCAGTATTTTTTGTGGATGCTAATTCTGACTGGTCTCCAATTCCTTGGCTTTTTCTTTTTGGGTTTTTAAAGGGGGTTTTAAGTTTTACTTTCCAAGTGATTTGGAGCCTTCCCATTTCCGTTGAGATTTTAGAGACAAATTACTCTTGAGATGGATTAGCCCAGGATAAATTTCACTAGACTTAGGTTGTCTGAAGGCATCTAACTTTAAGTAGCAGCTTGTAACTTTCTATTATTGTTTTGAGTTCTTACCTCTTTATTGATGTCAAGCATAACTGAATGATTAAACCAAGCTTTACAATAAAGGCAAAGTAGCATGATTTAATTGTTTTGGCAACATCTGTTGACCTAGTACTGCAGATCAGTATTGTACATAGTCAGGTATCTCTGTGCCTACAGGGCTGCAACCAGCACGCTTTCATTGAACTTGATTTAAAGAAATACCCAATTGTTTTCAATATTATTATTGCTTTGGAATGCATGCAACTTCGTATGAGTGGTAAAATACTATTTTTCATCTGCAATCCTTGAATCTTCATAGTTAAGTCAAGTGTAACTGACTGCAACTTATGTTCCTAATGGATGTTTAATTTCATCTTTCACTGTTGCAGAAAATAAGTTTGAAGGAAATGAGTAATAAAAATATAATAACTGGATTATTTTAAATKGATATTTACTCTACAGTTGGAAAATATCAGAAAGTATGTGAATTCAATATTTCTAAAAGTGAAAGATCAAGCTCATAAGTTGAAAAACTCAAATTTTGCAGTGGTAGATGCTTTCTGTGTAGTAAATCAAATTTGTTTAATCTGAAAATAGTCTGTTTTACCATCTTAAAATGGTGTTCTGTGTTCATTCATTGCTATGATATTATTAAGCAGCTGGTGTTTTTAACATACTTTTCTGTTTTAGTAAATACAGATGTACTAGGATTAGAATGGAAATGTTAGGTAGGGTCTTTCAGTCTCACAGTTATAACTGACACTAGCCACTAAGATTTCTTTTTCCTTGGGGTCCCTTGAGGAAGGACAGAAGGAAGAATTCTCTCACAGGTTGTCTTTGAAGTGAGCATATCAAAAGGCTTCCGATCTCTATAGCTGTGTTTTATCAGAACATTGCAAGAGAGTGAGAAAAAACAACTACTGGATGAGACAGATCCAAGTGGAGGATTTGAAAGCAATTCTTGCCCTTCTCTTTGCAGAGGTGACCCTTTCTGCATTTGAGTCTAGCAGTTCTCAGTGGTTTTGCTGCATGAATGAGCTCCTCTTGGTCCCTKGAAAGATGGTGCTTTTTGCATCCTCTTCTGAGAGTTGCCTGTGAGGCTGTTTCTTGCTGCAGGCACCTCTCCATCACTCACATCCTTTCTGTCCAAAATGTCCTTCTCCAAATCTGAGCATGCTGATTTTTTTGTGGGAATGGAGTAATCTCGCATCCAGCTGGAGGTTCCTACCTGATGCAGAGTACAGGCATCAGGAAGTCAGAAACCAGCTATTTTCTTCCTTGATGGCCAGGTATCCCCCTTTTAAAAGAATATAAAATACAGTATTGCACTTTACACTGTGATTATCCAAAGCAAGGCAACTCCACTGTCATAATGTGTAGAGCAGATAGTATGATGAATACTTCCCATTTCCTCCTCAGAAAAAGGAGGATTGATGCCGCAATTTAATAAATCCATAGTTATTAAAAGCTTGGTCTGTCAAGGGACTAGTTTACTGGCTTAAATTCAGGTTTCGGCATAAACTGTTAAGTCTTAATCTTGCCGTACTGAAACCTACTCAGAAGTGTAATTCCCAAGACATCTCTCTTTCCTTCATTTCTTTCTTCCCTGCCATATGGGCACTTTTTTTTTCCTTTGAGATTATGTAACGTTTGCAAAGTTATAWTATAAGTGATGCATTGTTAAATACAATTTATTGTTCAAATAATTGAGTGTTCTGGGTGACAGAAAAAAATTCTTTAATTTATGGCTGTTTTTCCCCAGCGCTCCCCAGAATATACCAACTGTCAGTATCTATGCAAGCTCTGCTTAGTTCACATTGAAAATATCCAGGGAGCTCACAAGCATATTAAAGAAAAACGTCATAAGAAAAATATAATGGTAAGTTGAAAATAAGAATTTTGACTGTTTATTTTTTAAAATTATTTTTAATGTGGCATGTTTCTTTTCATCATCCTCATTTAAGTGAAAATTTGTATGTGCTGAACAGAGCTGCACAAATTCCTGTTGCTCATTTTATGTTTGAGAGCAAGGTTTTGATGATTTGCCCAGAGCAAGAGAAGGGAACCTTCATGATGGTTGCTTTGAATTCATCTCTCTGAGTAGAGGGCAGTTTGGTAGGAGCCTGAGCTTCATATTTTTAGTAACAGAAGGCTAAGCAATTGTAGCTGAGAAGCACATTTAGTTTTTCTGGTTGTTTCAAAAATAACACAGTTAGTGGCAAGCCCATTACAGGCGTATTTTTTTAATTATTTTTGATTTGTGGGGTGTGTCTTTGATTCATGTGTTTTCTATGATGAATAAGCAAAGGAAACGGTATGCATAGAGCATACTTCCTCACTACAGGAGGGACGTGAAACCTCTAGAGAGGGTCCAGCATAGAGAAATGAAGATTATTAAGAGACTGGAGCATCTATTGTATGTGGAAAGACTAAGTGAGCTGGATCTATTTAGCCTGGAAAAGAGAAGATTGAGAGGGGATCTTATCAACATGTACAAATACCTGAGGGACGAATGTAGGGAGGATGGGGCCAAACTCTTTCTGGTGGTGGCCAGAGACAGGACAAGGAGTAATGAATGCAAATTGAACCATAGGCATTTCCATCTTCATGTGAGGAGGAACTTCTTTACTGTGAGTGTGTCAGAGCTTTGGAATAGGCTGCCGAGAGAGGCTATGAAGTCTCCTTCTCTGGAGAGCTTCTAAACCTGCCTGGATGCCACCCTTTGCCACATGCTCTAGGTGTCCCTGCTTGAGYGGGAGTATTGCAGTAGATAATCTCTAGAAGCGCCTCCCAAACTTGACCGTTCTGTGATTCTACAATAGGTTACAGATAGAAAATTAAAGTAGGAGTTCAGTTCCACAGATATTATTTTTCATCTACCTGTGGTTATGTGTTTATGTGGGATTTGTTTGTTTGTTTTGCTTTTCTTTAGGGAGAAAGGCAGCTGGTTTGTATTGTTTTAAGAAATAGATTTTGAGTGTGACTCTAGTAAGTGAGGTTTTTATTTATTTGATTTTTTTGTTTTGTTTTTGTTGTTAGTTCTTTTTTGTTTGTTTGTTTTGCCAACGCATTCTATGGAGATGCTGATGAAGACTTACACATCTAGGGTATATAGAGTTTTGTGGTTCAGATAGTGTAACCACTTTTACAACTGTTTTCCAAGATGTAGTCAGTGGTTTATTCCTGCTTTCATGTTGTTCATACCATACCTGTACTAGTGATTAATGCTGTAATATATACATGCCAAGACATCACTGGGATCACTCAGAGTGTGGTGTCTCAGAGAGTAGTATTTTTATGTTCAGTTATTATTTGTAAGAGACTCTGCTTCCCTTGCTGTCTGTGGAGTTCCATCATGAAGGGCAAAAGTAAATAAGATGGCCACAACCCCACATATGATATGGAAACACTTTTCTAATGTACTTTCCATCTGGACATGGAGATAAGAAATGAGGAAAGAGGTTTCTTTACCAGCGAATAGAAATGATAGATGACAGGGGATGGCTTGTATTTATAACACTTGTCTACAGTAGCTTCATGTTGTATTACAAAGTGGAGTGGTAAGTAGTGTGTAACTATCTAAATATTAATTCATTAAATACATGTATTTGCCTCCAAAACACTGTGTATTTTAAATATATCAAGGTATATATTTGAAGAGTACAAAATAAGCTCAGAAATCAGCAGCACTCAAGGAAAAGCCTACAGCAATGCCATAAAAACAAAAAAAAAAGAGAGAGAAATCCTTTGTTAATTTTGATTAAGAAAATAAAAGCTGATAGAAGCAGTTTCATGCTGGACTGGTGTGTTGTCTTAATGTGTAAGTATGTTCTGATTATTATTTCTTTCTGTTGTCAGTCATGTGTTTCATGCCACTGATGAGCTTGTGAAACAACTACTTGTTGCACCTACCCTTAAATGGCTTGATATCACTGACGTTTATTATTCTGCCTGGATTAAAGTGATTATAATTTGATGGATTAAAAATAGCGCTCCCTGGTACTAGCTTTTGGCGGAAGTGAGAGGAGACATCTGCTCTTAAACTTACTTGACTTTAGGCCTTTTCTGCCTCTGAAATCTTCCTTGCAGTTGTGATCCATTCTGAAAAATTGTGTGACCCTTGTAAAACTTCCTCCACTCAGTTGCTTTTTGTATACAGAAGCACTTGCAGCTTTTCACTTCCTGGGATGTGTTGTGTTTCAGAGATGTCAGAAAATGTGGTTCAGGAATGTGACTCTCCAAGTTTCCTCCTCAGTCACCAGCTGTGAAACAACACGTTCCCTTTTAAACACGGGCAGTACTGTCATTTCCATGAGCCACAGTATTATACTTGCCAGTTGAGCTAGCAAATAGAAAAAAACATAAACAGCAAACAATACATTCCGGTATCTTGCAATACTATGAAATAACCTTTTTCTTTTAAAATATCAGCTTTTGCTTTTATCATCCAAAAATTATTCAGGAAAAACAAGAAGAGAATGAGCTGCGTGCCCTCTCACCCCCCTCCTCTGCACAGTTGGCTGCTCTGAGTTTTACACTCATTGAAGCAGCAAATGAACAAGGCATATCAGATGAGGACTTCCGAATCCGTCAAGAAATTGTAAACGAGATGGAGAAAATTATTCAACAGCGATTACCAGGTATCCATAGTATCCGTAGTATTTTTTTTTAGATCTAAGTTGTTCTCTTCCTTTATTCTCATCTCAATTTTGGTACTTTCATTAAGGATGGACTATCAAATTTGGCATTAAAGTATCTTTATATTATACAATAAAAGTACTTTTTATACAATTTTTATATATATATGGGCATTTTACTATAGACTGGAACTTGATAGAGGAAAATATGATTGTGCTTATTTTTGCCTCTTTCTGATACGTATTTATTGAAAGTATTTGGCTTCTCTGAAGTGGTTATTTCTTGCAAACATTGAAAACCTCTGGGGCTCCAAGTATTGGGTCTTGTTTCAATCTCATGCTCTCAGACTCTAGTCCTCCACCTAACCAAGCATTACTGAATACCTGCAATCGTGTATTCTATACTAGAGATATTTTCCCAGCACACTTAATTAAACAGGTATGGAAATGGCATGAGCTAGTATTTTAAAAACATAAATTTGGGGAGGAAAACTTCTTGTTTTTTAG